>JAAGEH010000030.1:50333829-50518252 GCA_011751065.1 Lasiurus cinereus | reverse complement strand
TAGATAGATAGATAGATAGATAGATAGATAGATAGATAGATAGATAGATAGATAGGTAATATTGTAACTGAGACACAGGTTTGGCTACCTGCCAAAAGAAAAGCCAAACTTTGGAAGAAAAGTGGTTTATTCAAGTGCAGGCAACTTGAGAAGAAAGGGAACTCTTATCCTAAAGCCCATCTCAACATTTCAGTCCAATCAGAGGTTTTTATAAGGAGGGAAAGGGAAACAGAACAAAGATCTAGGGGAGGAGGTCGAAAAGTTCTCTACATACACACCAACACAGTCCATTCCAATAAGAATCTCGAAACTGGTCAAGCAATGTTCTGATGTGTGTCATCCTGGTTTTTGTCACCTGGTTTACAGTTGAAGGTCAGCAAATGTCCCAGAACTGGGATGACTGAAGGCCAGAGTCTGTATCTTTTGAAGTTAGTTCCTAGAATTCCTATACAAACGTGTTGTTTATCGGTAAGCTATATATTAATCAGTCAACATTTGCAGAAACAATGTCAAAAGAATGGTGGTATGGGTTAAAATTCCTCACTGTTACAATACTTGAAAGTTGCTATGAGAGTCAATGTTAAATATTCTAACAACAACAATAACAACAAAACGGTAACTATGTGAAGGATGTGTTAACTAACCTTATTGTGGCCAATATTTCAAAATATATACTACTCATTTCTGAGAATTTAGTATAAGCCATTTATAAAATGCCAGTTGTGTATAAGACACTGTTTGTAATAGACAGAAGTAAGCTAAAAATGTGAAATTGATTAGAATAGTCATATGCATTTTAGTGCCTTTGGGAAAAGATTTTAGTAAGAAGAGAAGTTTAAAATATAAGCTATTATTTAAATTGAAGGTTTCTGTGGACAGATGACTGAGCATGTCAAGAATGGTTAAAAGAAGCCTGGCTAGCATGGCTTAGTAATTAGCATCAACCTATGAACTATAAGATCACGGTTTGATTCTTGATCAGAGCACATGCCCAGGTTGTGGGCTCAATCCCCAGTGTAGGTGATACATGGAGCAGCCAATTAGTGATTCTCTCTCATCATTGATGTTACCCTCTTCCTTTCCCTCTCTCTCTCCTTTCATCTCTGAAATCAATAAGAAAATATTTTTTAAAAAAGAATAAGAAAATGTGCTTTAGAAAAAAAATCAGGAAAAGGATTAGGTTCTGGCCAGTGTGACTCAATTGGCTGGAGCATTGTCTCATTCACCTAAAGGTCATTGGGTTCATTTCCCTCTCAGGGCATATACCCAGGTTGTGGGCTTGATCTTTAGTCCAAGTGCATACAGGAGGCAACTGATCAATGTTTTTCTCTCATATTGATGTTTCTCTCTTTCTCCCTCTTCCTTCTTCTCTCTCTAAAATTAATAAAATGTATCTTTGCATGAGGATTTCTTTTTTAAAAAAAGAATGGGATTAGGAGCCCTGCCTGAGTAGCTCAACTGGTTAGAGCATCATCCCCAATACCCAAGGTTGTAGGTTTGATCCCCAGTCAAGGCACATACAAGGAACAACTAATGATTGCATAAATAAATGGAACTACAAATCAATGTTACTCTCTCTCTAAAAATCAATAAATTAAAATTTTTTTTTCAAGAATAGCATTAGGAGAGAAAGAAGTAGTTAGGAAAGGAATATAAATATGTAACAAGAAAATATTTTTGTTATTATTCTGAATAAAGCCAGATAAATATAACTAAAACCTAGCTTGAGCAGAAACAGGCCTCCAAATAAAAGATGTGCTTCCTAGTTATCAGTCTAAATGAGAAAGCTCTTCTCATTTTTTTTCTCTATCTTATTTCCTGAGTTTCCTGGGTTTACACTCTTTTTAGCATCTCTGCTAAGGCACTTGAAAAGCTATGTGATTAGCTATTTCTTTCACCAAATTGAACCATTTACTCATGAAGGCAATTATTTTAATGGAGTCCACAAAGTACCATGCCAGTCAAAAATGTATTTTGAATAAAGTATTTTAAAAATTGGTATGATGGCATTTCTTTCTCCTTCTTTATCACTCATGGTGAATATGACTATCAAACTAAAAATTACTTTAAAGGAGAAACCAAGATGGCGGCATAGGTGAACATCTAAGCTGCTGCCTTGCACAATGATTTCAAAACTCAACTAAAAGACACAATGGACACCATCCAGAACCACAGGAAAGCTGGCTAACTAAAAATTCTACAACTAGAAGTAAAGAGAGAGACTCACAAAGACTCATAGGAGCTGTAAAAAACAGGTATGGAGATAGGCTCGTGGAGAGGACGGGCAGAGGAAGGTTTGGCTGGCTTCCTCTAGTAGGAGGGAGACAGAAAATCCTGACTGCACTGAACCCCAGCTCCAGGCAAGACTCATACAGGGGAGTCTGGACTGTTGTGAAAAGGAAGGAGTGCACAGGAGCTATGAATAGGGGCGCAAAAGTGCTTGCGTAAGTGCACACGCAAGTGCACACACAAAGGGCTGACTGCTGATGGTGCTGCTGGCTTTCTCTAGCGGGAGGAAAACAGAACCTCACTACAGCACTGAAATCCAGGTCCAACTGAACTGAAGCCCAGTTTCGGTCGAGACCCTGGGGACCCAGACTCATACGGTCCCTAGAGGACATGGAAACTCAGGGGAACCAAAAGGCAGAGATCTGGTAGCTCGCATGCGCACACGCACAGAAGGCAGAGGTCTGGAGGTAAGCCCGCATGTGCAGACACAGCTGATCCTTACAACCAATTGGTTTGGAGGTCAATTCCCCCAGTGATACCAACAACAATCAAGAATTAACTATAACAAACTGTTCACACAGTTCACAAAGGGGTGCACCAAGAGTGTCCACCTCAGATAACTGGGGAAGCAGAGCTACTGGGCCACATAGGACATTTAGCACATAAAGCTACTCTACCAACTCAGGGAAGCAGCGAAATATGTGGAGACAAAAGAACAGATTACAAATGAAAGAAATGGAGGAAAACAAATGACTGGATATAGAATTCAAAACCACGATTATAAGGTTTTTTAAGAATTTCCTAGAAAAAATGGATAAATTTAGTGAGACCCAAAAAGGACCAACTAGAAATTAAACATACACTAACTGAAATAAAAAATATTATACAGATTCCTAACAGCAGACTAGAGGAACGCAAGAATCAACTCAAAGCTTTGAAATACAAAGAAGCAAAAAACACTCCACTGGAAAAGAAAAAAGAATTAAAAAATGTGAAGATAGTGTAAGGAGCTTCTGGAACAACTTCAATATACCAACATCAGAATTATAGGGGGTGCCAGAAGAAGAGAGAGAGCAAGACACTGAAAACCTATTTGAAGAAATAATGACTGAAAACTTCCCCCACCTGGTGAAAGAAATAGACTTACAAGTCCAAGAAGCGCACAAAACCTCAAACAAAAGGAATCCAAAGCGGACCACACCAAGACACATCATAATTAAAATGCCAAGAGCAAAAGACAAAGAAAGAATATTAAAAGAAGCAAGAGAAAAACAGTTAATTACCTACAGAGTAGCACCCATTCATCTGTCAGCTGATATCTCAACAGAAACTATGCAGGACAGATGGTGTGGCAAGAAATACTCAATGTGATGAATAGCAAGAACCTATAACCAAGATTACTCTACCCAGTAAAGCTATCATTCAGAATTGAAGGACAGATAAAGAGCTTCACAGATAAGAAAAAACTAAAGGAGTTCATCACCATCAAACCAGTATTATATGAAATGCTGAAAGGTATTCTTTAAGAAGAAGAAGAAGAAGAAAACGGTAAAGGTAAAAATTATGAGCAACAAATACGTATCTATCAACAAGTGAATCTAAAAATCAAGTGAATTGAAAATCTGATGAACAGAATAAACTGGTGAATATAATAGAATCAGGGGCATAGAAAGGGATTGAACTGATAATTCTCAGGGGGAAAGAGGCAAAGGAGGGTGCGGGGAGAGACTGGACAAAAATCATACACCTATGGATGAGGACAATGCGGGGGAGATAAGGGCGGGGGCGGGGGGGAGCCAGGTGGAGAGGAGATATGGGGACAGGGGGGAAAGAGGAACAATTGTAATAATCTGAACAATAAGGATTTATAAAAAAATAAATAAATAAAAACTACTTAAAAAAAAAAACTAGTTATATCTAAAATAGTTCCTAACTACATATATAAAAATATTTTTTCTCTAGTTATTTTTAGGTATTTGTTTAAAATGTTATAAAAGTCCATTAAAATTCTCACAATACTTTTCACTTCCAATAACACAAAGCCCATTATGAAAATATGTTCATGTTTGTATTTATAAATAAGATTTTTTCAAGAAGCTTTATACTTTTTCAACTGCAAGAACTCCAACATATACCGGAGCTTCACTCTAAGTACAAGACTTTTGCCAAAAGCAAGAGTATGCAATACATTATTTTAATAATGAAAATCTCAAATATTAGAAACCAAGCTCTGAATGTGGAAAAATAAATCATTTAGGTGAAAGGGTAACAAACATTCAATTGAGGGATAATGCAGTCCTGAGGGGAATATGCATATGAATAAAGTTTATGAAATTGGTTCAATGCCTCTGCAAAAAAAATAATTAGTTTATGTTAAAGTTGCCTATAAAATGTTTTCAATATTGCAATATGAATTATTTATAGAAAAATGCACGTCTATGAGGGAAGGAGAAAGGAGGAGGTAGAGGAAGGTATGGGGGGATAAATATTGGTGGATGGAGACTTGACTTGGAATGGTAAACACACAATACAGTGTATAGATGATGTGTTGTAGAATTCTGCACCTGTATAATTTTGTTAATCAGTGTCACCCTAATAGATTCAATTAAAAAGGAAAAGAGAAGAAAAAAATGGTGGTGGAATAGATAGACATGTCTCGAGCCTTGTCCCAGAGCAGACAGAAAGAACAGCTGAGGGTCGCACGGGGAGTGTTTGTTGGTGAGCTGAGGGACAGCAATACTCCAGAAGATGGTGGGGGACTGCTGGACGGGGCTCCCCTGATCAGGCAGCCCCCAGTGCTGCTGGGTTCCCTCCCAGAGCGACTGGCTCAGATGC
Organism: Lasiurus cinereus; assembly: GCA_011751065.1. Lineage (NCBI taxonomy): Eukaryota > Metazoa > Chordata > Mammalia > Chiroptera > Vespertilionidae > Lasiurus > Lasiurus cinereus. Next base: position 50,513,188 of record JAAGEH010000030.1, on the reverse strand, counting down.
AGAGACCACGTCATCTGGAAGGGGAAAGTGGATGTTATTGGAACCCTGAAAATCTACAACTGTGACATCCACTGAACAGCTGCCAACTCCAGAGCACCGGTCCCCAATTGGCACATACATGGATTCAGAGGAGCTCTACACTCCTCCACAGAAAGGTCAAATTTCACCTGGGATAAGGTGAGGTCTCTGCTCTTGGCAGGAGAGACAAATGGGTGCACTGCGGGAGCTGGAGGACCGGGAGAAGTCTGCACCAGAAAAATTCATGGCTGTTGGGGCTGGCATGATCCATGAATGTGGCAGGGGGTCCTCAGAGCTGCTAACAAGAAGGAACTCTAAAAAGCAATCCATTTTGATCTGACACAAAAGGACAGCCTAAAAAATTTAAAAGTGTGCCAGCTGCTTAGACCCAAGAGGGGAAAAAAGACTGCACAGACTTGTGCAGCCCTGGAATTCACACACTTATGCTGGCTCCTTTTTTCCCCCCCATTTTCCTTTAAATCCTTGCTTCTTATTACTAAGCCCAATACATAGGATCACCCTAAGAGACTGCAGGAGAAAGTTATTTTTCTGGAAACTGAGGATCAGAATGGGGAATAACCATCAGACAACCAGCTCTGGAGCAAACCACTCCCACAAACCAGTATTGAATGCCACAGGGAAAGCGGGATCTAAGCACTGGCTAGAGAGGACCTATAGACTCAAAAGTCAATCCAGAAACACTGCCACCCAGGAGTTGAATCACAAATTGACTCTTGGGTAAACACAAATAAAGGAATACAAGAAATTAAGACATACTACCTGCTTAAAAATCAGTACTGGCTTACAACACTGAGGAGCATTGGAACACAAGGAACTGCAATACTGTCCTGACTAGGAAACAGACATGCCAAACAGAACAGTAGAGGAAGTGAATGACCTTCATTACTACACATTTTGTTTTTATACTTTATTTTTCATCTTTTACTTAAGAAACTAATTTTTTCTTTTTTTCTCACTTGATTTTACCTTTTTAATTATTACATTTTTATTTTCAATCAGTATTATTACTACTACTATTTTAATTTTTTTTTTTTTTAAAGAATTCGGCAAGACCGGTTTGGCTCAGTAGATAGAGGTCAGTCTGCAGACTGAAAGGTCCCAGGTTTGATTCTGGTCGGGGGCATGTACCTTGGTTGCAGGCATAACTCCAGTAGGGGGTGTACAGGAGGCAGTTGATCGATGTCTCTCTCTCATCAATGTTTCTGACTTTCTATCCCTCTCCCTTCCTCTCTATAAAAAATCAATAAAAATATATTTTTAAAAAAAAGAATTCTATTTTCTCTTTATTTTCCTTTGAGATTAGTGTAATACATTCTGTTTTCATCTTCCCTTTAGCATTATTTTACTTTATTTCAACTTTAGTTTTATGCCATCATTCTCTTCCTAACTTTTCCCCTTTTGTTGTCCTGTTTCTCTTACCCTTTCCCTGCTTCTTAAGGTTTTCCCTATTCTTTCCTTTTATACCCTGTTAAAATTTCACCCTACTTATATATCTAATTTCCAATCCCCTGCTCTAAGTTCATGCACACTTCTCTCTTCTCTGTCTTAACTATAAAAAAAAATTGTTTTTCTGTCTTTTTTGTGTTGTTTGTTTGATTGTTGATTATATCAATTCTTTATGCTTGTTTGTGAGATTGTTTTGCTTATTCTTTTTGTTTGTTTTGTTTTTGTTTGTTTGTTGCTTCTGTTTTCCTTTGCCTGGCTGGATATTAGTTGTTGTTTGTAGTTTGTATTCATCTCCAGGTACTTGTTGCTGGCATTTGTTGGTATTAGTGGCTGTTCTATTGTAGTTTGGTCCCCTCTTCTTTCGTATTCTCTTTCTTTACTCTCTTTTTTTTCTTTTTCCCTACTTCCTTTTTGCATGCCTTTCTTTTTTTCTCTCTCTCTTCTTCTTTCTCTACTATCCTGTAATTTGCCTTTCTCTGGTGGTCACCTTTATTTGGGGTTATTAATATTGTGAATACACTCTGTCCAGTGCCTTGTGTGTTGTAACTGGTTGTGTTGTGTTTTGTGCCTTTAAATCAATACAGGAGGGAGAGAACTATATAACCAGACACCTGGAGAAGAAAGACCATGGGGAGACAAAGAAATAGTCCTCATATGAAAAAAACACACAAAAAAAACACAGATATCACCAGAAAAGGAAGTAAACGAAATGGAGGCAAGCAACCTGCCAGACAAAAAATTCAGAGAAATGGCCATAAGGTGGATGAAAAGAATGGAAGACAAATTTGACAATATGTGTAAGAACCAAGAGGAAATGAAGAAGAACCAAGAAGAAATGAAAAATGACATCACTGCTGAAAAGAACACAATAGAAAGCATCAAGAGTAGTCTAGAAGAACAGAGGAATGCATCAGTGAGCTAGAAGACAAGGTAGGAAAAATTACCCAAGTAGAGCAGCTTTTACAAAAAATTAAAGAGTAGGAGGAGAGTCTAAGGAAATTTTGGGACAACACGAAACAAAACAAGGGTTCCAGAAGGAGAGGAAACAGCATGGAATAGAAAACCTGTTTGAAGAAATAATGACAGAAAACTTCCCTGACATAGGGAAGAAAAAACCCACACAAATCCAAGAAGCTCACAGAGTCCCAAGCAAAATGAATCTCAAAAGACTGACGCCATGCCAAAACTAGTTTGGCTTAGTGCAGCGGTTCTCAACCTGTGGGTTGCGACCCCTTTGGGGGTTGAATGACCCTTTCACAGGGGTTGCCTAAGACTATTGGAAAACACCTATTTCCCATGGTCTTAGGAACCAACAGACCTCTCCTCGGTGTAGCAAAGTGTAGCAATGTAGTTTACTGTTGTGATATGAAGACTGTTACCCATGCTACACCACGATTCAAGACAAAATTTCATTTATTTGTAGTTAGAAATAAATATTTCACAATATATAATTATATATTGTTTTTGTGATAAATCACTATGCTTTAATTATGTTCAATTTGTAACAATGAAAATACATCCTGCATATCAGATATTTACATTACAGTTCATGACAGTACCAAAATTACAGTTAGGAAGTAGCAACGGAAATAATTTTATGGTTGGGGGTCACGACCACATGAGGAGCTGTCTTAAAGGGTCACGGCATTAGGAAGGTTGAGAACCACTGGCTTAGTGGAAAGAGCGTCAGCCTGCGGACTAAAAGGTACCAAGTTTGATTCCAGAGAAGGGCATGTATCTTGGTTGCAGGCACATCAAAGTAAGAATCTTAAACGCTGGTAGAGAGAGACAGAAAATTACCTACAAAGGAACCCCCATCGGGGAGAATCCAAGATGGCGGCATAGGTAAACACCTACACTGCTGCCTCGCACAACAATTTCAAAACTACAACTAAAAGACAGAATGGACACCATCCAGAACCACAGGAAAGCTGGCTGAGGGGAAATTCTTCAACTAGAGGGAAAGAGAGGGGCGCACGGAGACCCAGAGGAGCTGCAAAAAGCTGAGGTACGGAGATGCACGCATGGAGAGAGTGGGAGCCGGAGTACCTGGCTGGTTTACTCTGGCAGGAGGGAAATGGAGACTCTCAAAGGCATTGAACCACTTATCCTATGACACTAAACCCCAGATCCAGCCTCATACGGGGGGAGTTTGGACTGTGAAAAGGAAGAGGTGCACAGAAATTTAGGGGAGTCGCAAAAGGTCAGAGGTCTGTGGCGTGCACGGCACTGAGCAGAGGACAGACTGCTGATTGTGCCGCTGGCTTTCGGGACTGGGTGGGAGACAGACCCTCCGAACTGTGCCACTTCTGACTCCACTAAGCCCCTGTTTCGGGTGAAACCTTGGGAACCTAGACTCATGTGGTCCTGGAGCACGGGGGAGCTGGAAAGGCAGAAGTCTAGAGGCACTGTGCGCACGCACAAGGACCGCTCCAGCGATTACCCAGTCACGTGAGACTCAGGGGCCAAGGTGGGCGGGGCCAACTGGAAGACAAGGCGGTCCTTCAAGCCCTGAGATGCCACCCATCCCAAGCTCAACAGAGAGGCTTTTGCGGTTTTGCAAGTCTGGTATCATAAGGCTGAATCCAACACAGAAATTCTCCCAACATAGTGAAAATGCTGAGACAAAGGAAGGGATCACAAACAAAAGAAATGGAGAAAAACAAATGACTGGATATAGAGTTCAAAACCATGCTTATATGGTTTTTCAAGAATATCCTAGAAAAGTTGGATAAAGTTAGCGAGAGCCAAGAGGAGATGAAAAAGGACCAACTAGAGATGCAAAAGATCCAACTAGAGATGGAAAAGGTCCAACTAAAAATAAAAAAAGGACCAACTAGAAATTAAACATACATTGACTGAAATAAAAAATATTATACAGAGTCCTAACAGCAGACTAGAGAAAGGCAAGGATCAAGTCAAAAATTTGAAATATAAAGAAGCAGAAAACACTCAACTGGAAAAGCAAGAAGAGAAAAGAATCCAAAAATGTGAAGATAACATACGGAGCCTCTGGGACAGCTTCAAGCGGACCAACATCAGAATTGTGGGGGTGCCAGAAGAAGAAAGAGAGCAAGATACTGAAAACTTCCCACATCTGGTAAAAGAAATAGACTTACAAGTCCAGGAAGCACACAGAACCCCATATAAAAGGAATCCAAAGAGGACCACACCAAGACACATCATAATTAAAATACCATGAGCAAAAGACAAAGAGAGAATATTAAAAGCAGCAAGAGAAAAACGGTTCATTACCTACAAGGGAGCACCCATACGACTGTCAGCTGATTTCTCAACATTAACGATGCAGGCCAGACGGGAGTAGCAAAAAATATTCAACGTGATGAATAGCAAGAACCTACAACCAAGAATACTCTATCCAGCAAAGCTCTCATTCAGAATTGAAGGGCAGATAAAGAGCTTCACAAATAAGAAAAAGCTAAAGGAGTTCATCAACTCCAAACCACTATTATATGAAATGATGAAAGGTATTCTTTTAGAAGAGAAAGAAGAAAAAGGTAAGAGACAAAAAAATTATGAACAACAAATACATATCTATCAACAAGTGAATCTAAAAATTAAGTGAATTAAAAATTTGATCAACAGAATAAACTGGTGAATATAATAGAATCAGGAGCACAGAAAGGGAGTGGACCCATAAGGGAAAGGTGTGAGGGGTGAACAGGGAGAGACTGGACAAAAATCATACACCTATCGATGAGGTCAATGGGAGGGAGGTAAAGGCAGAGGGAAGGGTGGGAGCTGGGTGGCGGGGTGCTATGGAGAGGAAAAAAGAGAAACAAATGTAATAATCTGAATAATCAAGATTTAATTTAAAAATAAATAAAAAATAAAAATAAATAAAAAGTTTAACAAAAAATAAATAATAAAAAGGATATATCCCTGATTTGCAGAACCAGTAAAAAAAAAAAAAAAAAGGAAATCCCATCAGAATAGTGACTGACTTCTCAATAGAAACTCATCAGGCCAGAAGGGAATGGAATGAAATATACAAAGTCATACAAAGGAAGGGTCTGAATTGAAGAATACTGTACCCAACAAGGCTATCAATCAAAATGAAAGGTGAAATCGAGAGCTTCACAGACAAAAAAGGTCTAATGGAATTTATTATCAGCAATGCAAGAAATGCTAAAGGGTCTGCTGTTAAAAAAAAAAGAAATAGGAAGCGAAAAAGAAACACAGGGGTGAAGAATGTAAATGGCAACAAATAAGTACCTATCAATAATGTCTTTAAATGTAAATGGGTTAAGTGCCCCAATCAAAAGACATAGGGTAACAGACTGGATAAGAAAACACAACCCATAAATCTGCTGTCTACAAGAAACCCACCTCAGAAAAAAAGACGCACATAGCTAAGGGTGAAGGGATGGAAAAAGTTTTTCAGGCAAATGGAAATTAAAAAAAAAAGCTGGGGTAGCAATACTTATATCTGACAAATTAGATCTCATAGCGAAGGACATAACAAGAGATAAGGAAGGGCACTCTATAATACTAAAGGAAGCAATCCAACAAAAAAACCTCTGGTAAACATATAAACACCCAATACAGGAGCACCCAAATACATAAAAAAAACTTCTGAAGGATATCAAGGAACAGATTGACAGCAATACAATCACAGTAGGATACTTTAATACCCCACTATCACCATTGGACAAATAAATCAGCAAAGAAACATCAATCCTAAATGATTCACTAGACCAGGTGGAATTAATTGACATCTTCAGAACATTACACCCCAAAGCCACAGAATATACATTATTCTTAAGTGCACATGGGTCATTTTCAAAGATACAGTAGAAATCATATCAAGCATCTTCTCAGATCACAGTGGCATAAAACTGGAAATCAACTACAATAAAAACAATCCATAAAAATCAAACACATGGAGACTAAACAGCATACTATTAAATAATGACTGACTTACCAGAGAAATCAAGGAAGAAATAAAAAACATCATGGCAACAAATAACAATAAAAACACAACAATCCAAAATCTATGGGACACAGTGAAAGCAGTCTTGAGAGGGAAGTTCATAGCTCTACAAGCCTATTGAAAAAAATAAGAAATAATGGTAATCGCAGAAACCGGTTTGGCTCAGTGGATAGAGCTTCGGTCTGTGGACTGAAAGGTCTCAGGTTCGATTCCGGTCAAGGGCATGTATCTGGGTTGTGGGCACATCCCCAGTAGGGGGGTGTGCAGGAGGCAGCTGATCAATGTCTCTTTCTCATGGATGTTTCTAACTCTCTATCACTATCCCTTCTTCTCTGTAAAAAAATCAATAAAATGTATTTAAAGAAAGGAAGAAAGGAAGGAAGGAAGGAAGGAAGGAAGAAAGAAATAATAGTAATAAATTACCTAGCCCTACAACTCAGAGTTAGAAACAGAGCAACAAGAAAAGCCCAGTGTAAGCAGGAGGAAGGAAATAATAAAGATCAGAGCAGAGATAAACAACATTAAAAAAAAATACAAAAGATCAACAAAACCAAGAGCTGGTTCTTTGAAAGGATAAACAAGATTGATAAACTTCTAGTCAGGCTCACTGAGAAGAAAAGAGAGAAGACCCAAATAAACAAAATCAGAAATGAAAGAGGAAAAATAACAACAGACCCCACGGAAATAGAAAGGATTGTTAAAAAATACTATGGACAATTCTATTCCAACAAACTGGATAACCTGGAGGAAATGGAGATATTTCTAGAAAAATACAACCTTCCAAAACTCAATCAGAAAGAATCTAAACATCTCAATAGGCTAATAACTGTGGAAGAAATTGAAGCAGTCATCAAAAAGCTTCCAGGAAACAAAAGCCCAGGGCCAAAGGGCTTCACAGGGGAGTTTTACCAAACATTCAAGAAAGAACTAAAACCCGTCTTCCTCACTACTGCAAAATATTCAAGAGGAAGGAACACTTCCAAGCATCTTCTATGAAGCCAGTATCACCCTAATATCAAAATCAGATAAAGACAACACTATGAAAGAAAATTACAGGCCAATATCCCTCATGAACATTGATGCCAAAATCCTCAACAAAATTCTAGCAAATTGGATCCAGCAGTACATCAGAAAGATCATACACCATGACCAAGTAGGATTTATGCAAGGATGGCACAATATCTGCAAATCAATAAACGTGATACACCACATAAACAAATTGAGAGATTAAAAATCACATAGTCATATCAATTGATGCAGAAAAAGCATTAGACAAAATCCAACACCCTTTTTGGTTATAACTCTCAATAAGGTGGGAATAGAATGATTATACCTCAACATAATAAAAACCATATATGATAAACCCACAGCCAGCATCACACTTAATGGACAAAAACTAAAACCATTTCCCCTAAGAACAGGAAGAAGATAGGGTTGCCCACTGTCACCATTCCTGTTCAACATAGTGCTGGAAGTATTAGCTATTGCAATTAGACAAAAATAAGAAAGAAAAAGCATTCAAATTGGAAAAGAAGTAAAGCTATCCTTATTTGCAGATGATATGATACTGTACATAAAAAAACCCAAAAGACTCCATCCAAAAACTAACAGACTTAATAAATGAGTTCGGCAATGTAGCAGGATACAAAATTAACGCCAAGAAATCTATGGAATTTCTATACACCAATAGTGAACTTACAGAAAGAGAGACTAAAAAAGCAATCCCATTTATCATCACACCAGAAAAATTAAGATACCTAAGAAAAAAACTTAACAATGGAGTCAAGACAGTCTCTTCAATAAATGGTATTGGGAAAATTGAACAGATACATGCAAAAAAAATGAAACTAGACCACCAACTTACACCATACACAAAAATTAACTCAAATTGGCTACAGGACTTAAACGTAAGATGGGAAACCATACAAATAGCAGAGGAATCCAGACAGAGAAATCTCAGACATATGCCTAAGCAATTTCTTCAACAACACCACTCCTAGGGCAATGGAAGCTAATGAGAAAATAAACAAATGGGACTACATCAAAATAAAAAGCTTTGCAAAGCAAAAGAAACTATCAACAAAACAACAAAGAAAGCCCACTCTATGGGAGAACATATTTGCAAATGTTATCACTATTAAAGGTTTAATCTTCAACATTTACAGCCAACTTATACAATTTAATAAAAAGAAAATAAATGATCCAATAAAAAAATGGGCAACTGACCTAAATAGAATCTTTTTGAAAGAAGACAGAAGGCCAAAGACAGAAGAAAGGCCAAAGACATATGAAAACATGCTCAAAGTCTCTAATTATCCTAGAGATGCAAATCAAAATGACAATGCCATACCATCTCACACCTGTCAGAATAGCAACCATCAACAAATCAACAAACTTAAGTGCTGGTGAGGATGCGGAGAAAAAGGAACCCTCGTGCACTGCTGGTAGGAATGCAGACTGGTGCAGCCACTGTGCAGAACAGTATGGAGTTTCCTCAAAAAACTAAAAATGGAGCTCCCATTTGACCCAATGATCCCACTTCTAGGATTATATCCCAAGAAACTAGAAACACCAATGAGAAAGGATATGTGCACCCCTATGTTCATAACAGCACAATTCACCATAGCTAAGATTTGGAAATAGCCTAAATGCCCATTAGCAGATGAGTGGATTAGAAACCTTTGGTACATCACACAATGGAATAATTCAGGCAATGAAAGAAAAATACCACATGATCTCACTCATTTATGGGAAAATAAAGAAGATTATAACCTGATGAATAAAAAGATAGATACAGAGGCAGTAAAGTACCCAACAAACTGTCAATTTACAATGGGAAGGCTGGGGATTGTTGGGGAGGGAGGGAAATAGACCAACCAAAGTACTTGTATGCACGCATATAAGCACACTAATGGACACAGGACACTGGGGAGGTTGGGATGAGGGCATGCAATAGGGGTTAGGGAAGGCTGGGCGAAGCTCAATGAGGAAAGAAAAGGAGATATATGTATTAATATATGTAATATTTCAAATAATAAAATAAATTTAAAAAAAGAAAAAAATGTATATCTAACTTTAAAGCTATAATTTTATTGAAGATCTTAAATACAGTGAGAACAACTAGAAATAAGAATATATGGTTTTGTATATGTAATATTAGGAAGATTCCTTTTTATTTACATGCTTTTCAAAAAAGTTAATATTTATTATCAATCTGAATCAATAATATTTCATTCTACTTTTTCTTTTAAAATTTAAAAAATTAAATTGACAGTTGGATATCAATTTAATTTTCAAATTTTATACAGAATGCTCTTTTAAATTGACAAAGATATTACTCTGAAATCAAAACTGCTAATGAAAAGACTGAGTGAACATGTCTAAGCTTAAATAGTTTTTTAAATATATTTTTAATGTGTTTAATGTTGGCGCAGGGTCTCATAAGGGAAAGGACTTGGATTCAGGATGTTACTATAATGGTAAATACTAAAAAGCATTCAAATGGATTCACAAGCTGCCTGTGTTTAGAATATTCCTTTCAACCAGTTTTCTGATTAGTACTTAACGTAGCACAGACTCCACTGGGAGCCACATAGAGCTTGGATGCTGTAAGTATGCCTGCAGTTTTATAAAATTTTCTTGAGAGAATTATTATAGAAATACCTGATCCCATTCTTCTAAAAAAATATGCAAAATGAATGTTATTATCTCCAATTTCAGTCAATTAACTATAAAGAAAAATAAAGGAAAATCACTATATTTTAAAAAGTCTTCTTTGAACACATCATAATTTTAAAGCTAAAATGAGGCAGCCACAGGGAATGTGCACAATCACTGGTCCTGGCTGAGCATCAGAAGCACTGGGCACTATTAACTGAGTGTTGGCTTCTCTGCTTTCTCATTCTTAGCCAATGGTAAGCCTCTAAGGTTAAAACTTGGAATTTTCCAAAATAGTTTTATTTGGTTTTACAATAAGCCTAACTGTAATCATGATAAATAATTTTAAAGAGTATTATCTAAATTTAATCTACCTCGAATTTCTGAAATTAATATTCACAATTATCAATTTATGAACACTAGAGGTCAGTATAACACTAGAAGGTATATTTAAATTATATAACTAAAAGTGGCAAAGGCAAGCCAATACTTTTTTTTTTTGGTAAAAATCCTAACAATTTAATGAATTTATTCATTTTTAGGTTGCTAAAGTACCAAATATTCTTTGGTGTGTCATTTTAGGTATAACTTACTTTGCAAAATCCAAATAAGAAATGTGTCCATGATAAAATCCAGGTTTCATCTCTTTCCAGGAAGTGATATTCTTCACAAAGCGTACCTAAAAGAGGAGGGCACACTCATTACTTACGTGTAACTTAAAGAAAATGAAATTCAGTGATAGCAAACTACTTTCCATTTAAAACCAATCACAATTGTAGTTGGACAATTACAGAGCTTAAAATGCAGCTTTCTAACTAAGAAAAGTATAGTGTGATCTTCAACTACTAATTTATCACCAAGAGAGCTATCACCACAGTCAGAGAAGAGGGAAAGAAGACCCGAAAAATGCATTGCACAATGCAATCATTCACAAGGCTGTACAATGCAGACATTCACATTGAGTGAGGGAAGATGGTACAAACACACATTCTGAGAATAAACGAATCATATTTTCTGTCAAAGAACAGTTCACACAGATGCCATTTTGGCTTATGTGATTTGGCAGCTACCATGTTGGCCGCATACCTTCCAATTCCCTGGGGGCTGCCATCTGAAAATGGCAAAGGCCAGCCCCTCCCTTGAATTAGCCAATCAGGAAAGACTGTGGGCCTGAGCTCCAATCAAGAGTGAGGAACAGGTCATGTGCACCAGGATTAAAAAGCCACGCAGACCACCTGCTCAGTGTGAAAGTGCTTCCAGACCATGTGGGTGCGCATCCTCCTGTAGGAGTAAAGACATTTGCCTTGTTGCCTGGCTCCCGAGTATGTTTTGTGTTCTACCAAGAACCCTGAATTTGGGAGCTCACCTTATTTCTTACAACATGATGAAGCAGGGCAGCCTTGTAGTATAGGAAAATTCCAGACAAATCTGTTTTCTCTAAAAGACCTGTTCTTCCTAAAAATTCATTTTTATTAACAACTCAATGAATTTAAAAATTGCTAAATCAAAACGATTAAAGAAAACATGGTAATTATCAGAAGACTTTAAAGAGTTAAGAGGAGATATCGTAAGTTTGTTGATAAAAAATAAATAAAATTAGAGATGTGATATAGGTAAAATAAAATTTTTAAAAAGCTAATTATTCCTTTAACTTAACAGAATTAAAAGTATAAGAAATTAGTTACTATGAAAAAGTCCTTGCAAATATATTTAAAAATCTGCCCAGCCAGTATGGGTAAGTGGATTGTTGTCCATGCAGCAAGAGGTCACAGGTAACTCTACACTCCTAGCTAATTTCCTTAATTTAACTATCCAATTTATACAAAGTGTTAAAACAACAACAAAACAACCAAAAGGATTTGAAAGGAACAGAGTAGTCATCCTTCATATCGAGATTCTGTTTTAAAAACCTGGACACTCGAGAATGTCAAGTTTTACCCACTAAGAAAACCCCTCAAATCCAATCATTATAACTCATTGACCTCCAAAAACTCAAAGCTCTGTTGATCTCTCTCTCTCTCAATAGCTTATTTTCCTCAGTAAATTCACTAAAATATCAACTTCCAAACAACCCTGTTCACTACTCTCATACTGGACAACCATTTTTCAACAGTGACACTGACTTATTCTTTTTTTTTTTTAATTAAATCTTTATTATTCAGATTACTACATCTGTTTCTCTTTTTCCCCCGCCATAGGTCCCCTCCACCCGGCTCCCACCCCTCCCTCTACCCTTACCTCCACCCCATTGTTGAGTCCATAGGTGTGATTTTTGTCCAGTCACTCCCTGCACACGCCTCCCCCCTTCCCCCCTGAGAATTATCAGTCCACTACCTTTCTGTGCTCCTGATTCTATTATATTCACCAGTTTATTCTGTTGATCAAATTTTTAATTCACTTTTTAGATTCACTTGTTGATAGATATGTATTTGTTCATAATTTTTTGTCTTTTACCTTTTTCTTCTTCCTCTTCTAAAAGAGTACCTTTCAGCATTTCATATAATAGTGGTTTGGAGTTGATGAACTCCTTTAGCTTTTTCTTCTCTGTGAAGCTCTTTATCTGCCCTTCAATTCTGAATGTTAGCTTTGCTGGATAGATTATTCTTGGTTGTAGGTTCTTGCTATTCATCACGTTGAATATTTTTTGCCACTCCTGTCTGGCCTGCATCGTTTCTGTTGAGAAATCAGCTGATAGTCTTATGGGTGTGCCCTTATAGGTAATCAATTGTTTTTCTCTCGCTGCTTTTAATATTCTTTGTCTTTTGCTCTTGGTATTTTAATTATGATGTGTCTTGGTGTAGTCCTCTTTGGATTCCTTTTATATGGGGTTCTGTGTGCTTCCTGGACTTGTAAGTCTATTTCTTTCACCAGATGTGGGAAGTTTTCAGTCATTATTTCTTTAAGTAGGTTTTCAGTATCTTGCTCTCTCTCTTCTTCTGGCACCCCCATAATTCTGATGTTGGTACGCTTGAAGCTGTCCCAGAGGCTCCTTACATTATGTTCACATTTTGGGATTCTTTTCTCTTCTTGCTTTTCCAATTGAGTGTTTTCTGAGTCTTTATATTTCAAGTTTTTTACTTGATTCTTGCCTTCCGCTAGTCTGCTGTTAGGTCTCTGTATAATATTTTTTATTTCAGTCAGTGTATGTTTAATTTCTAGTTAGTCCTTTATCATCTCTAGTTGGTCCTTTTCCATCTCTAGTTGGATCTTTTGCATCTCTAATTGGTCCTTTTTCATCTCCTCTTGGGATTTGCTAAATTTATCCATCTTTTTAGAATATTCTTGAAAAACCTTATAAGCATGGTTTTGAACTCTATATCCAGCCGTTTGTTTTCCTCCATTTCTTTTGTTTGTGATCCCTTCCCTTGTCTCGGCATTTTCACTATGCTGGGAGAACTTCTGTGTTGGATTCAGCCTTATGATACCAGACTTGAGAAACCGCGGAAGCCTCTCTGTTGAGCTTGGGATGGGTGGAGTCTCAGGGCTTAAGGGACCGCCTTGCCTTCCAGTCAGCCCTGCCCTCCACAGCCCCCAAGTCTCACGTGACTGGGTAATCACTGGAATGGTCCCTGTGTGCTCGCACTCACTCTCACAGTGCCTCTAGACCTCTGCCTTTTCGGCTCCCCTGCGCTCTGGGATCACACGAGTCTGGGTCCCCAGGGTTTTGCCCGAAACTGGGGTTTAGTGGAGTCAGAAGTGGCACAGCTGGGAGGGTCTGTCTCTAGCCCAGTCCTGAAAGCCAGCGGCCCAATCAGCAGTCGGTCCTCTGCACGCAATGTCGTGCATGCCACCAGACTTCTGATCTTCTGCGACTCCCCTAAATTTCCGTGCACTTCTCCCCCTTCACAGTCCAAACTCCCCCCATATGAGTTTCGGCTGGATCTGGGGTTTAGTTTCGTAGGATAAGGAGTTCAATGCCTTTGAGAGTCTCAGTCTCCCTCCTGCCAGAGAAAGCCAGCCAGCCAGGTTCGCCGTCACCCACTCTCTCCACGGGCGCGCGTCTCCGTACCTCAGCTTTTTGCAGCTCCTCTGGGTCTCTGTGAGCCCCTCTCCTTCCCTCTAGCTGTAGAATTTCCACTCAGCCAACTTTCCTGTGGTTCTGGATGATGTCCGTTCTGTCTTTTAGTCGTAGTTTTGAAATTGTTGTGCGAGGCAGCAGTGTAGGTGTTTACCTATGCCACCATCTTGGATTCCAATCCTCACTGACTTATTTTTGCCCTTTCTATTGTCTTGGGTAAACTCAAGGGTTGCTAAAGATTGCCAGTCAAAACTAAGAGACATGGTTTAACTATCTATGTAGGACTTTGCATTTTATTTCCCAACTTCATTCTGAGGTAAATTCAGGTGGGTTATTGTTGAGACTTTTAACAACACCCATTGCTAAAATCTCCAAAAGACTCAGAATTTTTCTTTAATCCTCAACTAAAAGAATATTAAAGGCTACATATCTGATGCATAGGTATTTTTTCCATTTCATCTACATTCAACTAAGGCAATATGTTAAAGTCTCATTAATAAAACTGTGGCTGACTTACAATTTGCAATAATTCAAAAGATGCTGAGCTGAGAATTACTTCCCTCTATAGGAAAGAAAAAAGTGCTAAGCAAACAAATGATGTCAACAAGGGCTCTTCAGACTGATCTGGAGAATAGTCTGAGTATTTATATACTACTGCAAGTTTATACCATTCTAATCTCTCTTCCAAAGTGATCTCCAAGGTTATAACCAACTAAATAACCCTTTTCGAAGAACAGTATTTTCAATTTTTCTTTTTAAAGTATTTAGCCACTTCTCCTTTTAGCCATCCTATATAATAAAAGATGTTCAACCAATGAAAGCATAATATGCTAATGATATGCTAAGGTCACTCAACTGCTCACTATGAGGTGCACTGACCATCAGGGGGCAGAGAGTAGATTGGTTGACCAGTCACTATGAAGTGCACTGACCACCAGAGGGCAGATGCTCCAACCGGTAGCTTAGCTTGCTGCTGGGGTCCAGCCGATCGGGACTGAGTGAGACAGGCCAGATACACCCTGGAGTCCTCCCGGCTGGTCAACCTCCTGTGTCCCTCCTTGGCTCCAATCGTGCACCATCAGGGTCCCTCAGACTGGCCTGCACTCTCTCGCAATCTGGACCCCTCTGAGTATGTTGGAGAGCCGGTTTCGGCCTGATGGTGGACCAACCAGTCACTATGATGTGCATTGATCACAAGGGGGCAGACGCTCAATGCAGGAGCTGCCCCCTGGGGTTCAATATGCTCTCACAGCTCAGCCAGAAGCTGGGCTCACAGCTGGCGAGTGCAGCAGTGGTGGTGGGAGCTTCTCCTACCTACGTGGCAGCACTAAGATATCTGACTGCTATCAGTAGGACAACTCCCGAGGGCTCCCAGACTGCAAGAGAGTGCAGACTGGGCTGAGGGACACCCTCCTCCCCATGCAAGAATTTCGTGCACCAGGCCTCTAGTGGTAAATATTTATTGTATTTCTCCTGAATTTTCCCTGTCTTTCTTCTCTTCACCTTTAATCAGTCTAGTTTCAGTTCCTGCTCCATTACTTTCTGCCTCCTCACCTCTCCTACATCACTTGTCTTGTCTTTCAATATTTCTTCTGTTTTTTTTTTTCTCTACAGTGCAGTATTCTACCTATGACCATTAGATAAAGCTTGGAGCACAGAGGAGTGAAGGAAAATGGAGAGTAGGTGAGCAAGCTTCTACTTGGTTTTTAATGGATTCTTATTGTACTTGGCACTAATGACAGTAAAGTGATAGACAAAAAGGAGCAAAACTAAAAGAATCAAATGAAGTTAAGGAGTCTGGAGACACTGATAACTGGCTTGGGGTGAAAAAACAATCACCACAGTAACTTTATTCAAAGAGAATTTCCATACTCTGATTGAAATAGGCTATCAAGAAGGATGTTTTAGCAGTAGTTAAATATAATAGATGAAAAGAGATGTTTTCATGCCTAGCCTGAAGCGGATCCCAAACTGTAATTTTTGTTTGTTTAAAGTATTACATATGTCTCTTTTTTCCCAATTGACCCCCGCCCCCGCCACTCCTACCCCCAAGGGCAAGCCCCCACCACCCCCGTGTCTGTGTTCATTGGTTATGCTAATATGCATGCATGCAAGTCCTTTGATTGCTCTCTAACAGCCCTCCCCCTCCCTGCCGTTTGTCTCTGGATCTATTTTTGTTCATTAGTTTATGTTGATCATTATATCCCACATATAAGTGAGATCATGTAGTATTTATCTTTCTCCAACTGGCTTATTTCCCTTAGCATAATGCTCTCCAGTTCCAACCCTGCTGTTGCAAATGGTAAAAGTTCCTTCTTTTTTACAGCAGCTTAGTATTCCATTGTGTAGATGCACCACAGTTTTTAATCCACTCATCTGCTGATGGGCACTTAGGCTGTTTCCAAATCTTAGCTATTGTAAATTGTGCTGCTATGAATGTATATCCTTTCTGATTGGTGTTTCTGGTTTCTTGGGATATATTCCTAGAAGTGGGATTACTGGTAAAAATGGGAGTCTCATTTTTAGTTTTTTTTAGGAAATTCCATACTGTTTTCCACATTGGCTGCACCAGTCTGCATTCCCACCAGCAGTGCACTAGGGTTCCTTTTTCTCCAGATCCTTGCTAGCACTTGTCATTTGTTGATTTGTTGATGACAGCCACCAAACTGTGATTTTTGTCAGATTTTATAACTGAAGCAGAGTCAGGCTAGCAAGTTATCAGAGAAGACCTTCACGGAAAACACAAGCAATGTGGGGAGTAGTGCTGTGATTTATTTGTTAGTTGAATCAGACCTGAACCAGTGCTGCAGGAAAAAGCTGAGAAAGCACCATCTTGCTAAGAGTGTATCTAGACCTATTCTTAATAAGATTGATCTCAACATTATGATTATCTGTGATCACAGAAGAACTTGTTTTCAATATATAAAAGTAAAAATGCCATTCTGAACATCTTGGCCACATTTCAACTTTTTAATAACTACCTATTTAATGAATACTATTAACTTGGGTAATTACTATATACTAAACTCCTACTCATTTATATACTTAAAGATTCATTGTACAGCATGGGTAGTTTTATGAGACTAAATTAGAGAAATTTTATATATAAGGAGGAAAACTGAGTAATTGTTGGATAAAAATGTAAGAAAGGTCAGCAACAATTGCATACAGTATCTTCACTAAAGTTCAAAACTGTTACTCAACGCTTTTTTTGTGGGGAAGGTGGTAATGGGTTGAGGTGTTCTAAATCACCTGAATTAAGGTTAGATTATATTATTACCCTCAATCAAAGGGGCTCGCTCTGTAATAATTATCATGGTATCATGCTCAGCTAAGAATGACTTTCAGAATTATAGCTGGTTCATTTGTTCATTCATTTAACAAAGAAAGTTAGGTAATGTAGAGTAGGCGTCAGGCACTATTCTTAAGCATGGAGATATAAGGTAGTGCTGAATAGGACAGACAAGTTCCTTATATTATAACAGAGAAAAAGACAAGACAAACAAATCAGCAAATAACAGGGAAAATACAGAAAGATTGATGGTGCACAATAACTTGGAAAAGGCATTATATATATATAAAATTGACATGTTATATATATGGTGACTAAGTAGGGTTTTACTAAGAGAATGCCATTTAAGCTGAAACCTTAAATGGATAACGTAAGACAAATCATGATAAGTCAGAAGTCATTCTAAGAAGAAATGGTAAGGGCAGAGGCCTTTAAATGAAAATGACTTGGCACATTCAATAAACCACAAACCAGTGTGGCTGGTAAATAAGAGGTGAGAGCAGAGGAGAAGGACTTGGCCAAAAAGGGCTCATTGAACTAGGTAAGGAATTTGGATTTTGTTGGGGAGGTAGAAACATGAATATAAGTACCTCACCTGAGAAAACTATAATATACATGTTCCCATAATCCTACCAAGAATCATGTTCTAGATCTTTGCTATTCCAACTGAGGTTCAAGGCCCAGAAGCTTCAGTTTTAAAATCAGTGGAAGCAATTGGGAAAGGTCATCAAAAAGACATGACTTCTGGTTTGGCCGACAAGCTGGACAGGGGCAACTAGAAGCTCCCACTCTCTCTCCTGTGCTTGGAGTACATGCTCTGCTTGCCTTCCCTGTGTTAGAAGGACACAGCCTTCAGACAGAATGTGGTGATGAGACTATCTGGACTTCACATGACTAAACCCAGTTAAGGCCTTCTGCCTCTCCCTGCCCTCCACATACAGAGGCTGGTTTCAGATTCCCTTCTAAGGAGGTTTCAACGCAACAGAAGCTTTTTAAGAAACTCAGAATATCAGGCCACATTTTAGTCCTTCTGAATTAGAATCTGCATTTTAATCAGTGATTAGATATGCATTATAGTTTGAGAAGCACTCATCTAAAGTGCTGTGCTGAAAAAGCAGTATATGCAACTAATATCAAGCCATAAGATCCAATGCAAATGAACAGAAGTTGGCTAAATGGTGAATTAAAAGAACAAAAAATTACTATGTTGTCCTACACAGAATGCAAATTTTACATATTTTCAATGTCTTATAGAAAGGGGTAAAATACAGTCACACACCTAAATATATGAGTACAGAAAAGAATTAGGAAATATCATAAAAGACAGGTACCACTTACAATTTGACAATATGTTCTTTAATGTAGAGGTATTTTCATGATAGCACAGTAAACAATTAGAACTGATTGAGTACCTGTCTCCTGCCAATTCCTATTAACTGAGTAAAACCCATCTCAAAAACTTCTCTCTTGAATGAATATGCCTTATTCTTTTTACTTAGTATTTTCATGCCTTATGTTTTCAAATGTTTATCTTTTAGTCTCCTCATTTTTATTTTCTCTTATTTTATCCCAACTTCCTAATTTTGAAAAATTTCTTATCTATTGAAAAGTTTAAAGAACCTATATACAATTATATATAGCTATAGCTATAGCTATAGATATAGATACACACACACACACACAAATTTTTTCCTAAACTGTTTGAAAGCAAACGGCAGGCACCTTTGATCAACGATCCAATCACAGATCACACCTTACTTTTGGTTTTCATGTCTCCTTAGTCTACTCTAGTGTAAAGAAGATTATCCCATCCCACCCCCAACAACTCTGATTTTTTCTGCTTGTCACAACACTGACATTTTTAGAAGAGTTCAGAACAGTTGTTCTAGAGAATATTCTACAACACGGACCTGTTACCTTAAGATAAGATACAGGTTAAACATTTGGTGAGACATATTTTTGGTTAAACCTTTTGGTGAGAACACCATATATTGATGTTTGAACAATCCTCATATTTTCTGTGTCTATGTTTTACATTCTCAAGTAAATCCTATATAATAAAGAGGTAATATGCAAATTGACCATCATTCCAACACGCAAGATGGCCATTCCCATGTGATCAAAGATGGCTAACCCCAATGTGGACACAGATGGCTGCCACAAGATGGCCTGCAGGGGAGGGCAGTTGGGGGCAATCAGGCCTGCAGGGGAGAGCAGTTAGGGGTGACCAGGTTAGCAGGCGAGATCAGTTAGGGGGGACTGGGCCTGCAGGTGAGGGCAATTGGGAGGGACAAGGACTGCAGGGGAGGGCAGTTGGAGGGGGACCAGGCCTATAGGGGTGGGCAGTTGAGGGGGAGAACCAGGCCTGCAGAGGTGGGCAGTTGGGGGGAATCAGACTTGCAGGAAGGGCAGTTGAGGATGACCAGGCCTAAAGAGGAAGGCAGTTGGAAGGGACAATGCCTGCAGGGGAGGACAGTTGGGGGCAACTAGGCCTGCAGGAGAGGGCAGTTGGAAGAAACCAGACCAGCAGGGGAGAGCAGTTAGGGGTGACCAGGCTGGCAAGGGAGGGCAATTAGGGGTAACCAGGACAGCAGAGGAGGGCAGTTGGGGGGGACCAGGCCTGCAGGGAGGGACAGTTAGGGGCAACCAAGCCAGTAGGGGAGGACAAGTTAGGGGTGACTAGGCTGGCAGGGGAGGGATGTTAGGGGAAATTGGGCCTAAACAGGCAGTTGGACATCCCTAGAGGGATCCCAGATTGGAGAGGGTGCTGGCTGGGCTGAGAGACACACCCCCTCACCCCCTGCTGTGCACAAATTTCATGCACCGGGCCTCTAGTTATAAATAAGTTTCCTGAAAGATATGCCCTTGCTTTTCATTCCAAGCCTTAGCATAATCTCTGCCTATGTTACATAGTCAATGAATGAAAACTTAAAAGAAGAGTTAACAACTGTTTCACACATTTAATAATTTTATACTAGACTAAAAATATTTGGGCTTTGCCTCCAAAATTTTTGAGAGAAATAATTACACATGTAAGCAGCTTACTACAATACCTACTACATTATGTACAAAATAAATCTGGGAAAGAGCTAGAGCTAACTGCAGGCATTAATCAGAATGAACTGCTGAGATTAGAAAGGGATGGAATAAAGAGAGTGGTCACCTATATTTATGAGTAAACTGTGTTTTAAATGAAAGACTGAAACAATGGCATATTTAATAAAAATCTAATCTTTTATGACTCACTTCAGTCAAATATTGATTAGAAATTATTTCTCAAAGAAGAAAGAAGAGAATTTAATTCCTATTTGAATAATAAAGCAGTTGAGGACAGTACACAGGAACAAAAATATGGCATGAAAATCAAATTATGTTATGCAAAATAGGGTTCAAAGAACACTTAAAAGATATTTTCAAAGCATCTAGTATAATTTAGAAGTTTACATTTAAATAAAGTTTACTAGATTGAATGTGAAATAAAAATACTACCTAATATGTCATGCCCAGGAGAGGGAAGCAGTAACTGTAACTTGTTTGAACAACTGCTTCTTCAGAGCCAGAGACTAGTAAGTAATTTAGACATGGTGCATTAGCGAACATTTGGTGTATATACCATTCCTAATTAAGAGCAGGTTCTCAGCTACCAGCTGCCATTTTGAAGTATGCGGCTAATGATTAAGACTATTCCTCTACTCTTCCCACAAAAAACATATTTTAAGAGTTGGTCATTATGTAATCCAATTGCTTTTAGATAGGTTTTATGCTTCTCTTCTGGTGGGTGTTTTTTCTTCTCTATCACTAACGAACTATTGAAAGGAAAACAGAAGTTTTATCTCCATCAAATGCAACTAGGAAAATGTATCACTACATGATGCATATGAATGTCATATGTGGTAAGCTGTAGATTTATTTATATTTCCTGAAAAAAAATGGTAGATGCATTGTCAGACATCTCATAGCTGCCAGAGAACTCTGTAATGCTGGCTACAAAACAATTCTAAAAATTGAACAAGCAAGCTAACTTTATCTTCCTAAAAAATACTACTAAAGAAATCTAAAATTATATGAGCATTAAGAAATGTTCCTTTTAAACCAAGATACATTCAGAAAAGCCATCATGCAAATAGATTTAAAATATACCACATGCTGTATAAAAACTGATTATTTAGTATACTTGCCTTTAGATATACAATATTGCATAATGAATAGTTTTTATGACCCACTTAACTAAATAAGCTCATGTTCCTTCCAATTTAGAAAGGAGTTATTTGGTTTGGCTGACAGATGTAGATTTTTGGATCTATGAAAAAGAGTAATAGAAGATGCTGCAGAGAGACAAGAATTACATGGACAAATGATATTCCATATACTATTGACCTTTACAAACAGCTCTCTAGCAAGAAAGCAAACATTAACTTTGGGTGTCAATGTTATTCTCTTGCATCAGAGTAAGGATTATAGAAATGCTAAATAATGGGATAACAAAGTCAATTCTGCAACTAATAAAACAAGTTCAGATATTTTCAAATAGAAACATTCTAATTATGTGTCACAAATACCTTTCTAATAAGGCTACTCCAATATGGTGTTTAATCCTGGATAGTATTTCAAATATTACATTTTCTTCACATCAAACCCAATACCCATTTTCTTCAATACCTGTAGGAAGAACTTTTATCTATATATATAAAAGCCCAAGCAACCTAAGACCAAATGACCAGTTGACTGGTTGCTATGACACACACTGACCACCAGGGGTGCAGACAGTCAACGCAAAAACTGCTCCCTGGTGGTCAGTGTGCTTCCACAGCCATGGCTGGCCAACCTCCTGTGGCCCCTCCCCATGGCCAGCCGGCCCTCTCAATTGGTCCCAATTGCTGGTCAGGCCAAGGGACCCACACATGCATGCTCCAAAGAATTCATGCTCCTGGCCTCTAATTATAAATATGAAGAGATTCGTGCACTAGGCCTTCTTTCCCTTGGCTTCCAGCACCAGTTTTCCTCCAGCACCCAGAACCAGGCCTTTGCTCTGGCCAGAGTCTGCCTTCTTTGTCTTTGCTGAAAACTCCGGCCAGAGTCTGCAGCCTTCATCTTCACTTTGTCTTTGTCTTTGCTGTGGCCAGAGTGCAGTCCTGTAGATCCCTTCGCACCCCTTCCCCCGCCCCCATCCTTCTGATAGCAGATGTCCTATACTGCCACTCTGTGCCTGGAGCAGCTGGGCAGCTGCTATCTTTCTCCTAATTTGCATATTTCCTCTGAATGGCTGGTGGATGTAGCAGACTGATAGTTAATTTGCATGTTTCTTTTTTATTACTGTATATTAGAAATAGAACTCCAGTAGTGGAGAAAATATGTGGTATTACTGATAAAAATGAATAAATCTCATGAGATAATTTCCTCCATTTTTCTTAAAACTATTTAAAAAATTATCTATCCATTTGTTTATCTAAAGTTTCCTGACAACTTAAAAGGCAAGACTGTTTTAAATATAAGTCACAATCCCTATTTTGCAGACGTTTAATAATCCTATGTAATAAAAGCCTAATATGCTAACTGTCCAGTAGTCCTGTCATCTGTTCAACCAATCAAAGTATAATATGCTAATGATATGCTAAGGCCACTCAACCACTCACTGTGACATGCACTGACCACCAGGGGGCAGATGCTCTGACAGGTAGGTTAGCTTGCTGCTGGGGTTCGGCCGATCAGGACTGAGTGAGTCAGGCTGGACATGTCCTGGAGCCCTCCTGCAGTCCCTACCTAACTGGCCAACCTCCCATGTCCTTCCCCAGCCCTAATCGTACATCAATGGAGTCCCTTGGCCTGGCTTGCACCCTCTCGCAATCTGGGCTGAGGGACCCACTCTCCACCTAATGCACAAATTTTGTGCACCGAGCCTCTAATATTTACATAAATTACCAGTAAAAACAATATGAAATTCATAAAATTGAGCAATACAGAATACATTTTCATCAAATAAAGATTTCTGTATCAAAAGTTGAAAAAAATACAATGTTTTTTATTGCACAATATCTTGCTAACAATATTGTATATTTTAAAAAGAATGCCATTTTGAAGAGCACCAATTTTATCTTAGAAAATTCAGGCTATTAATTCATTTTTTCACATATATTTGAATACATACTATATGCAAGGAAATATGAAGAAAGTAAAATTACAAAAGAATGTGGTTGATTCCTTCCTCCAACAGATTACAATTCATTGCAATCAGCAAACACATCACTTAAAATGCTTTGTCCCTTGAGATACAGCATGCATTCCTTAAGTTGTGCTTACCTGATCTTGTAGTGACATCACTGGATTATTTTTGGTAGTGTTGATATGAAGAACATGGTATTTATTCTTTGCACACAGGTCATAGGCAATATTGGTAAAAGAGGTGCTTGCGGTTTTGGGAACTCTGTTATAAATGATCACCATGTCATCTTCCTCATCTAAAGCTGCATCCTGCCGAGGGCCATCCATTGTATGACGTTGCTCAATTTCTCGGACTTCATGTCTTGCAATAGCCCTTTCTGCAAAGAAAAACAGAGAGGAACTCAGTTTTTAAAGAGACCATAAAGAAGTTATAAAACACTGAAAATAATTTCCTATACTTAGAATATAATGTTCTTTTCCAAAATTGGGTAAGGGCAGATGAAGAAATGTTTTGAGGGCCAAACATCAGAACTACCTTTGAAGGATGATACAACCTATATAATAAAAGCCCAATATGCTAATTGTCTGGTCGTCGGATCAGCCATTCAACCAATCAGAGTGTATATGCTGAGACACTCAACTACTCGCTATGATGTGCACTGACCACCATGGGGCACAAGCTCTGACCGGTAAGTTAGCTTGCTGCTGCGGTCTGGCCAATTGAGACTGAGCAAGATGGACCAGACATGCCCTGGAGTCCTCCTATGGTCCCTCCTGGCTGGCCAACCTCCCGTGTCCCTCTCCAGCCCCAATCGTGCACAGGTGGAGTCCCTCAGCCTGGCCTGCACCCTCTCGCAATCCAGGACAAAAGATATACCACAGACCAGAGAGTTTCTTCAGTGTAGTTCCAGTCACTTTATAGTCTAATAGAATTTCCATAGCTTGCCCTAATTCTCAAACACACAAAGGTAGTTTATATGGAATACTAAATTTCATAATAAAAAATGCACTTAAAAACTTTATCTCTTAAAATGTAATTAAAGATTTTGAAGTCTACTATTTGGGATTTAGTTATTCCCTGGGTTTATAAAAAAAGGTATCAGGGCAGTGATTATTGTGCTATGTAAACATGGCCATGAGTGAACTTGGGGGTGGGGGAGGGAAAAGGGAGAGGATTAGAAAAGACAGATAAGAGAATAAAGCTGGGGCTAGGTGGAATGCTTCCCTCTGATTAGAGAAACAAAGCCATGGCCTGCAAGCTGAGTCTTTATTTTATAGCCGGGTTTCCACAAAGCAAAGAGCATGGTCAAGATGTTTACAATGCGAGTTTTGAATCTTACTCAATTACATGCACCTGAACTCTAATAAGTTCACATCACTCAGCCTCCTGGGACCATAGGTTTGGAACATAAGGTCAAGCTTACAGCTATAGCCTTTGACTATAATTGTGCTGGGACTTGCACGTGGCTTTGCCATGAGAGGGTCGTGCCCTCTCATTAGTCCAAGGATTGAACCTGTCCAAACACTGTAGCCACTCTCCACAGATTATAAGTGCTAGTTTTGATTTTTAGGTAACAAGAGTGGAAATAACATCATCACAAAACCTTTTTCTTTTTGGTGTTGCATTATAGGTAAGTCTTGGCTATGTTTATTCTGAAACCCCATGGTTCCTCTTAATTCAAATCCCTGTCAATCACATAGTTTAAAAGCAATTACATTTTGTTTTCTACTACTCCCAATTTAATAGAAATTTCACTTTCAAATATTTTTTAGAGTAAGAGAGCAAGAAAGAGGGAAGGAAGAAATAAAGAAAATGTCTAACAAGATTGCAAATTTCTTTGCACAGAAATAGCTGCTCACACTAGTATGCACCTATTATCACCAGATCTTTGTGTAAGCTATCGCACTTTCCTTAAATTAAACACTTTTCCATTTTCTCTCTATCCCAATCTTGTCTGATGAATTCCTCAATCTTCACATTGAATTCAATCATCACTTGCAAGGAAAATATTACTTGCTCTCCCTAACTAGTTCAAATTACACACTGACATGTATGTGTATGCACAGTGTACCTCATATTACATCTTGTATTTATTATAATTGCAACTTTACATTATACAATGGTACCTCGAGATGCGAGTACGCTAACATACGAGATTTTTGAGATACGAGCCGTGGAGCGAGCAATTTTTGCTTCGAAATACGAGCAACAGTTGAGATACAAGTAATCGCACGGATTGGCCGGCTGCACACGACCCACCAGTTTACCGCGACTCGAGCGTCTCATAGTTTCCCACGCCTCAAGGTTACAGAACGAATTAAACTCGTATCTTGAGGTACCACTGTATATGTATTGTTATTAATGTCTTTCTGTCATAATGCCTATGAATTAATTAATAAAGTAACATGAAAAAGCAATGTGCTATAATTATAGTAACAAATCCAGGCTTCCAATATTGTTGGACCACAAATCCTAAATTTGGTTCAGAAAATAAGGTCACGTTACAGAGAACACATTCAGAGCTGAAGATTCACATTTAAAAACTTGAACTAATTTTGTATAAATTAAAGTTTCAGGCCTCTCAGCAGTGGGCTTTGCAAAACAGGAAGAACAGCACCAATATTCTAGATGTATATGCATATATATGTATCATTTCCCCCCCTTGGGACACTTAGGTGGAAATGTGAGGAGAAAGATGAGTTTAATGTTGAACATACTGTTGGACTGCCTGAGATATCAGATGATGTTATGTAGGTAAGTGGGCAGATAGGCTGAGATTGAGAATAATAGTTCAAGTAGAAGACATCTGAGAAAACCATGGGAATGAATGAAATTGCCTAAAATCTAAACTATATAGTATGGGAAGAGATACTAGGATAGAATCTAAGGAAATACCAAATCTTAAGAAGCAAATAGAAAAGGATAATCCACAGAAAGCAGCAATAGAAAGAAAAAGAAACAGGACAGACTTCTAAGTAGAACATACCACATTTTAAAAAACATTTCTTTCGATTGACAGGGCTTTCCAAATGAAGCTATAAATCAAAGTAGCATGATGCTATATGCATCTACAAAGAATTTGGAAATGGTCTCAAATTAAACTGAGCAAGTGTCTATGAGAGCCTATGTACAATATTTAATCTTACCTAGTAATAGAGAAACATGTAAATTGGCCATATCTCCGCTATGCCCACAGCCAATCAGGGTATGAAAATTAACCCAACAAAGATGGAGGTTAATTTGCATACATGCCTGGGTCCCCAGGAACCTCCTCGGCAGCCAGGTCACCCCTAGCTGGCCATTGGAGGGGCTGAGCCTGCTATTGGGAGGGGCAGGACAGGGTGAGGAGAGGAAGAAGCTTCCCAAGCCTAAAGCCTGGGGTTTGGGAAGGGGTCGAGCCTGCGACCAAACGCAGATCATCCCGAAGTCGGCACTGGGTTGCTTAGACCCAGAAAGTGAGTCAAGATCTGATCTGTAGCCTCAGTGGGAGTTGTTGATCAGTGTACTTACCTCTGTATTTCTCTCCCTCTTTC
This sequence comes from Lasiurus cinereus, assembly GCA_011751065.1. Lineage (NCBI taxonomy): Eukaryota > Metazoa > Chordata > Mammalia > Chiroptera > Vespertilionidae > Lasiurus > Lasiurus cinereus. The sequence goes on along the minus strand of JAAGEH010000030.1, from coordinate 50,486,089 downwards.
TTTCTAATCTTTGCCAGCAGCCAGGCTTTTCTTTCTCTCTCCGCCTCTGCTGGGGCTGCTGTTAAGCCCTGCCTCTTTGATCAGGCCCAGAGATAGGCCTGGAGATGCTGACTGGCATGGGAACCAACCAATGAAAACCAAATCTGGGTGCTATGGGAAGCCAATGGCTGTCTAGGAGGCAGAGCTTTTGACACTGACTGGCATAGGAAAAGACCAATGAAAACCAAATCTGGGTGCTGTGGGGAACCAATGGTTGCCTAGGAGGCGGAGCTTCTGGTGCTGAATGGCATAGGAACCGACCAATCAGAACCAAATTGGCCAGCAAAGGAGGGCAGTTGGGGGTGACATCAGGCCTGCAGGAGAGGGCAGTTAGGGGTGATCAGGCTGGCAGGCAGGTGAACAGTTAGGAGCCAGTGGTCCCAGATTGTGGGAGGGATGTCTGACTGCCGGTTTAGGCCCAATCCTTGGGATCAGGTCTAAAATGGGAGTCAGACATCCTGCAAGGGGTCCCCAGTTGGAGAGGGTGCCGGCTAAGTTGAGGGAATCCCCACTCTGTGCATGAATTTCATGCACCAGGCCTCTAGTATTAAATAATTTAAAAAAAATCTTCCAAACAACTTCAAACTGTCATCATAACCCAAACTATTAAAGTATTGTTATGTCTACACACACCCTCCTTTTTCTACTGAGAGAAATGAAACATGCTGCTGTCATTCAAGTGCTGACAGAAATGTGAGGGCTTTCTCCAGCAGCTCAGATATGCCTGAAGCTGCCTTTAAAATTAAGATTTGCCTACTATCAACAATGCTAGTTTACTTTCACTAGTTTTTCTGAAATTAAGTATTTAGAAAAGCATATTTTATGTTATTTCACAAGTGGGTAACCATTTAACCTATAGAAAATATAATTACAGAAAAACCGCAATACTAAAAGTTTCTGTAATTATTCTTCTACTTAAACATTTTAGATCCAAAAATTACTTTGAAAATTTACTAGTTAAAAATATTTTTAAAAGAAGTTATTACTTAGTCTGTGGAATTTTTATATTGTAAGGTGCTAAAACTCCACCTGAACCATGAAACTAACATGTTTTTGAAATTAATCATTGTTTTTGGTTCATTATGTGTATTAAATTACATGAACTGTATATTTCAGAGAATTTTTAAAAATTTCTTAAAATATGAAAGGTACAAATATGAAGTCACTTCTTTCCTCATTTTAATTACATACATATAAATTTTCTATTTTTCAAGTATTTTTACTGCTTAAACAAACATGATAATTACTACCACTGTGTAACGCCTAAAACAACATAAAAGATTAAAATAGTTTGGAAAATTAAGAGAATTTTTGCTAGAGATAAGTTTATAAAATCAAATCTCAGGAATTGAACAATAACAGGAATATAGAATTGATGCTAAACTACTCTTTTCTTTTGTGACAATACTTAAAACTACTAAGATTGCTTGTAATATAGACATATCTTTTACTTACTAAGTACTTGATAGTTCCAATGTTTTTCCCCAAAGATGTTCTGCATCTAAATATAGCTTCTTCTGAAACTCTCTTAAATCAATGGGGAAGCTTTTTTACAGCACACTTGTAGCGCACTTTGAGAAAGTAGGTTGTATATTTAAAACAGTTAATATGTATTTTGTAGTGCTAATGTTTTATCATGTTTGATTTATGAATTATAAAAAATGCTATACAACCTATTTCAGAACCACCACAAAATGTATAGTGTACAAACAATGTGAGGTGCAGTCTGCAAGTCACGAAATTACAAGCAAGCCAGGCCACACTAACACTACTCTGAACTCCATGGCAATTGTAGGTCTTCTGGGCTCCTTGTTGAAAGTGGCACATACCTTAACTTAATCAATTTTTCCATGTGGCAGATGATCAACAAATTCAAGTCTTTTATAAGACCATTCATACTAGCAATAAATACCTATTTTTTCATTGATAGTGCATTAAAGACCTCATGTAATAAAAGAATATAATGATCAAACTAAGCATAAAACATTGCACTAAATAGACTAACCTAAATTCTACACAGCATTAAAGTCACAAAGATGTATGTGTGTGTGTGTGTGTGTGTGTGTGTGTGTACATATATATATATATATATATATATATATATATATATATATATACACTAGTGTCTCGGTATACAAAACTCATGCACGGGGGGTGGGGGGAGTGTCCCTCAGCCCAGCCTGCACCCTCTCCAATCTGGGACCCCGTGGGAGATGTCCAATTGATGGTTTAGGTCCGGACCTAAACCAGTAGTCCGACATCCCTCTCACAATCTGTGACTGCTGGCTCCTAACTGCTCACATGCCTGCTGGTTTGATTGCCCCTAACCACACTGCAAGCTGGCCTGCTCGCTCCCAACTGCACCCCCCCACCAGCCTTCTAGCACTCAACTGCCCCCCTGCTGGCCTGCTCAGCCTCAACTGCCCTCCTCTCCTGGCCTGATCACCCCTGGCCTGATCATCCCTAAGCACTTCTACCTCGGCCCACCACCATGGGCTGGAAGGACATCTGAAAGGTCTTCCGAAAGGTCTCCTGGTCTAATTAGCAGTATAGATATGCATATATGTGTATTATGTATATATGTAATTATGTATCAGACTACAGAAAAACTGAAGAGATATTTTTTTAACTACAGTATATCTTTTAATGACTAATTTTTTATAACATTTAAGATTATTGTTTTGAGTAACACCTTTTTTTCATTGAACATTTAATTAAATGTTCAATGCATTAAATAATTTACAGTGTTTTGTATAAATTAAAGGACGCATGAATATAAAACCTCCTCACTCCATCAAAGATAAATTTTGCAATTATCTCAGCAGAAAATAAACACTTTACAAATGTTCCAAAAAGTGTAGTATTTCTGTACTGTGGATAACGGTTTAGGATTAGAGGAATAAAAGAAACAACAAAAGTAAAAAGCAATAAATTGCCTTGCCTTCAAATACTGAAATTTCTACATGTTAAAGTAAAAAGTATACAGAGTTAGATAATAGGTGAAGAAAGGCAAAGACCATTAAGAGAAAATGATCAAATTTCAATGTCTATAATTACAGGAAGAAAACATACACATTGGCATATTAATTTTAAGGCTTATGCAGATAATAAGCTTCGGTTGTTTGTAAGAGGTTTAAACCATGTATGTATGCATAATGGGACACAGCAAAAATAGGCATTAGTAGCTCATAATCACTTTTGGGGTCATGAATGCCTTTGAGAATGTGATGAAAACCATGAACCCCCCTCTTCCAAAAGATTGACTTGTGCATTTCAAAGCTTCCTCTTAGGGCCCAACCATGGGCATGTAGGTTGGGGTGAGGGGGTGATCCCAGATAAATACTCCTAGAAAATAGACCCTAGGACAGCCTGGCCTTAAAATAAAATGCTTAAAGTTTATAATTGTTCATGAAAGTATTTTTATCATGAACAATTATGAGGTTACTCACAAGTAAGGATTGTAATCAAAGAGAAATCACAGAGAAAATGGGCAGTGTCTATCTGAGAAATGTACATGGGTAAGGGTGCCCAGGGGCCAAAAATGTGACCAAGTAGATGCTTGGAGGCAGAGGAAATTCTGTTTTTTCTTTTTTAAACACATGTGAAAAAAATCTCTGGCAGAAACCAGTTTGGCTCAGTGGAGAGAGCAGCCTGTGGACTGAAAGGTCCCAGGTTCGATTCTGGTCAAGGGCATGTATCCTGGTTGTGGGCACATCCCCTGTAGAGGGCGTGCAGGAGGCAGCTGATCGATGTCTCTCTCTCATCGATGTTTCTAACTCTCTATTCTCTCTGTAAAAAGTCAATAAAATATATATATTTTTAAAAATCTCTGGAAGATTTTCAGAAATATCAGAATGGCATTTTAATTGAGAATGAGGTCCTGGGTGAACATATAGGGTCAAGACTAAGGGAAAAATAAGAGCTGTACACACCTCACAGGGTTAGTGCAAGGAAAACTGGTATTATCAGTTTTTGGACACAGTGACTTTCGGTTGCCCATAGAACATCCAGGTAATAATATATAGGGTGTTGAAGACATCTCTCAGGAGAAAGTTCTGAACTAAAGATAGAAATTTATGAGTTAGCAACTGATTATCAAAGGAGTGAATGAAATCATGAAGGCAAAGTATAGAATCTATATATATATGAAAGCCTAAGCAACTGGCCGACCAGCCAACCCACCAACCAGCCAGTAGTTATGATGTGCACTGACCACGAGGGGGCAGATGCTCAACACAGGAGCTGCAGAGTTGCTGTGACTTGGCAGCTGTGGTTCTCAGGTGACTCACCCAGAACCAGAGAGGGGGAGCCTGATTCCAGGGTGCGTAACCCGAGAACCACCCTTTTGCAATCTGGGACTCCGTGGGGGGTGTCAAAGAGCTGGTTTTGGCCCGATCCCCACAGGCCAGGCTGAGGAGCCCCATTAGTGCACAAAGCCCTGCACCAGGCCTCTAATAAAAATAAACATCAAAGCAGACTTTGGAGAACAATAAACTTTGACCTTTTTTAGCACACTATCTACTTATAATACATATGTACAACAAAAACAATCCTGTAACATTAGTGCTAAATGATGTGCTTACCTATTAAATATTTTGTTTTTGACCATATCATCCACTTTTAACTATCCATATTTAGTTTTATTTCAATCAGTGGTCTGCAAACTGTGGCTCGCAAGCCAATGTGGCTCTTTGGCCCCTTGAGAGTGGCTCTTCCACAAAATACCACATACGGGCGCACACATATAGTGCTCATGGCCCATGAGCACAAGTCAGTTTTCTGGACTTTCAAAAGAAATTCCAATCATTTTTACTGTTGATATTTGGCTCTGTTGACTAATGAGTTTGCCGACCACTGATTTCAACATATACAGCAGTTATGAAACACATATCCTTGCTTCACATTTTATTGATATGCCTTTGGAATACGTTTTTAAGGGCTTGATGAGTTTTGAAATTCACAAAACACAGATCTGGGCCTTATCACTATACAATGCATTTAATAAAATAAATCTCTGCTAGGAATTCTTAAAGTAAAAATAAAGATATGATATTGTGGCAGATGTGAAGAAGGTGAAAAGAAAATTAGAGAAGAGACAAAAAAAATTTTTTAAATGGAAACACTGAAGGAAAAATACAATGAGGGACTAATTATATGTAAGCTTTGTAATCCAGCTAAAATATTAATTTTGATATTAATCTGGTAAGAAGATTCAGAAATTTTCTAAACTTTTATTAGAAGTTCAAACTGCCATTGAAATAGATGTGCTTTGATTGTTTAAATAAATACCATACCAAAAAAGAGGAAAGCATTTTCAAAGTCAAGAATGAAATGCCAATACTGTCTATAAAGATGAATTATTTTCACACTTCAACAACTGCACCTGGTACATCACTGACTAGCAAGTAAAAAGAATAGGAGTAACTAGGACTTAGCTCCAGCTGGATTTGGAGATCATTAACTAAAACCTAATGCAGCAGCTGTTTGAAAATTAGAATTAGCGATGCTGAAAACTGGCCATTATTTCACTAGAGCTTAAAATATATCATATTCTAGAGCAGTGGTTTTCAACTTCAGCTTGCATCAGAATGACTTGCAGAATTTGTTAAAACACAGACTCCTGCTTTCCCAATTTCTCCAGTTTCACTGAGAAGTATAGATAATTTACTCTTAATGGGCAAATATCAACTTTATAAATAGGAATTTAAAATTTTAAATAATTTTAGGAAATTCCATCAAGTAACCTTGTTCCTAAATTTTAATTATCCTTAAAATTTAGGAACAAGGTTACTTAGACTTTGTTTTACTTGGACTTACTAGTTCCAGTTTATCTTAGGGTACCAAAAAAAAAAAAAAAAAGAGGGAGGGAGGGAGGGAAGGAGGGAAAGAGCAAAAGAAAAAGAAAAAGAAAAGAAAGTAAACAAAAAGAGAAAGAAAAAGAAAAGCCAAATTTGAGAAACAAATTGGGACTCCATTAGAAATAAAATGGCCTCTGAAGTTGAGAAATTATGCCACACAGAATTTTTTTATTTTTAATTTTTAAAATATATATATTTATTGATTTCAGAGAAGAAGGGAGAGAGATAAGAGAGAATCACTGATGGGCTGCCTCCTGCCCACCTCTACTAGTGATTGAGTCTGTAACCCAAGCATGTGCCCCGACCAGGAATCTTACCATGACCTCCTGGTTCATAGATGGATGCTCAATCTCCGAATCACAGCAGCTAGGCATGCTACGGAGAATTCTTCTATAATATGTTAGTTATGGATGAAATGGCGAATGACACCAACAGGCTCATAAACCAGAGTTAACAGAAATGTATTAGACAAGTTCCAGTGTTGTTCTAATATGCTTTGTAATGGCTCCTATTGATAGTTTTTAAACAGGCTCATAAATTTGAAAGTCTTGGGAGTTGGGAGACTTAGCAGTTTCTTTTGGAAGACTTGGAATAAATACCTTATACAAGGTTGGTTTAACATTCAAAAGTCAATGCAATTTACTATGTTAACAAGCTAAAAAAAAACATACAATCATCTTAATACATGCAGAGAAAGCATTTGACAATATTTTCATCCATTCACGATAAAAATCACAGCAAACTAGTAATAGAGCTTCCCCAAAATGAGAATATCTATGAAAAATCTACAGTTAACATCATTCTTTATTGAAGACTGGATCTTTTTATCCTATCATGGAAGTAAGGAAAAACTGTCCACTTTCATGATGGGTGAGAAAAGTCAGACCCAACCTCCCCACAAAAAAGCACATATACTATTTATTTATTTTTATTTATTTTAAATTAATTCTTTATTATTCAGATTATTACATTTGTCTCTCTTTTTTCCTCTCCATAGCTCCCCTCCACCTGGCTCCCACCCCTCCCTCTACCCTTACCTACCCCACATTGATGAGTCCATAGGTGTATGATTTTTGTCCAGTCACTCCCTGTACACCCCTCCCCTCTTTCCCCCTGAGAATTATCAGTCCACTCCCTTTCTGTGCTCCTGATTCTATTATATTCACCAGTTTATTCTGTTGATCAAATTTTTAATTCACTTAATTTTTAGATTCACTTGTTGATAGATATTTGTTGTTCATAATTTTTTGTCTTTTACCTTTTTCTTCTTCCTCTTCTAAAAGAGTACCTTTCAGCATTTCATATACTAGTGGTTTGGAGTTGATGAACTCCTTTAGCTTTTTCTTATCTGTGAAGCTCTTTATCTGCCCTTCAATTCTGAATGATAGCTTTGCTGGATAGATTATTCTTGGTTGTAGGTTCTTGCTATTCATCATGTTGAATATTTCTTGCCACTCCCGTCTGGCCTGCATCGTTTCTATTGAGAAATCAGCTGACAGTCGTATGGGTGCTCCCTTGTAAGTAATGAACTGTTTTTCTCTTGCTGCTTTTAATATTCTGTCTTTTGCTCTTGGTATTTTAATTATGATGTGTCTTGGTGTGGTCCTCTTTGGATTCCTTTTACATGGGGTTCTGTGTGCTTCCTAGACTTGTAAGTCTATTTCTTTTATCAGATGTGGGAAGTTTTCAGTCATTATTTCTTTAAGTAGGTTTTCAGTATCTTGCTCTCTCTCTTCTTCTGGCACCCCCACAATTCTGATGTTGGTACGCTTAAGGCTGTCCCAGAGGCTCCTTACATTATCTTCACATTTTTGGATTCTTTTCTCTTCTTGCTTTTCCAGTTGAGTGTTTTCTGATTTTTTTATATTTCAATTTTTTACTTGATTCTTGCCTTCCGCTAGTCTGCTGTTAGGTCTCTGTGTAATATTTTTTATTTCAGTCAGTGTATGTTTAATTTCTAGTTGGTCCTTTATCATCTCTAGTTGGTCCTTTTCTATCTCTAGTTGGATCTTTTGCATCTCTAATTGGTCCTTTTTAATCTCCTCTTGGGACTCGCTAAATTTATCCATCTTTTCTAGCATATTCTTGAAAAACCTTATAAGCATGGTTTTGAACTCTATATCCAGTCGTTTGTTTTCCTCCATTTCTTTTGTTTGTGATTCCTTCCCTTGTCTCGGCATTTTCACTATGTTGGGAGAACTTCTGTGTTGGATTCAGCCTTATGATACCAGACTTGAAAAACTGCAGAAGCCTCTCTGTTGAGTTTGGGATGGGTGGAGTCTCAGGGTTTAAGGGACTGCTTTGCCTTTCAGTCGGCCCTGCCCTCCAAGGCCCCTGAGTCTCACGTGATTGGGTAATGGCTGGAGTGGTCCCTGTGCACGCACGCTCTCTCGCAGTGCCTCTAGACTGCTGCCTTTCCTGCTCCCCTGTGCTCCGGGACCACACCAGTCTGGGTCCCCAGGGTTTTGCTTGAAACTGGGGCCCAGTGGAGTCAGAAGTGGCACAGCTGGGAGGGTCTGTCTCTGGCCCACTCCCGAAAGCCAGCAGCACAATCAACAGGTGGTCCTCCGCGCAAAACGCCTTGCGCGCCATCAGACTTCTGATCTTTTGCGACTCCCCTAAACCTCCGCGCACCTCTCCCCCTTCACATTCCAAACTCCCCCCGAATGAGTTTCGGCTGGATCTTGGGTTCAATGTCGTAGAACAAGGAGTTCAATGCCTTTGAGAGTCTCCATCTCCCTCCCACCAGAGAAAGCCAGCCAGGTTCTCGGGCATCCGCTCTCTCCACATACGCGTCTCTGTACCTCAGCTTTTTACCGCTCCTCTGGGTCTCTATGAGCCCCACTCTTTCCTTCTAGTTGTGGAATTTCCACTCTGCCAGTTTTCCTGTGGTTCTGGATGATTTCCACTCCATCTTTTAGTTGTAGTTTTGAAATTGTTGTGCGAGGCAGCATAGGTGTTTACCTATGCCGCCATCTTGGATTCTCCCAAAAGCACATATACTATTTAAATATATATAGTTAAAAAAAACAAAGTTGTTAGTTTCATGAAGTTCACCTTTTAGTTAACTGTTCCCAAATAGTTTATACCAGTTATATCTAATATTGTAATTGTATGTCAATGATATATGAGTGCAAAAAGTAAGATGTCTGTTGAAATTCAAATTGGGTACTCAGGAAAGCCCAGTAAAAATTGGTCTTGAATCAGATATTGATATGATAATTGCAAGAACTTGAAGAAAAACCTGAAGATCTAAATTGCTTTGTAAAGGTCTTAAATTATTTTTGTTATGTTTTAAGGAAACCCAAAGAGGAAAATATGGAGTATTATTAATGTGCTTTATAAAACAAAAGTAAGTAGACCCATGCTCAAAGAAAAATAATTCTTTTATATTTTTGATATGTACATGAATGAATGCACATATATATTCTAACTTAAAATATTTAAGGTTCAATTCCCACATTCATCAAACAGAAAAATAGGGGATTAATACTATTGAATAAAAAGAGTTTCCTAGAGTCTTTTGAATTCATTTTTTCCTACTGAAAAGCTAAATACACTCCAGAAATAGATGAACTCACAAAACCAGAAGGAATAGAAAAAATGACATTGCTTTTCATCCAAATATAACCATAGTACATATCTTGGGACATTTCCTTATTGTTTTTGCCCCTATGCTTTTATTAAATGGTAATCATGACGTAAACACTGTTGTATCTTGCCTTTTCTCCTTAACTTCATAAACATGTTATTTCTCTCACATTATTAAAAACATTATTTCAAATAGCTGCATCTGGCACAGGCTTTTAAAATTACAGAAGCCACAAATACATATTGATATTTATACTGAGGTAGAAAGTGAGTCATTCATTTCTCTTCTTGAATTGAAAAGTAGGAATTAAAGATAATATGGAATGAGAAGAGCTAACAGTTGAATTCCTGATGAGGCACCATAAATAACTGCTATGTTTTTTAAAGACCTGTCTTATTATTTCTCCCCTTTATTCTCATTACCTCTGTATATTTAAATTGATAATAGCAGCCTCTCAGAAAGACTAAACAACCAGAAAATTGCTGCTAACTCAAAAAGCAACCTGTGGCAATTATCAAAGCACTTTCCACTTCAAAGGGAAACAGTGAAAACAATTACCTATGTGGAGTTCTAAAAGGAGTTTCAAAAACATCCATCACTTATGTGTTAAGACAGAAATACATCCTGACATTTCATGCCTGGTGTGTATCTGCTGCTTTCCTATGTTTGCATTTTAGGAAATCAATACAATAAATATAATAAAGATGACAGAAATGGTAATGGTGTCGACTAGAAAGCTAAAAACACATAGAGATGTAATGTCCAAAAATGTGGGTACCAACTGTAACTGTTATTTACTTAATGGACTCTATTTTCCTGTAACAAAAGTAATGTCAAATTTCAAAATTCTGTGACTGAATAATGCTATTCTGATTCAATATTACAGAGCCCTTCTCCTGGTGTTTTAGACTATTTATTATTTACCAAAGATTTTTTCTAAGCCCAACTTTTAATGGCTCTACAAAAAATTTAAAGCATTTTATCTTAATTGCTGAGATTCAGAATACAAGGGTGCTTTCAGTTATCTCCAACTTTTTAAAAATATTTTTGAAACCTGAAGAAAATTTATTCTCACAGAATACATTGAGGCACAAATATAGTCACCCAGCTAAAATACAATACATATAAATCTACACATGCATTTTGTGGCTACATATACCCATTTGTTGATAAATACCAAAGCTAATAATAGAAACAACGACTTGCTACATTTAGTAAAGTCCTATTTAAGAATCATTATTAATGCACATAATAACATGCTCATTGGTTTTTTTCAACAAGAAAGATGTCACTTTGGTCCCCAATGACTATACTCATAGCAGGGCAAAGACTACTATGCAGAATGTAAGACAGGTCTGTAACAACAGTCTTTATTTACTTTCACTTCTGACTGCATTATAATGCAGTAGATAGCAAATCTCCACTAGGTGGTTCTTTGAGATAGGAAAAATAATAATAAATCCAGTAACTGTTTTGCTTTCAATAAATCTAGAACATACTTTTATTGGTTATTAAATCAGTTATGTAAAATGGTACTTTAAATAGGTTTATTTGGTCTCTAAAACTGGTTCAATCTCAACGTTTAACTTAAAGCCATCTATAAAATAATCCTATAGACTAGTCCTTACAATGGTGATTTAAAAGTTTAACAGTTCTCAAATTTATAAAATTGCTTACTGTCTACCCAAAACTCATCAATAGGAAATAGAATTAATTGTAAGGATATAGACCTAGGTTATTTTTCCTTCCCATCAGTCTCTCTCCCCACAAAACAGAACTTAAAATATTATGATATTCTTGCCTTTCTAATATCACTTCTTTGTATTATAGTATATTTTGAGTTAAAAGGCAAGTTAATGAAATGGTACTCTATTAGAAAGATCTGTTGTATTCATCCCTTTACATAAATGTGTCAATTCTTCACAAACAAAATCTAATCTTGAAAGAGTGAAACAGAGAAAGAATAGAATAACATTACTTGATTAGGAATTAGCTGTATAGTTAAGTTATGCCTGTGTGAAGAAGAGGCTCTAGTGCTGTCCCAGGCAGTTTTCCTGGGGTGACTAGAACTCCTTCTGAACACATTATGTAAAGTGTAATTTTTATATATATATATAAATAATGTGATGTAGATGTAAATAGTCCCCCTAACCCGTTGAGGTTGAAAATTTTGTGGCAGAGGAGTGACTACTCCCCACCCCTAGAAGAGCTCTGTTAATACTTAACTGTCTGTGGAGCTGAGGGACCCTGAACCTCAAGTCTCAAATACCTACTAGAATTGGAGGGGTGTGGTGGGGCACGGGCCTAGAAATCAAGCTTCTACCTATACCTTATGTAAGGTAGACCCTCTTAGTTTTAGTACTTTAAGCTAGTTTACCTCAGTTCCACAGGCAGGACAGTTGGTCCAGGAACCCCCTGAAGAGGGTATCCTGGCATGGCCTGTGTGTGTGTGTGTGTGTGTGTGTGTGTGTGTGTGTGTACATGCATGTACGTGCACTGGATAGGAACAGGAACAGGATTACAAATAAAGACTTAATTCCTGTGAGTCTAGTTGGAATTTTTAGTATGAATGTGAGATTTTTCTCCTTAAGAATAAAATAAAAACACTGTGATCTATCATAAAAAACAAAAAAAAGAATAACATGACTTTTATTGCCTTCATTTTAAATGACCACTATAAAAGGAGATGGGTGTTAGAAATGCTTTTAGTAAGCATTGTAGTCAATTAATTTTTTCATATAGTTTAAAGCTTTTAAAAAAGCTGGGAAGGAAATTCCTATGAATCATACACCTTTTACACAGAATTTCATTTAACATATTCCCTAATATACAGTATTACAAAAAACAGCTAAATATACACTATTTAGTGAAGACTATGGAAATACATAATCTCCAATAATACATTTATCACCTTGATGCTCTGTAAACACTAACATATAGGCTTTTTCATCAGAAAACTAATACGATTTGAAGAAAAAGGCATATGAGTTTAGGTATATTTGGTGGGCAATGCAAGAGAGCATGGCCTCTCAATTTAAACACAACTAAGGTCTATTGTGTCTCAACTGAGAAATAAGTAAAACCAATATTTTCCAACTCCTGTGTCTCTATTAAACTCATAATTGTTCACTGTGGTACTTATTTTTTATTCACTAGAAGCCTGGTGTGCAAAATTCGTGCTCATAGGTGGAGGGATCCCTCAGCCTAGCCCATACCCTCTCACAACTCAGGACCCATTGAACATCCCATGCACAATCTGGGACTGCTGGCTCCTAATGACTCACCTGCCTGCCTGATCGCCCTTAACCACTCACCTGCCTGCCTGATCACCACTAACTGCCTCTGCCTAATTAGCATATTATGCTTGTATTATTATAGATTATAAGGAATTTTTCTGGTCTACTTAGCATATTATGCTCTATTATTATAGATTATAAGGAATTTTTCACTTAAAACAGAAATGGCATTATGTAAATAAAAACTTTTACCATTTCAAATAAAAATTTGCAATCAAGAATCACAGAAAGATGACAATTTCAGAGTTTTACTGTAGAGCTACTGTGAGAGCATGTCATACACTGCAGAGTCATAGTAATGTAGTTATCATGTGACACAGTTTTTGAACTCCTATAGAAAATTCATTCCTCCTAACAAAGATTCTTCATTATCAATTACTTCTGAAAACACAAGATTCTTGAACTTCATCCATTCCAGTTTATCAATTATGTGTCAATAATCCCCTTGAGGAAATGGATAAAATGTATGATGTCTGAGATAGGCTATAGTGGGAGGGGGAAAGAAGTACAGATAAAATAAGATTGTATGAGTTGTTAAGTATATAAGAATTCATTTTGCTATTCTAGTAGTATATACAACTTGAAAGCACCCATAGTAATTAAAAAATACATATATCTCAGCTTCCACAATTTATTAAAATATTTAAACAATGGCATTTATAATTATTTTTAGGGGCCCAGAACATGAATTCATACATCTTGAAAGAAACTGTGGGCCACAAGGCTGAGGTGCCACAGGGGCGGGTCTCAGCCCATCCTCTGAAGCCTGCCCAGCCCCTCCCACCACAGCCCCTAATCCCATCTGCTGGTAGCCCCACTCCAGCCACAGCTCCCATGAGTTGATGGTACTGGCCCCTTTCGCACCCACTGACAGTGCGGAGCAGGTGCAAGCAGCAGCTACTGCCCAATCGCCCAACAGGAACAGGGGGAGGTAGAAAAGCCCTTAGGGGCAATTAGGGCCAACAGTTGCCACTCGCACCCACTGACAGTGCCCAAGTGATCAGGGCCAGCACCAGGCGCTGGCATTGGGTGTGAGTGGTAGCACCAGTGCCGTCAGTGGGTCCCAGGTGCGAGCACTGGGCAGGACCACAGCATGCAGAAGCAAAGAATTTTCAGTAACCACCAGAGGCTCATCCTGATGACAGCGACCAGCCCCGCCTTTGTCTGGCGCCCCTGCTCACTTGCTCCACCATCCTGCCACAGCAGACAACCAGCCATGTTCGGCACTCTGCTGCCTGCTGCCTGCTGCCTGCTGCCAACGCCCACCATGTTCACGTGCACCCCCTGGTGGTCAGCACAAATCAGAGCGACCAGTTGTTATTCCGCCTTTCAGTCTGTTTGTATACTAGGGTTTTATATATAGAGATTTTTCAATCCGGAGGCTCATCATGATTAAAAGACTGGGTTTACAACACACTGAATGGATTAGGACAGTGGTCAACAAACTCATTAGTCAACAGGCCAAATATCAACAGTACAACGATTGAAATTTCTTTTGAGAGACAAATTTTTTAAACTTAAACTTCTTCTAACACCACTTCTTCAAAACAGACTCACCCAGGTCGTGGTATTTTGTGGAAGAGCCACACTCAAGGGGCCAAAGAGCTGCATGTGGCTCACAAGCCACAGTTCATTGACCACTGAATTAGGCAAACCAAAGACTGGGAATGAGTCAGATGAAAGGAAGAAGGTTATTTTTATAAAGAGCAGTAACTACATATAGTCAAACTGAACCAGGTGTTCATCCAGAAAATCTATAGAAGTTAATCAGGAGCCTAATCAAAACTTTTAATTACACTGGTCTTCCATATACATCTATCCAAAGCTTTTTAGGGCAAGAATATCTGTTATTGGGACTACTTTTACTGCCAAAATAATTGTAGGTAAATAGTAAACTGGACAGTGGAAAAGAGCATTCTGATTAGCTTGAAAGTTAACTCCACAGTAAAGAGCTGCAACTGCAAATCTGGAACAATCTATGACAATTTAGGAATATCGGCTCTGAGATAAAAAATTAAGTAATTTCCTCCACTAACTTACAAATGAATCAATATAAAAAGTATTAACTGTATCAATAACAGAAATATAGTGACCTTAAGATTAGAAGTTAATAGTTCACATTAGATATTCAATTAAATTAGCATTTTAATATTAAGATCTATTTTTTACCTTTAACATATAAAATTATGCAGAGGTGGGAAAGAGAACATACCAGTTACTACAAATAGATAAAATTTAAACCAAAACTATTTATAATACTACTATCATTAAATACAAAAGAGTTTATGATTTATACAATTCACATCATACTATCAATTTTAAATGATTTACTATAAACTAAAATCTTTCTCATGAGCCTGGTACTTTCAGTCCACTCATGAACAAATTTTTTGGTATGAGTTATTTGCAGAATAATATTTATTGGTTAACTGATATATTTAAGAGCAATTATTTTCTTAATTTTCTTTAGCTATCATTACTGGAGTCCTATTAAACATGTCACAGAATATTTTGCATTTTAAAACTACTTTGTAATAATTGTTAATAATTAACTATGTGTAATTCAATTATCTCTTGTGATAAGAAGAATGGTGCACTGAAAAATAAATTATGACATAAAATATCCTATCTAATAAAGAGGGAATATGTTAATTGACTATCACACCATTGCAAAGATGGCAGTGCCCAGAGCCAACAAGGAGGGAATGTGCTAATTGACTGCCACACCCTGAAAGATGGTGGTGCCCATAGCCACAAGATGTCAGCACCCAGTCTTCTCAGCCCTGATGGGGTGGCAGGCACATGGCACTGCTGGGCCCATCCCCAGATGGGTCTAGTCACTCCATGCACCTGCCTCCTGAGTCTCCCAGTCCCCTCAGCCTCCCAGCCGCCCAGGACTGGCCCGAGATACAGGCAAGCCTCGGATGGTGGCTGCTCAGCCACGTAAGGCTGCCCAAGGCTCAGGTAACCAGGGCCAGCCATGGCTTGCATTGCCAGCAGTGGTAGCAGCAGAGGTGTGATGGGAGCATTGCCTTCCCTTGTTTGGCAGATTGCCTTCCACCACTGAGGGCTCCCAGACTGTGAGAGGGGGCAGGCTGGACTAAGGGACACCTCTCCAGTGCTTAAAATTTCATGCACCAGGCCTCTAGTTTTAATTATAATATCATGGTAATAGAGTGAAATGTTTTCCCTTTAAAAAATATATTTTTATTGATTTCAGAGAGGAAGGGAGAGAAAGAGAGAAATAGAGACAACAACAATAAGAGAGAATCATTGGTCAGTCGCCTCCTTCACGCCCCCTACTGTGGATCGAGCTCACAATCTAGACATGTGCCCTGAGCAGGAATCGAACCCTGATCTCCTGGTCATAGGCTGATGCTCAAACACACTAGCTGGGCAAAACATTTTCCTTTCCTTTATATTTAATTTTGAAAGACTAACACCTAAGCTTTTTCATCTGTTTTTTAAAGCAACTGTCACCCAGCATTTGTATTTTTAGCTTTTCAAACTTGGCTATTTCTATTATCTAAATAACATTCTTTAGTTTATTATAATTTTAATTAATAATGCAATAATGAATTCAGCATATTTTAAGCAACTGAATATTAAGTATTCAGTCACAGAATTTAAGAACTAGGAAAGATAAGTGTCAAAGTGCTTCCTTAAGACCAAATAAGGATGCTGTACATGAGAGTGAATTAAATTCATTACTTACTTAATCAATAAAAGTCTTGCTACTAAAAAAAAAAAATAGCCAAACTAAATAGTACAATAATGCATTATCTGATTTGCATTCTGGCAGAAACTCTACAGTCCTTGCGAACTTGTAATAGTTTGTAGAATGGCAAGTACCATCTTATAAATCAGTGGTTTCAACCCTGACTCCACATGAGAACCATTTTGGAAACTTTAGAAAATGTGAACAATTGGGCTTCACTTCAGAGAGTCTGATTTAACTGGTCTTGGTTAGGGTGAGAGCTTAAGTATTTCTGCAGATCTAGGCCCATTCCATTTTACAGATGAGAACTCTGAGCTTAGAGAACCAATTAACTTATTCTTAGTGTACAACACTCGGGAGTGAAGGAACTTTCAGTACAGTAGTCCCCCTTAGCCACGGCTTTTCTTTTTACGCTTCCAATTTCCCAAATATTAAATTAAAACTTTCAGAAATAACGAAGTTTTAAATAACATTCCATTCTGAGTAGCATGGTGAAATCCATGCTCTGTCCTAACTGGGATGTGAATCAGACCTTTGTCTTAGCACAGTGGTCAGCAAACTCATTAGTCAACAGAGCCAAATATCAACAGTACGATGATTGAAACTTCTTTTGAGAGCCAAATTTTTTAAACTTCTTCTAACGCCACTTCTTCAAAATAGACTCACCCAGGCCATGGTATTTTGTGGAAGAGTCACACTCAAGGGCCCAAAGAGCTGCATGTGGCTCGCAAGCCGCAGTTTGCCGACCATTGGTCTAGCATATCCACACTATATATGCTTCATATTCCGTAGTCAAGTGATTAGCCACTTTGGTTATCAAATGAACTGTTGGGGTATCACAGTTAGTTACTTGTGTTCAAGTTACCCTTGCTGTAATAATGGCTCAAAATACAAAAGTAGTGATGCTGACAATTGGAATATGACAAAGAGAAACTATCAAGTGTGTGTGTGTGTGTGTGTAGAAAAAAAACACAGTATACATAAGGTTTAGTACTGTCCACCATTTCAAGCACCCACCGGGGGTCTTGGGAAGTATCCCCTGAAGATAAGGGCTTTCCACTATACCATATGCATAAGATTAGATACAATTATTACAGCACCATTCTATATTCAGGATATTGGGGGAAAAAAGAAAACATTTGAGAAACTTTTGCTTCCTTATTATTTATGTAAGATATAATAAAGTATAAGGAAAGCATTACACGGTTAAATTTAGGTTACCTGAAGGATTAATCAGACCTTCCTTATGGTACAAATATATTAGTTTGTTACTCAAGAAAAAATCCCAAAATGGATATTACTAAGTTAAATATTTAGCGATTTTTATCCAGGGGATAAAACTCGAGATACAAGTTTAATTCGTTCCATAACCTTGCTCGTATATCCAGTTGCTCGTATCTCAAAGCAAATTTCCCCAATGAAATCAATTGAAATGCCGTTAATCCATTCCAGCCCCCAAAATGCCACCCCAGTTGTTCTTGTTACGTGCTTTTGAATAAGAAAAATGTATTTATAAATGACAAATACTGTATAAAAACATAATAAAAGAGAATGTAAAGGAATAAACTGGTTTTATAAAGTGTATTTACCTACTCGTTACACTCTTAATGCTACACTTTATCCCTAAACTGAATGTAACTTAACTAATCTTCACTGAACTTAATTGCTACTGGTATTTGTATTTTTGGCCGATTTAAAAAAAACACGTGTCCAACGAGGTTTGCCTCTTCCTCCGTTTCTGAAATGGGTGAGGCAAGTTTCATTGAACAGCTCCGATGCATGACCAGTAGCAACTTTTTCAGGGTGTTTCTTAGCCACGAAGTGTGACACCCTCTCCCACATTCCTAAGATCTCCTTTATCTCACTTGTAGAGATCTCCTCCACCTCTGGTTCCTCCTCAAAACCAATTTCTTGGAGAACCTCCGCATGTTGCTGAGACTGCAACTCTTGTAACTCCTCCGTGGTGAGTTCCAGAGAGTGCTCCTCGACGAGCTCATTCACGTCTCTCTCATCCACCTCCAGGCCCATGGATTTTCCAAGAGACATTATCTCCTCCTCCACTGGCACCTCGGGTTTGAATCCTTCAAAGGTCCTTTTGGCTATGGCCTCAGGCCACAGCTTCTTCCATGCAGAGGTCAAAGTCCTCGTTGTAACACCCAGCCAGGCCTGATCAATAATTCTGAGGCATATCATGATGTTAAAGTGGTTCTTCCAGAACTCTCGAAGGGTGAGGTTTGTGTTCTCCATCACCTCAAAGCAGTGCCGAAACAGGTGCTTGATATACATACAGCTTTTTAAAATTAGAAATCACCTCCTGATCCATGGGCTGCAGGATAGGAGTGGTGTTGGGAGTTAGGTAGACAACCTTTATAAACTTGAACTCTTCAAGGAGTTCATCTTTGAGATTTGGTGGGTGAGCAGGAGCATTGTTGAGGATGAGGAGGGCTTGCATGGTTAGGTTGTTTTCCTGTAGATATTTCTTAACAGAAGGGCTGTAAATCAGGTTTACCCAATCCACAAAGAACTGCCTGGTGACCCATGCCTTCAGGTTTGCCCTCCACATAACTTGTAGTTTATCTTTTAAAATCTTATGTGACTTAAAGACTCTGGGGTTTTCCGAATGGTATATGAGCAGAGGCTTGATCTTCCAGTCGCCACTTGCATTGGCACACAGTGCGAGAGTTAGCCTATCCTTCATGGGTTTGTGGCCTGGCATCGCCTTCTCCTCTGCCATTATATGAGTCCTATTCGGCATCTTCTTCCAGAAAAGCCCTGTCTCGTCACAGTTGAAGACTTGCTGGGGAATATATCTTTTGGCTTCTATCAGTTCGGCAAAAGTTTTGAGGTAATCCTCAGCTGCCTTCACATCCGAACTTGCTGCCTCACCATGCCTGACGATGGAGTGAATGCCGGACCTTTTCCTGAAGTTATCAAACCAGCCTCTACTGGCTTTAAATGAGTCTTTCGATGCTTCGTCCATGGAAGTGCGTGGGGTCTGCTCCAGCAAATCACCGTAAATCGCTCACGCCTTCTCGCATATGATGCCCTGTGTTAATGTATCTCCTTTAAGCTGCTTCTCCGTCACCCACACCATCAGTAGATTCTCCATCTTTTCATAGAGAGAGCTACGGAGCTTAGAAATTATTATAACGCCCTTAGCTGGCATTATACCCTTTTTCGAATCCTTCTGTTTAAGCACAGTGCGTATTGTTGAAGTACTACGCCCGTATTGCCTTGCCAAGTCAGCCACTCGCACACCTTGCTCATATTTTTCTATGAATTCACGCTTTAATTCAATAGACATCATCTTCTTATGAGCACTGACCTTTCCACTTGTTTTCTTTGGACCCATGGTTATAAAAAGAAATGTGGTAAAGTATGTAAATGCACAAAAGATGCTTTGACAACGAGGTAAACAAGCACACTGACTGAGGCGTGGGAAACTACGAGATGCTCGAGTAGTGGTAAACTGCTGGGTCATGTGCAGCTGGCCGATCTGTGTGATTAATCGTATCTCAAATGTTGCTCGTATTTCAAAGCAAAAAATCGCTCACTCGACGGCTCGTATCTCAAAAATCTCGTATGTTAGAGCACTCATATCTTTAGGTACCACTGTAATGGGACAGGATTAAAAAAGGTCTAGAAAGCTCGTTTAAGAGTTAACTAGGCAGCAAATGAGAGATTATATGTATATTCCAGTGCAAAGCAGTGACAAAAGAAAATAAGCCTTTAAAATTAGTGTGGCAAAACTGCAACATGGATTGCAGTAAGAATTACAAAAATACCCCATCAACTTTAAACCACCATGTGCCCATACTAACTCTGTATTTGAGGACCCTAGAGTTGAGGTAGCCTAGGGATAGGTATGAATTAAATGTAAAGAGCACTGTAACCCATAATTTTGTATTAGATGTCAAGAAAGTTATACAACAAATTCAGGTAGAAAATCTTGGTCAAAAACTCCTTGGATAATTTATTATTTCACAGGCAAGCCATGTTTTTTATCAACTTCTTGCAAACATCATCATATTCTTTCACCATCAGAACAAAACACAAACAAAAACAACCAAGTATCCCCTGCACCACCATCCCCACAACAATGAATTCAAACTAAAACAAAACATTTGGGAAGGTTTGTTTCTCATGCCCAAAGGAAGGATATCCAGATATTTCTAGGGCAAGATTTTGTTATTCTGCATATAATAGTCTCTAAATTCAATAAAGGTTTAAAAAAAAATGAAACCCCAACACTTTATAGAAGATACTTTTTTTTTTCAGCAGAAAAATAATAAAAGAATGGTGGCAGTAAATTTTATTTATATACTGGAGGCCCAGTGCATGTAATTCGTGCACAGGGGGTAGGGTGTATGTGTGTGTGTGTGTGTGTGTGTGTGTGTCCCTCAGCCCAGCCTGCACCCTCTCCAATCTGGGACCCCTCGAGGGATATCTGACTGCCCATTTAGGCCCGGGCCTAAACGGGCAGTCAGACATACCTCTCACAATCCAGGACTGCTGGCTCCCAACTGCTCACCTGCCTGCCTTCCTGATTGATCCTAACCGCTTCTGCCTGCCAGCCTGATCCCTAACCACTCCCCTGCCAGCCTGATTGATGCCTACCTGCTCCCCTGCCAGTCTGTTTGTCCCTAACTGCACTCCCCTGCAGGCCTGGGTCCCCCCAACTGCCCTTCCCTGCAGGCCCGGTTGCCCCCAACTTCTCTCCTCTGCCGGCCTGATCACACTAACTGCCCTCCCCTGCTGTCCAGATCAGCCCCAACTGCCATCCCTTGCAGGCCTGGTCCCTCTCAACTGCCCTTCTCTGCTGGCCATCTTGTGTTCACATGGGGGCAGCCATCTTGCGTGTTAGGGTGACAGTCAATTTGCATATTACTCTTTTATTAGATATCTCCTATAGTAGAGGCCTGGTGCATGAAATTCATGCATGGGGGGGGGTGTCCCTCAGTCCAGCCTGCACCCAATACAATCTGGGACCCCTAAGAGATGTGCAACTGCCCATTTAGGCCCAACTAAACAGGCAGTTGGACATCTCTCTCACAATCCAGGATTGCTGGCTCCCAACTGCTCACCTGCCTGCCTTCCCGATTGCCCCTAACTGCTTCTGCCTGCCAGCCTGATCACCCCCTAAGCACTCCCCTGCAAGCTTGATTGATGCCTAACTGCTCTCCTGCCAGCCTGCTCCCCTCCCCTCAACTGCTATTTCCTATAGGCCTGGGTCCGCCCCCCCCCCAACTGCCCTTCCCTGCAGGCCCAGTCACCCCCAACTTCCCTCATCTGCCAGCCTGGTCACCCCTAACTGCCCTCCCCTGAAGACTTGATCATCCCCAAATGTTCTCTCTTGCAGGCCTGGTCCCTGCCAACTGCTCTGCCCTGCTGGCTATCTTCTGATGGCTATCTGATGATGGCCATCTAATGTCCACATGAGGGCAGCCATCTTCTGTGTTGGAGTGATGGTCAATTTGCATATTATTCTTTTATTAGATAGGATAGAGGCCTGGTGCATGGGTGGGGGCCAGCTGGTTTGCCCTGAAGGGTGTCCCAGATCAGTGTGGGGGTTCCCTTGGGGCATGGGTTGGCCTGGGTGAGGGGCCTGTGGTGGTTTGCAGGCTGGCCATGCCTCCCGGCAACCCAAGCAGAGACCCTGGTATCTGGGATTTATTTATCTTCTATAATCGAAATTTTGTAGCTTTGAGTGGAGGCCAAGGCAGGCGGAAAGCTTGGCTTCCCCCATTGCTGGGGAAACCCAAGCCTCCTGTTCTCTCTGTGGCTGCAGCCATCTTGGTTGGGTTAATTTGCAAACTTTCTCCTGATTGACTAGTGGGCATGGCTGTGGGTGTAGCAGAGATATGGTCAACTTGCATATTACTCTTTTATTAGGTAGGATAATAAAAGGCTAATATGCAATTTGATCAAACAGTAGAACGATCAATCACTCTGACGCACACTGATCACCAGGGGGAAGATGCTCAATGCAGGTGGTCAGTGCACTCCCACAGGGGTAGTGCCACTTAGCCACAAGCCTTGAGCTAGGCTCACTGCTGGCAAGTGCAACAGTGGTGGTGGGAGCCTCTCCCATTTCTGCAGTAGCAGTAAGGATGTCTGAATGCCAGCTTAGATCCACTCCCTAAGCCAGCAGTCTGACATCCCCTGAGGGCTCCTGGACTGCGAGAGGGCACAGGCCAGCCTAACGGACTCCCATGAGTGCACGAATTCATGCACCAGTGAGGTTCCTGCGGGATTGGGCTGAAACCAGTTCTCTAATATCCCTGAGGGGTCCTTGACTGCGAGAGGGCACAGGCCAGACCCAGGGACCCCTCCAGTGTATAATCAGGGCCAGGGAGGGATCAGGAGGTTGGCCAGCCAGGGAGGGATTATAGGAGGGCTCCAGGACATGTCCAGCCTGTCTTGCTCAGTCCCAATTGGCTGGACCCCAGCAGCAAGCTAATCTATTGGTTGGAGCATCTGCCCTCTAGTGGTGAGTGCACATCATAGCAACTGGTCAACCAGTCGACTGCCTTCTGGTGGTCAGTGCACATCATAGAGAAGAGTTGAGCATCCTTAGCATATCATTAGCATATAATGCTTTGATTGGTTGAACGGATGACCAGACAACCAGATGCTTAGCATATTAGGCTTTTATTATATAGGATATATATAACCAGCTTTCCTGTTTTTAAACTAGTTTCCTGCCCCTATAATCCTCTTCAATCAACCAATCTAAAAATAATGGGCCAATATTGCCTTTTGCACTAGGAAAAGAAAGCCAATATCAGTCACAGCTGTTCCATTCAAAGTACCTGCTATTTATAAATTCTTTTAAACATGTTGCTATTTTTTCAGAATCAAACTCTGCAAAAGTGTGTATATGTGTGTATACTCAATATATAGATGTCCACTGTTTAAATATTCAAAATGTGAGGTTCTAATTCACTTTCTAATTTTTCCACTTTATTTACAAGATGGTAAATAACACAATTTTGTCAGTTTCTTGTGTAAGAATAGAGAGCATAAGCTCTTTAAAAAATGTATTTTTCCCAAACTGAGTATGCCAACCATGACAGGAAAAGTGGTATTATTTGTGAGAATGCTCTACGATGGGTATTAATATTATGTTTTAAAGACAATGGAATTATTTCTTCCCCTAATGAAGTCTTTTATAAATAAATAAAAATGAAATGTGGAAGTGGCATAACCTGAGGGTGATTCGAGCCCAGTAGGCTTTTACCTTGGCTCTCATAGTTGGCCCAGAAACACCTGTGTGGGACTCCTAGCTCCCCTGATTCACTTTTTAGAAATCACTGCTCTTAATACCTCAGCTGGGAGTTTCAATTTGAAGTTCTCCTGACAGGAAACTCACTTGCCTAGTAGAGACATTTGAATGATCTACTGAAAGTAGTTATTCTTGATTGTTATCCTCTATTGTTTGATCCTTCAAAGGAATCTTAGACCTAAGAAGTGGGAGGAAGGTAACAGTTAATGCCACAGTATGTCCAGATATCTAAGGCAGTATTTAAAAATATATATACTTTTTTTAATTTATTTCAGCAAGGAAGGGAGGAGAGAGAAATAGAGACATCAATAATGAGACAATCATTGATCAGCTGCTTCCTGCATGCCTCCCCCCACCCATTATTGGGGATCCAGCCCGCAACTTGGGCAAGTGTTCTGATCAAGAATCGAATCCCAACTTCTTGGCCCATAGGTCAATGCTCAACCATTGAGCCACACCAGCCAGGCTAAGGCAATATTTCTTAACATTTTAAAAACTTATATCCTACTCTGATAATCATTAAAACAAAAACCTACCATCCTTCTCAATTAATGATATATAACTTTCATCTCAACCAGTTATTAAAGTTTAGCCATGTGCATTATATTACAAAACAGGATCTTTTTATTTTCATTTTCTCAGTATAAAATCATGCTATTGTATTAAAAATGGTTTTTTTAATCATATTAGCATCTGTTTTTATCAACCTCTAGGACACCAATCTAGTTGAGAGAGAATGATCTTTAAGTTCTTATCACAGTTCTCATTCAGGTTTCAAAACTCATACTTTTTTCCTATGTTTTCAAACATGTTGTCTACTGTATTCTTCCTCCCACTGTTCAGTAGTAAAGTGATTCAACTTTAGTGCTTATCTTACAAATCTCCAAGATGTTGAGTAAGCTACCATATAAAACCACAATAATTTAATTATGTAACTGCACTTACTGATAAAAGAAAGTGGACACTAAATGAAGTGGGTGGAAGCTGCACACAAGAATAAATGCTAGTTAGAATTCCAACTGGAGAGAAGGGTTAATGAGTTAACACTGCTTATACAGTGCTTGAAAATTGACATGACAATTCAACAGTATTCCATAACCAAAAATCTGTACTGCTCTCAACTAGAATTAATTGATTGTCCTCATTTTCATGGCTGCTAAAAAATATAAAGAAAAATAATTCTATACACATTTCAAATGTATATAATATTGTTGTGTAGGGTTCATTATGATTAATGTTAATCAGAAAATGAAGTTGGCTTTAATTTCAATATTAAAAATAAGCACATTAAGTGGGTTTCATTATATTTAAAAATATTTTAATTAAGAGTTTTCTGATATTTATACAACTATTATCTTTTTTCTGTTAAGCTGGTAATCGAAAACCAGTTTTATGTTACCATTCATCCAGAGGTTGCAGTATACAGACTTCACACATCTAATGCTGCTAAATATCCCCCAAACTCCACCCCTGAAATGCCAGTGAAGATAGGCAGAAAATTTAAACCTCAGAATTAATGACAAGAAAGAATATATCAAAAAGAACCTCTATGAAACTTTGCCAATACTCTTTTTTACTTAATAAGATAGTCCTTATTTAATAAAAACTGCAACCAAACTACAGATTTTGAATAATTTTATAAAATACTTGCTTAGGATATTTGTTTTAATAATGTAAAACCTCAGCTCCTCAAATAAAGGTACTGTATTAAGACAATTTACTAATATTTACTTAATTTCCAAAAATAGTGCTGTGTGTGACCAATTCACATAATTCCCCTCAATGCCTGCCCTTACGCAAAAGAAACAGTGTTTTGAAAGTATGGTCCTACCATATTTTCACAAAAGCTGTGTGCTAAAGCATGTTTTCAAAACAACTATAAGTATTCCTCATTAGAAGACAAGAACATATCTGAGTAAAAGCAAAGGCCAATAAACAAAGGCTTCACTGGAAACTGCATAAGTAACCAAAATTTCATGGACATCTGTAATTATCGCATAGCTGTTGTGTCTTAATCAGATTAACATATCTGGTAGGAATACCAGTATCAGCAAAAAAAATCTAATTCCTTCAAAAATACCTAACTATTCTTGAGTAGCTCAGTTGATAGGTTTTGGGTTTAATCACACGTCAGGGCATGTACGGGAGACAACTGATAGATGTTTCTCTCTCTCTCTCCCTCTCCTCCCCCTTCCTCTGTATCTCATAACAATGTATGTGGAAATTTGTTTTCCCATTGAAACAGTTTGTTGTAAATATTTTAAATCTTCTAAATAAGATAGGTTTTAAAAATGTAATTTAGGGTTAATTTGCATTTTATGTTTTTAATATGAAGAAAATTTATATCTTCAAAAAATAAAAACATCAATTTTTCCACTTAATAAAACTAGTCAATTGTTTGTCAAATTAAAATTACCTCTGTCAAAATAGACCTAGTGACTTCAGCTTTTCTAACCTCTCAAAATAATTTGGAAATCCTGTGCCAAAACAGCATACACCTCATCCCTTCATTCATATACCAGTAAATTATCTCAAAGTACAAAACTGTCATCCCAAACCATTCTGTGATCTTGAACATCATCCTAATAAAAGAGTAATATGCAAATAGACCATCACCCCAACACACAAGATGGCTGTCCCCATGTGGTCAAAGATGGCTGCCCCAACGTGGACAAAAGATGGCTGCCACAAGATGGTGAGCAAGGGAGGGCAGGTGGGAGAGACCAAGTCTGCCAGGGAGGGCAGTTAGGGGTGACCAGGTAGGCAGAGGAGGGAAGTTGGGGGCAACCAAGCCTGCAGGGAAGGGCAGTTGGGGGGAGACCCAAGCCTGCAGGGGAGAGCAGTTAGGGGTGACCAAGCAGTTAGGGGTGACAAGGAGTCGGAAATCCCCCAAGGTGTCCCAGATTGGAGAGGATGCAGGCTGGACTGAGGGGAACCCCCCCACCTCCCCGCCGCGTGCACAAATTTCATGCATTGGGCTCTAGTATAGTATAAGAAGCAGTACATCATTTTCTAATTGGCATAAAATAAATGAGAACAAAACTTTTTGAAATACAGTCAGAGATGGTGAACCTGTGATATCAACTTCTGTATGAAAATAATATTGCCAATTACCAATTACCTGGTAAGCTTTATTTAATTTCTGTTTAAAAGATATGAATTTGACAAACAAGCTGAGTACCCTAACTTAAAAGGCTATGTACTATTCTTCATTTTATCCCAAAAAGGGATTCATTGAAGATGAAATCTTTGTAGGAAATGCAATTACTGGCTAAGAGGAGGAATGAATATCATGTGGTCCATGAACAAGGTCTAAACTGTGTACCTCTTGCAAACTCAAAACAAGTTTGCTGAAGGGCTGATTGGCTTGGCCTGCATCTCCCTATATCATTTGTACTAGTATGTAATGAAAGACATGTTACTAAAGACAAATCAATGGAAATCTTCAGGTAAACACTTTCCACTAAATCCCTTAAATTACCCCTTTTATAATTTCCTACCCAGTATCTGGGGTAGGGAAAAAAGGTTATCCTAAATGGGAGGAGAGGTATACCTAGGACAAAGACAGTAAAAGTGGAGGGAAAGGACTCAATGCATCTTTATAGAATAACCCTTTAAATTGCTGATGAGGCTAAACATCTCATTATAGGCTGAACTGCATTTATCCAAATATGTATATTTGGTTTTTAACCCACCTCCTGGCCAAAGCTCCTAAAACCACTGTAATTTCCTAAGAGAAAAGAATAAAAGGAATATTTTTATTATATTTATTCTTTTATCCTGTTTCTGAAATAGCTGTAGAACCATAAAACAAAAATTTGTATTATGTTATTCTCATAACAAGCCTTTTGTAATCATATCTAAATTTATGTTAATGAGGTGACTTTTAGAAGTCAGCCAAGTAGCCTGAGGGATAAGGGTTGGTTATCATGGGTACCAACCATGTGATTAGAAGGTTTGAAGTTTTAGCCTAGCCCCTTCCCACTAGGAAAAAGGAGAGAGATTTGAAAGTTGAGTCAGTCATCAGTGGCCAGTGATTTGATCAACCAAATCTTCAAAATGCAGATTAACAAAAACAAACAAACAAACAAACAAACAAACAAACAAAAAACCCATAACCAACGGGATTTTGGAAAGCTGCCGATGAACACATCAAAGTCCTGGGAGGAAATGAATATCCTATACTATTTATATTAGTCTAACTAACTTTAGGTGTACCGGTTAATAATGTAGATTTTATTATCAAAGAAAATACAGTAATTTCAAGAGAAAAAAAATCATATTCAAAGTAATGACCATTGCTAAGTATACATTTCCCCCATCTTTCAGGTAATTTGTGGATACTGTCCCAATAGAAGTTTTCTTGTTTTGAAGCAAACTATTCAGAGACCGAATTTTCCACTTCTTCTTATGTTTTGAAGTGCTGCTCAGAAAGTGCGTGTGCCATCCATCAGAACAAGTGGTAATCTAAAAGAGCAAGGTCTGGTGAATATGGCAGATGGGTTAATACTTCCCAGGCAAGACCTTTTAACGTGTCTTTAACTGCTTTTGAAGTGTGATGGTGCATTATCATAGAGCAAAATTACTTTGCTGTGTCTTCTGACACATTCTGGTCGTTCAAATTATTGAACGTGGTTCAAATTATTTGTAGTTGACAACTATCAGTATTAATGATTTCACCTGGTTTTAAAAGCTCATAATACACCACACCTTCCTGATCCTATCAAATGCATAGCACTGTCTTCTTTTCGAAGTGATTTAGCCTTTCAATAGATGTTGATAGTTGATCTGGATCAACCCATGATTTTGTGCATTTGGGATTCTCAAAATAAATCCACTTTTCTGCCAGTCACAATTTGATGCAAAAAAGACTTTCTTTTGTGCCGCTGAAGCAACATTTTACTGATGACTTTTCTGTTTTCCATTTGTCTTGTTCAGTTGATGTGGCACCCATTTTCCTTCCTTTAAAATCTTTCCCATTGCTTGTAAACTATTGAAAATGTTTGCTGAGCAATGTTTAATCTTTCTGCAAGTTGTTTTTGAGTTTGACATTCATCTTCATCCAATAATGCTTATAATTGTTGGTCTTCAAACTTTTTGGTTGACCTTGACATTCTTTGTCTATCACACTGAAAACATCACTTTTAAAACATTTAAAACAGCATTCACAAGTACTTTGAGATGTTCACCATAAGCTTCCTGAAGTATACAATAACTTTCAGCAGCATTTTTCTTCAAAATAAAGTAATGAATTAAAACTTCCGCAAATGCTCTTCTTTTGGTACAAAATTCAACATTTTTAAGTGTAAAAATATCTATGATGTTAACACCTCCAGCAAATTTAACATATGAAGTTTTAAAGCTTGCTGTCAATACAACAAAATAGGATACATATCAAATCACATATATATCAACATATGGGTAACTCCATTTATTGAAAAAAAAATCCGCATTATTAACTGGTACACCTTACAGAATAGAATTAAAATAAGAATGTACTAACAAAGCAATTCATATTAATCTTGATGGATATTAAACCCAGCTTGTTACTCTAACCTGATACTGTTCTCTCAAAATTAGAGGTTATATGTTAAAAGTTTTTTTTTCTAAGTATACTTTACTAGAGTCAACAGTTTCAGCTCCTGTGTGAACGTAAGGAGCAGCCTGGTCTTCAAAGCCCTGGATAACATTGACTGCCCAGACACAGGAATCCAGCTGGCCAATTCAAGGACACTGACCATGAAAATCACTATTGGGACCAGCAAGGACACCACCTACATGTCCACAGCCCCTCCTTTGATATCTTTTTGCTACTTTTCCTCTCCTCTCCCCCTTTGTTTTTTTAAAAATTATTATTTTTTTAAAATTGATTTCAGAGAGGAAAGGAAAAGGAGAAAAAGAAAAATATCAATGATGAGAGAGAATCATGGATTGGCTGTCTCCTGCATGCCCCCTCTACTGGGGATCGAGCCCACAACCCAGGCATATGGCCTGACCAGGAATCAAACCATGACCTCCTGGTTCATAGGTCCATGCTCAACCACTGAGCCATGCTGGCTGGCTTCCCTCTTTCTCTTTATGAAAACCTCTGCCTGCACTGATTAGTTAAGATGTGTTTTTGAGGACATGAGTCCCCAGATTCTCAAGTTGCTGGCACTTGAACAAACCACTTTCCTTCTCACTAGCACCTGTCTCACAAGTTTGGCTTCCACTGCAGCAGGCAGTTGAACTTGGGTTCAGTTTCACCTGGAGAGGGCATGGAAATTTCAAATCCCTTTCCCTATATCCTGTCCTATGTATCTCTTCTATCTGGCTGTTGCTGAATTGTCCTTTTATAATAAATCAGTAAACCTTTATTAGGTAAACCTTTTTTGAGTTCTGTGAGCTATTCTAATAAATTATCTAACCTGAGTAGGGGTTGTGGGAACCTCTAATTTTTTTTTTTTAATATATTTTATTGATTTTTTACAGAGAGGAATGGAGAGAGATAGAAAGTCAGAAACATCGATGAGAGAGAGACATCGATCAGCCGCCTCCTGCACGCTCCACAGTGGAGACGTGCCCACAAGCAAAGTACATGCCCCCGACCGGAATCGAACTCGGGACCTTTCAGTCCGCAGGCCGACGCTCTATCCACTGAGCCAAACCGGTCTCGGCGGAACCTCTAATTTATAGCTGGTGTGTCAGAAGCACAAGTGACAACCTGAACTTGCAACTGACATGAAGGAGGGGAGTAGTAGACTTTGGGACTGAGTCCTTAACCTGTGGGTTCTGATGTTAACTCCAGATAAATCAGTGTCATAATTTAATTTTACAACACCCGGTTGGTGTCTGGGAGCTAGAAAATTGGTTGTTATAGTAAAACTCAAACATCTCGTATTTGCAATGTAGCAGACTTACAGAAAGCAGAAGAGTTGTCTCTTAACAAGCCTTCAAATTCATATGCTAAAGTCCTAATATCCAGTACCTTGGAATGGGACTGTATTTGAAGATTAAAATAAAGTCATATGGGTGGGCCCTTATCCAATTTGACTGGTCTTTCTAAAAAGAGGTCAGGACAGACCAGTGCTATGTGAAAATAGAGGGAGAAAACAGCCATGTACAGGCCAAGATGAGAGGCCTCAGAAAGAAAACAATCCTGCTAATACTTTGATCTCAGACTTCTAGCCTCTATAACAGTAAGAAAATAAATTTCTATTATTAAAACCAACCAATCTGTGTACTTTGTTAGGGCAGCCCTAGCAAAATACAGACCCAAAGAAAAGGAACAATAAGAACAATTAATTAAATTAAGACCTGATGCCAACATGTCTTAGTGGTTGAACAATGACCTACAAACCAGGAGATCAGGGCTTGATTCCCAGGTTGTGGGCTCGATCCCCAGTGTGGGCTGTGCAAGAGGTAACCAATCAATGATTCTCTCTCATTACTGACAGTTCTTTCTCTGCCTCTCCCTTCCGCTCTGAAATCAATAAAAATATATATATTTTTTAAAATTAAGACCTACATATATCTCAAATCTGTTTAAAATTCAGGAAACACAGTATGACTTTGTGATTAAGAATGCAATAGACAGAGGGAAGTGTGGTTTTCCTGATTCACTTTAGTACTGCATCTTAGAGTTGAAAACAGATAAGTAAATGACCAGAGTGCAGCTGAATTCCGAGATGCATTTGTAACAGAGACAAACACACAACATGGAAAATAACTCAATACTTTATAACACTTCAGGGACCATTATTTTTAACTCCTTTCTCCTACTCTTCTACCCCTTAATTTTAGAGCCAAAGAGATTTGAAATGGCTAGAGGTCCATGTGATAAGGATACTTAATGTCAGCTTGTCCCTAAGAATAAAATTTAGCAAAAGTTACATTGCCACATAATAATTTTTAAAAAACTGAAAATAACAACCATCCTACTCTCAGAATTAAGCCACACAAAATAATGAAAGATATGCTCAATGGTAATAGAAAAAAAATAAAAGGATATTTAAAATGACTTATACAATCTCCCCATCTGCCCTGCTTCCATTATTAGTATACATATGAGCAAAACTAATCAATTTCTAAGGGAGTCAGAAAAAATTTTTTATTGTCTACAGCACAAACACACACTGTAAAACAGATGCTGTCATCAAATTGTAGTACTCAGTTACTCTACTTTGAAATTAAGTGAAGTACTTGTTTAAAAATGTCTTCTCATTAGAATATATAATGATCATTTTAAATTCTATCTGCTATAATAGGATATTTCTATCACACTGCAATCTGGACTGTGCCATAAACACTATTGTACTTGAACAGATGGAAATCAAAAAGTGATATTTAGCTACAGATTTCCTGTCATAGAGTTTTACAAACTGAAAAAGGAGAAATCAACATTTGCAATCAACTAAATTCATAATACTATCTAATAAGTTAAAGTGATTCTAATGTGACATAGGGATATAAATGCCTTCAATTTAATATACTCTGGCTTTCAGGAGAAAAATAATATATTAAAATGACAACCTCACAAAGTTAGTAAAGATTGTGATGTGTGGGGACAGGGCTGGGAGAAGGCATGATGATATGTAAGATATTTACAGTAAATATGTCTAGTATTGTACATAATAGTTCTAACTAATCAAATGACATATATTCTAGTGAACTTACCATTTAAAGATTAAGAAACAACCAAGGTTATTAAGGAATACTCTTTGAACTTTACAGTCTTAAGTTCTCTGTATAGAAAATGGGTGATGATTCCTGCAGCCCACTTCATGAAATTACTAAGGACATTAATTAATTTATGAAAATACTAAATATTGCAAAACGATTTTTAATTCCATGGAGGTGTTTGTTTTTTAATCCTCAACTTAAGGTATTTTTCTTTTTAAGGGAGGGGAGGGGATGAAGGAGAGAGGAGGAGGAAGAGAGAGACATCGATTGGTTACCTCTAGCATGTGCCCTGACCGGTTCCAGGAGAGAGTCTACAATGGAGGTAAGTGCCTATGACTGGGATCGAGCCCACAACCCTTCAGTCCGAGGACTGACAATCTAACCACGGAGCCAAATGGAGAGGGCATGGAGGTAACTTTTTTAACTCATTAGTAAATGATGTCTAATCTATTAACCACATGGCATAAGAAGACATTGCTGATGCATATATCTAAAATTGTGAGTTTTGAACTCATAGTTTGAAAATCAATATAGTCATCAAAACTAACAGTATAGTGAAATATATTCCACTCATGCTAAAGAATGGAATCTAAAGAAGCATCTAAATTGGTAAATTATATGATAGATTCCATGCATTTTCCAAACATCAAGTATTTCAGTGAAGGTCCAAATTGGGAATTAGAAACTACACATCAATTAAAAAAGGAAAATATTAACATAAAGAATTATTAACTAAATAGAGTATTAAAGAAATGAGATTGGCAACTAAGAGATAAAGAGAACTAAAAAATATATAAATAGCAGCTATAAGCAGCAACCACTATCCTTAGGACTGAAATAGTGGCTAAGAAAGGACCCCATATCCCATATCTGGCCAAGATCCAGGTATTGTTGGTTAGGTCACAGTTATGGCTCACTAAATGGTAGAGAAAGAAGTTGCTGGGTGCCATACCAGCAGAACTTGCTGGAAATATATCCTCTAGGCCCTAAGGTGTTAAGGAAAGCCATTCATGGGAGGAATCTTATGGGAAGCACTCCAATATGAAATCACTGAATGAAGCTGCTGGCTGCATACAATGCAGAAGGCAAGACACTGGAGATGCTGGTGCTACATGCAGCAGAGGTACTCTGCTACAAAACCACCTGGTGGGTGGAGGTGAGGGAGGTCCAGGGTGCAGAGAAAGCTACTGATTGTCAGGTACTGCTGACTACTATACACTGCAGGAACCAGGGAAGCTGCCAGGTACCACAGCACTCCAGGACTGTGAAAGAAGGTCCCTTCTTCTTTCAGTGGGACTGCTCTAGCAACATCAACTGACAAAACTCAGCACTAGAGCTATTGGCAAAGAAAAGCCATGTAAAGGATTCCCATCAATTACTCCAGACTCCAGAGCAACCAATACAGGGCGAACATGGAATTGAGAGGTAATAAATTGATGAGTGGAATATTAGTCTAGAATTCCAAATTAGTAGATACTGTATTTTATTTTGAAAACTAAAAGTAAAGATATATATGTGAATGAGTCCAGGATAGAAAAATCTTTGATAAAATTCATTCCTTGAACCAGTTTCCCTAATTTAATAATGTAAGAACAAACATTCTTATTTAATTAAGACTCATATGAGGGGAACAGATTAATAAAATAAAAAATTTGAAAATTTTGATTTGAAGCCTGTTTTCCCTAGAAAGTTAGATTAAGCCTGAGGAAAGTGCACACTTGTAAAATAAAACAAAAACAAAACAAATACATGTCCCTTATATTTGTACTATGTAAATAGCTATTTAGCCAAGTCTACTCTTACTGAGACTTGAAGCCTAATGACTATCCCTCCATTCCCTTTGCCACCATGTCTGCCAAGCATTGCCAAGTGTAAGTCGCTAATAACATTTAGAACATTTCTTCTTACCAACTGGGCATAACATACTGGTTAAAATATATAGTTAAACTATAGTATATGGTAAAAGTGAAGAAAATTATAATTTTTTAAAAAATAGAAAGGGAGGTTGCAAGAAACAAATTTTATTTTGGTTCCTATCACTCCTAATTTTAGAGCCTTGACCTGGAAACATTTATTCATTCCCATGTTGATGACTACATCTTCATCACTCGGCTAACTTCTCTCTTAAATTCTAGACTCTTACATACAATATACCATATGAAATGAACACATACCAAAAAAAATACGTGATAAAAGTTGACACCCTCCCCTCAAAACCTAGGAGGGAGAGAGTTAAGGGGGAGGGGGGACATGAAAGAAACTAAACTTTTGTCAAAAATCTCCACAATCTTTATACCAACACATACTCTTTCTTAAAAGGCAACAGAGTCAGATCCTTACCAGGTCATTTTACCAACTCTTAAAAAGAATCAAAGTAGCCCAGCCAGCCTGGTTAAGTGGTTGAGTGTTGACCTATGAACCAGGAGATCTCGATCAAGGCACATGCCTGAGTCGAGGGCTTGATCTCCAGTAGGGGGCTGTGCAGGAGGCAGACAATTAGTGGTTGATGTTTCTCTCTCTCCCTCCCTTCTTCTTGGAAATCAATAAAAATATATTTAAAAACAAACAAAAACAAGAGTTGTGAATCAAATAGTTATAAATAAAGGCATTGCTTATACAGTATACCAAAGGAACACTTTGATATTTTTGTTACTATGCAGAGACACAAAAAAATGAGTTGAGAGCAGAATTCAACATAACCTTCCTGAGCCACAAAAAAAGTAAAAATATATTCATATGTACTACAATTGCTACTTGCATCTCCAAAACCACATATAATAAAGGAAGTTACAGCATCAATTCCTCAAAGTACATACCTAAGACCTAAATCTGTCATGTTGACAAACTATCTTAGGCTTTGGACTCTATTACTATTAAATAAGAAAAATTCTTGTCTATGCTAATAGAGGTGCTTAATATGACATTAAGATTTAAATTATGCTGAATTTTCCAGATAAGACAGATGGCTGTCCTATAAAATACAATACACAATGCCCTAATTCTATTACTGATGAGTGAACTGACAAATGAAAAGGAAAGAAAACAAGTTTATAGAATTAAACCTTTCAAAATGGTATTGAGAATATTGTGGATTCAATTTTAGTAAAAAGTAAATGTTAATAATCAGCTGAGCAAGAATATAATAAAACTGGTATCCTGTTGAGACAAAACGGAGTTCAGGATCTCTATTTTAGATTTATAGTGATTTTCTGTTCATTAATAAGAATATTTCTCTATAGTAGATTCAAAGAAGCCTGACTATAAGGTGTCAAATATTGCCACACATCCTAATATATTTTCAGGCAGGGTAAATTTTTAAATCTCACTTAGTTATCATCAGGACACTATTCTGCCTGAAAATTTCCTCAAAAATCATAATGGCTGGCCAGTGTTCTCAGTGGTTAGAGTGTTGGCCCAAAGGGTCATGGGTTTGACTCCTGGTCAAGGCATATACCTGGGTTGGAGGTTCAATCCCCATCCTCCACTGAGGCTCCTGCAGGAGGCAACCAACTGATGTGTCTCTCTCACATCGATGTTTCTCTTTTTCTCCCTCCCTCCCTTCCACTCTCTCTAAAAATAAATGGAGAAAATACCCTTGGGTGAGGATTAACAACAAAAAATCTTAACAACAATGTTACAAATTTGGGACTCTCCTTACAGATGAGGAAACTGTACCATGAAGAGATTTAGAAATTTGTTCAAGATGATAAAGCTGGTAAGAAACAGTGCTGAGATATAAGCCTAAAATAAGTTTCTGCTTTCTCTCCATCCCATTTTCCTGTATAATTAATAGCAACAGCAGTTCATTTTCTGGGTGAATAGATATTGTTAGTTAAATGCAATTTCCACACGAAAACAAATTATGAGTTACAAATACATTTTACAGAACGAAGCTTTTTTGAAAGTTAGGAACTATTTCTGTATCTCATCACAACTACTGTCTTGGATCCAATAATACTGTGGGGAGTAAAATACAGGTAGATGTATGGAAGGAATACTGAAGAGCAGAGCCAGACAGGATGGCATTATAATATAACAAATGCTTTTGGGCTTAGCAGACACATATTCAGTTCAGTCTGGTTCAAATACTTACTAATTCACAGTTCGCTCTGTTCTGTTTTCTTTCATTTTAAAGACATATAAAACTTAAGAATTAAGAGTAAACAACAGAAATTCGTTTTTTCTAATGTTTTTTATCTCCGATTTCTTAAAATCTCCATTTATTACTGTGTTGTTTTCTTACCCTCCATTTTCCTGTCTCTAGTAACCTTCTATGGCCCTGTAAATTACCTTTTTATCATCTCTCTTGCTCTTTACTTTCATTTGATTATTCATTATTGGCTTCATCCTTGAAACTTTTGTCAGATCCTATCTTTCATCTACAAGGCCACTATCATAGTCTCACTTATTTTCTTCCTTAACTTAGATATTGTAGCTTGTTCCCCTAAATGCATCAACTTTTAATTGTTGTTCATATTCCTCGAAGGAAATAAAATTTTATAATAGGAGAGGGGGAAAGTTATTTTTTTAAAAACTTGATGCCATAAATCCAAACTCCTTCAGTTGACAAAACAAAGCTCTTGGTAATCAAGCCCCAAAGAATCCTTTTCAGTATCCATCCCCATTTCCTTACACTCATTGGATTTCTCCCTATTCCCTGTTTAACATAGTATTGTATGGATCCCTCCACTCTAACTACTCTTCCTTCTTCCTGGAATGTCCTAAATTTCCTATTAAATCTTCAAAACTCAGCTCAAATCCTGCCTTCCTTGAAGACAATCTTCCTCTACATTAAGTTACAGCAATTTGTTTCCATCTACATTGTACCAGAACATATTTTATAGTTTATTTACTATTTATGTCTGTCTTCTGAAATAGAGGAGGTCCTTAAGGATAACAAACATATTTAGTCTATGTTTATAACCAAAATTTCTAATCTGGAGCCCGGCATATAATAGGTTCTTGATTAGTGCCCGTTGTTTATAGTATTAACACGTTAAGTGCCCAGTCAGTCACTGGTGACGGACCCTATACCTCTGTCTGGAAGACAAAACAGGCTTGGCACTTAATGTATTAACTAGAGGCACGATGCACAAAACTTGTGCACTTTGGTAGTCCCTCAGCCTGGCCTGCACCCTCTCACTGTCTGGGACCCTGTGCCCTCTCACAGTCCAGGACCCCTTGAGGGATGTCCGACTGCTGGCTACAGTTGAACACTTCCCAGTTTGTTCCCCACAGATCGCTGGGATAAGGGACTGAACAGGGTGAAGAATAGATACCTGAACAGGGTGAAGAATAAACATATGTGCAGTAAGTCTGGGTCACATAGGGAAGATACCTGTCAGTCACACATAGGAACACTGCCAGAGAAGGTGTAGCCACTGCAAGCACAGGAAGATTTGAAATATTTAATCTCCTAAACACAGGAGTTCCCTCTCTTGGTTCTCTTGCTTGCCCGCATTAGATTCCAGGATTACAGGGCTCTCTCGCTCCTGCATTTGCTCACATGGCACACAGCCATGTGGACCCCAAACACAATGTACTAGTGGACTGCAACTAGCCTAATGCCCACCTCCACCATGGAATGAAAACTTTGGATACTGGCTCTGCTTCTAGCCCTACTGAATCCCCAGCTGCACATCACCTGGGATTCGATTAAGGAAAACAGGACTTTGCAAACCAAGGGATTTAACTCCATGGAAATAAAAATCACTCGTCCTCCTGTGCTAGTCTCAAAAAATTCTTTATCTTGAATATTGTAAGGGTCCTACTCCCACTGGCAATGTTAACATTGAGAGTACAATATTGGAGTCTATGGCCATACCATCTGGAAAGCGCCCATCTGATCTCGGAAGCTAAACAGGTCAGGCCTGGTTAGTACCTGGATGGAAG
The DNA here is from genome assembly GCA_011751065.1 of Lasiurus cinereus. Lineage (NCBI taxonomy): Eukaryota > Metazoa > Chordata > Mammalia > Chiroptera > Vespertilionidae > Lasiurus > Lasiurus cinereus. The sequence continues at coordinate 50,447,748 of JAAGEH010000030.1, read as the reverse complement.
AGTACAATGCTGAAGTGACATTAACAAGTTGGTAGAATAATAAGCCCCAACCGTCACTTCCCCATGGAAGCAGCAATTTAATAACATTAGGACAAAAATACCTTTTTAAGATTTCCAATTCCAGATAAGAAGTTGCAATATCCTAGGAGAGCAAACTCAATCCCTCCTTCAAGCTAAATCAGATTAGCACCAGAAGATCATCCTGGGTTGAAACTTCTCCCTTAATGTGGAGCAAAAGGGATGAAACATGCATTGAAGATTCTATCTTTTCAAAAAAATTATCTGAAGGACCAGTTTTTGTCTCATCCAACTCTTAAACAAGGAGGCAAAAGACTTATATACTGAAAACAACAAAACGCTGAAGGAAAATTAAAGATACAAATAAATGGAAGGCTATCCCATGTTCATGAACAGGAAGACTTAATACTGTTGTAATCCATACTACCTAAAGTGATTTATAGATTCAATGCAATCCCTATCAAAATACCAATAGAAAAAGAAATCCTAAAATTCATATGGAATCACAAAGGATGCAAAAATAGCCAAAACAATTTTGAGAAATAACAAAGCTGGAGGCTTCATACTTCCTGATTTTAAAACATCTTACAGAACTACTTAGAACAACATGGTACTCGCATAAAGACAGACATATAAACCAATTAAACAGAATAGAGAGCCCAAAAATAAACCCAGACATGTACAGTAAAATGATCTTCAACAAGGCTGTCAGGACTACATAACAGGGAAAGAACAGTGTCTTTAACAAATCGTGCTGGGAAAACTAAAATCCACATGCAAAAGAATGAAATTAGACCCTTATCTTACACCATACACAAAAATGAACTCAAAATGGATTAAAGATTTAAATGTGAAACCTGAAACTATACAACTCCTAAAAGAAAACATAGGGGAAAAAGCTTCATGACATTGGTCTTGGCAGGGATTTCTTGAATATGATACCAACAGCATAGGCAACAAAAACAGAAATAGACAAGCAAGACTACATCAAACTAAAAAGCTTTTACACAGCAAATGAAACAATTAAAGTGGGAAAACAACCTATAGGAAGGAAGAAAATATATGACTGATAAGGGGTCGATATAAAAACATATATAAAGTATCTCTTATAACTTAATAGCAGAAATACAAATCAATTAAAAATGGCTAACAACTTGTCCAAAAAAGCAGACAAAAGGCATACAGATATCAGAAAAGATGTTCAGCATCACTTATCAACTAGGAAACACAAATCAAAACCACAATCAGATATTACCTTACACCTGTTAGAATGGCTATTATAAAAAAAACAAATAACAGCCGAAACCAGTTTGGCTCAGTGGACAGAGCGTCGGCCTGCGGACTGAAAGGTCCCAGGTTCAATTCCGGTCAAGGGCATGTATCCTGGTTGCGGGCACATCCCCAGTAGGGGACGTGCAGGAGGCAGCTGATCGATGTCTCTCTCTCATCGATGTTTCTAACTCTATTCCTCTCTGTAAAAAGTCAATAAAATATATTAAAAAACAAAACAAAAACAAATAACAGTGAAGACGTGGAGAAATAGGAAACCTGTGCACTGTTCATGAGACTATAAACTGATGCAGTTTCTATGGGAAAAAATAGTATGGAAGTTCCTCAAGTTAAATGCAGAAGTTCCATATGATCCAACAATTCTACTTCCAGGTATTTATACAAAATAACTGAAATCAGGATCTTGAAGAGATATTTGCACTCCTATGTTCACTGCATTCACAACAGCCAAAATGCAGAAACAACCTAAATGTCTTTTGATTGATAAATGGATAAAGAAAATGTGGTATGTACATAAAACTAAATATCATTTAACTTTAAAAAAAGTAAGAAACCAGTCTGGCCACTGTGGAACGATGGATACAGTGTCAGCCTGCAAACTGAAGGGTCCTAGGTTTGATTCCGATCAAGGGCATGTACCTTGTCTGCAGGTTCAATCTCCCACCCTTGTTTGGGTGCATGCAGGAGGCAACCAAACAAGATGTGTCTCTCACATCGATGTTTCCCTCTCTTTCTTACCCCACCTTGCTACTGCTTTTCAGTCTCTTTAAATATCAGTGGGAAAATATCCACAGGTGAGGATTAAAAAATAAAATTAAAAAAGAAGAAAATCTTGTCATTTGCAATAACATGAATGAACCTGGAGGACATAATGCAAAATAAAATCAGTCAGTCACAGAGGAGCAAATACTGCATGATTCCAGTTACATGAGATATCTGAAGTAAACAAACTCATAGAAGCAGAAAGTAGAATAGTGATTGCCTGGGATTGCAGGTAGGAGGAAATGGAGATTTGCTGTTCAACACAGCAACAAGGTATAGAGATTGTTATGATATTGTTAGATAAAGTTTTAGAAATACAATCTTGTACTTATAAATACTTAAAAGTTTTAAGAGGATAGAGCTTTCATGTTGTGTGTTTTTTATCAACATCCCTCCCCCCCCAAAAAAAATTTACAATGTTGATGATGTGTCTGTTGGAGTTCTATAGACTATCTTGAAAAAAAGCTCTGCCAGTCACAGGTGGCTCAGGTTGTTAGAACTGAAATGTGAAATTTTAACAAAGAGAAAAAATTATAAGCAGACACATCTTCTAAAGTGGAATACTAACTGAATGAACACTTTGCCAAGCAACTATTAGTGATAAGTTAGAATATATATACACAAGGAACCATACTTAAAATCTGAGCAGAGAGGACCTGGGAAAGAAATCCATTTTGATTGATAGGGTTGTACACTTCAGAGGTGCTTGTGGCTTGCTTTCACTGTGCAGTACTCACAAATACACCATAAATAAAGCAGGGGTGAAGGTGGGGGGAGGCATGAGATAGGAACTAATATCCCAAATCCTGGATGCTTATTTAAGTCAGAGTCAAAGTTTTCTGTGGAATTCTTTTTTTTTTTAATTAAATCTTTATTATTCAGATTATTACATTTGTTTCTCTTTTTTCCCCTCCATAGCATCCCTCCACCCACCTCCCACCCCTCCCTCTGCCCTTAGCTCCCTCCCATTGATCTCATCCATAGGTGTATGATTTTTGTCCAGTCTCTCCCTGTACACCCCTCACCCCTTCCCCACTGAGAATTATCAGTCCACTCCCTTTCTGTGCTCCTGATTCTAGTATATTGACCAGTTTATTCTGTTGATCAAATTTTTAATTCACTTAATTTTTAGATTCACTTGTTGATAGATATGTATTTGTTGTTCATAATTTTTTGGCTTTTACCTTTTTCTTCTTCCTCTTCTAAAAGAGTACCTTTCAGCATTTCATATACTAGTGGTTTGGAGTTGATGAACTCCTTTGGCTTTTTCTTATCTGTGAAGCTCTTTATCTGCCCAATTCTGAATGTTAGCTTTGCTGGATAGATTATTCTTGGTTGTAGGTTCTTGCTATTCATCACGTTGAATATTTCTTGCCACTCCCGTCTGGCCTGCATCGTTTCTGTTGAGAAATCAGCTGACAGTCATATGGGTGCTCCCTTGTAGGTAATAAACTGTTTTTCTCATGCTGCTTTTAATATTCTCTCTTTCTCTTTTGCTCTTCGTATTTTAATTATGATGTGTCTTGGTGTGGTCCTCTTTGGATTCCTTTTATATGGGGTTCTGTGTGCTTCCTGGACTTGTAAGTCTATTTCTTTTACCAGATGTGGGAAGTTTTCAGTCATTATTTCTTTAAATAGGTTTTCAGTATCTTGCTCTCTCTCTTCTTCTGGCACCCGCACAATTCTGATGTTGGTACGCTTAAAGCTGTCCCAGAGTCTCCTTACATTATGTTCACATTTTTGTATTCTTTTCTCTTCTTGCTTTTCCAGCTGAATGTTGTCTGCTTCTTTATATTTCAAATTTTTTACTTGATTCTTGCCTTTCTCTAGTCTGCTGTTAGGACTCTGTATAATATTTTTTATTTCAGTCAGTGTATGTTTAATTTCTATTTGGTCCTTTTTCATCTCCTCTTGGGTCTCACTAAATTTATCCATCTTTTCTAGCATATTCTTGAAAAACCTTATAAGCGTGGTTTTGAACTCTATATCCAGTCGTTTTTTTTCCTCCATTTCTTTTGTTTGTGATCCCTTCCCTTGTCTCGGCATTTTCCCTATGCCGGGGAAACTTCTGTGTTGGCTTCAGCCTTATGATAGCAGACGCAAAGCCGCAGAAGCCTCTGTTGAGCTTGGGAGGGGTGGAGTCTCAGGGCTTAAGGGACCGCCTTGCCTTCCAGTCGGCCCCGCCCTCCACGGCCCCTGAGTCTCACGTGACTGGGTAATGGCTGGAGCGGTCCTTGTGCGCGTGCCCGCGGTGCCTCTAACCGCTGCTTTTCCAGCTCCCCTGCGCACCAGTACCACACGAGTCTAGGTCCCCAGGGTTTTGCCCAAAACAGGGGCCCAGTGGACTCAGAAGTGGCACAGTTGGGAGGGTCTGTCTCCCGCCCAGTCACAAAAGCCAGCGGCACAATCAGCAGTCTGTCCTCCACGCAGCACCGTGCACGTGCGAGACTGGACCTGATTTTCTGCGACTCACCTAAATTTCTGTGCACCTCTCCCTTTTCACAGTCCAAACTCCTCCCGTATGAGTTTCGGCTGGATCTGGGGTTTAGTGTCATAGGATAAGGGGTTCAATGCCGTTGGGAGTCTCCGTTTCCTTCCGCCAGAGAAAGCCAGCCAGGCACTCCGGCACCCATTCTCTCAGCGCGCGCGTCTCCGTACCTCAGCTTTTTGCAGCTCCTCTGGGTCTCTGTGAGCCCCTGTCTTTCCTTCTAGTTGTAGAACTTCCACTCAGCCAGCTTTCCTGTGGTTCTGGATGATGTCCGTTCTGTCTTTTAGTTGTAGTTTTGAAATTGTTGTGCGAGGCAGCAGTGTAGGTGTTTACCTATGCCGCCATCTTTGATTCCTCCATGGAATTCTTAGAAACAAGTATTACTTCAAATATCTGAGCCAAGAATTATTAAGGAATTTGGGATTTATTGAGAAGAGTGTAGTCTATCATCAAGCTTGAGAATATCAGCACAAGTGATGGCATGTGTTTTCTCAGTAAGAAAGAGAAATAAGTAACTCGGGACCATTCAAAAAACTATTAAACTCTATTCTAAATTCAACATTCTCTTAAATCAGACAATGCACATAAAAGTACACTATAAACTATAAAATCAGAGATATGTTATAGTTATATACTTTATACTGCTAATAGTTCAGTAATATATATTACTAGAGGCCCAGTGCACGACATACCTGCACTGGTGAGGGTCCCTCAGCCCAGCCTGTACCCTCTCACAGTCCAGAACCCCCTCAGGGGATGTCCACCTGCCAACTTAGGCCCACTCCCTGCCTAAGCCAGCAGGTGGACATTCCCTAAGGGGTCCTTAGTGCTGTTGCAGAGGGCATGAGAGCTCCCATCACTGCCACTGCACTCGCCACCAGCTTCTGCATTGAGCGCACTGACCACCAGGGGACAGCTCCTGCATTGAGCATCTGCCTCCTGGTGATCAGTGTGCATCACAGCTACTGGTCATTCCACTGTTCAGTCGATTTGCATATTAGGGTTTTATCATATAAAACTAGAGGCCCGGTGCACAAAATTCATTCACTAGAGGGTGGGAAAGTCCCTCAGCCAGGATTGCTACAGGATGCACATTCAGGGCTGGGGAGAGATGCAGGAGGTTGGCCAGCTGGGGAGGAACTGCAAAAGGGCTCCAGGGTGTGTCCAGCCTGTCTCATTCAATCTCAATCAGCTGGACCCCAGCAGCAAGCTAACTTAACAGTCAAAGCATCTGCTTCCTGATGGTCAGTGCACAACATAGCGACTGGTCCATCAATCGACTAGCTGCCCCCTGGTGGTCAGTGCACATCATAGTGAGCATTTGAGTGGCTTTAGCATATCATTAGCATATTACACTTTGATTGCTGAAGGGTCAACCAGACAACCAGACACTTAGCATATTAGGCTTTTATTATATATGATATTCATATAGCAACATTCATATATTGATAATTTTTACTGTTATATGTGAATTTCATTTTTTATGACACAGATAATCTCAGTCATCTGGATAGCTTTAGGATCACATATAAAATGTTAATATAATTATAGTTATTTTCTGTTGGTGAAACTTATCATTTTAGTACATTTTATTCTAGTTAAATCTATTCTAAGATTTATCTTGTATTTTCATTATTTTTTCTTATATAGTATCAATCTTCTATACCAATCCTTCCTGCACAAAGTAACTGGCATAACATTAAGAACATAATATTAGACAAGCACTAAGAAAAATCCTGTCATTGTATCATTTTCTAACTCTACATCCTAGAATCCAAAGTCCCTTGCATTTATTAGATGACAAATATTTGTTAGTAATATGTTTTTAATTCTAAGCAGAAAATTCAGCATTTTAATAATAATGTTAATACAGGGTGGAGCAAAAATAAATAGTTGTGAGTACACAAAAGTTTGTTCTTGTATTATTTATTAATTATTTTATTATTTTCCATGCGAACTGTAAACCTACTTTTGCCAAAACCATGTACAGTACATAACACTTAACATTAATATAAAAGCTATTTTTCAAATTTCTAGACTTTTATTTTCTTAAAGCTAACTATAATTTTAAACTGTAGCTTCTGAAATAACATGAGTCCAGTCTTTCTCTTCCTCTCTGTTTCTTACTCTAATTAATATGTATTTCCTAGATTGCCTTTTTTATCCCAGTAGGTTGCCTCAAATTCTCTATGCATTCAGAGAAGCTATAAGTAACTGTTTTAAAAGAATGTTTAAAAAGTAAAGCTAATTATTCAAAAATTTTTAATTTCCACAAGTATTTTGGATTAACTGGATGATATTCTGCAGTGATACGAAATAAGAATTGATTTTAGTAATTAAATTTTAGAAAAAAGACTGTATCAAGTAAGCCAAAATTATGTTTCAATTACTCTAGCAACTAAATGCAATATTTACTATTATAATCACAATGTTTGAAATGTGTTATAACTTTTAAACTGACACCATCAAGCATTGGGAGAAAAAAAGTGCTACCTATTTACAGTGTGGCTTATTAAGTTTTATTCTGACTACCCCAATTTTGTTTTCTGCCTATATCTGATATCCTGAGGCCAACTTTCTTCTCTAACCTTAGGAAACTGCCTGAAAGACTAATTTTAAAAAGCATAAGCATAGTTTCTATTTTTAAAAAAGATGGGAAGGAGAAGAGTCTGGATAATCTGAAATACATCAATATCAAATCCCAATCACTAGATATGGAAGGAGTACCCTTTTAGGTTTTGTTGGACTTAGTTCAAATAGGATAACTTCAGTTCAACACTCACATTGATCTGTGTGAATAAAGAAAGCACATTTTCCATTTACATTGGGGAAGGGAATGTACTGAAAATGATGATGTACTGGTGTTGGTAACATTTTAATGAGGAACAATAGTCATACTTTATCTGTGGGTAATACATTCCAAAATCCCCAGTGGATGCTTGAACCCCATATATATTATGTATTTTCCTATATATGCACTTTAGCGTTACTTTTTGGCATATTCCAATTGTCAGCATCACGACTCTTGCACTTTGGGGACATTATTAAGTAAAGTAAGAGTTACTTGAACACAGTACAGTGATATTGAAACAGTTAATCTGATAAATAAGAAGGCTACTAATGGGCAGGGAACATATACAACCTGAATAAATTGGAGAAGGGGATAATTCACACCTGTGTATGAATGAGCTGGATAGAGCAAGATTTCATCATGCAACTCAGAATGGCATGCAATTTAAAATTTATTGTTTTAATTAGATCTGAAAATTTCCATTTAATATCTTCGAACTGAGGTTAACTGACTGCAGGTAACTAAAACCTTGGTAAGTGAAACCACAGATAAGAGGAAACTACTACAGTCTCTCAGGGGGAGGTCTCAAGAAGCCCACGCAATAGTGTAAAACAATATAATGTTACCAAATCTCAAAAAGAGATTAACAACTAAAATAAAACCTGGTTTTAGAATACATAAAATAACAAGTACCAACCTCCATTATAGTACTTAAATGATTTCTTTATTATCAGTCTTTTTCAGAATAGCCCATGGCCTAAAATACTGTAATCAGTCACTAGTCTGCTGAATTAATGATTTTGCTTTTTAAAGAACTTTTGAAGGATTCTACCTTCCAAAATGCACTAGTTGGTTTTAAGCCAAATAAATGCAAAACAAAAATATTTCAAAAATAATACTTAAATAAAAAATAAATTCAAGGGGTCCAAACCAGATGCAGGAAGTGATGGAACAAAGAATACAGAAAATTATTCAGGTATACTAAAAAAACAAGTTTATAAATAGAATAGGACTCAAAATATATTCAGATGTACCATAAGGTAGGACTTATGATTAAGCTTGACAAATTCTAGGGTATAGTGATTAATATTTTAAGCAGTTGGTTATTAAATTTATGTGACAGATACATGTACCAATAAAATTAGAGTCCTTTCCCAAATATTAACATCAAAGGCTTGATTAACATTATGTAAATATACCCCTTTTCTGATCAGGACCAGGCAGAGTATTTCATTAACATAATGAACACAATACTGAGTAACTGAAGTTAGTTCACATTACCACAACAATATTTCTACAGTAATAACCAAGTAGTAAGAATGCAGGTTAGCTTATAGAGAACAATACAAGAAGAAAAGCCTACCAGTAAAAGAAAACGTATATTACTTTTATCAAAGGGAAAGCATGGCTTTTATGTGCTTTTATTGCATTTTAAACTATTTTTGAAATACATTTTTATTGATTTTAGACAGGAAGAAACATGGATTGGCTACCTCCTGCAAACCCCTTACTGGGAATGAATCTACAATCTGGGCATGTGCCTTGATGGGGAATCAAAATGGCAACCTCTAGGTGCATGGGACGACACTCAGCAAACTGAGCCACATTGACCAGGGCTTTACTGTACTTTAAATAGTAAATACGACATCTTACTTTAAAAGTTTTAGCACTTTATATAAGTATGAATACAGGAGAAGAATATCTATTTTTAGTCTACTTACAAAAATATCTAACAGATATAAAAGTATAAAAGTAACTTGTTAGCCTAAATTTCTCTATTGGTTCCTTAATCCCTTGAAAGGTACTCTATCAATAAGAATAGCAAATAAAAGATCTTTTTTTTTTTTTCCTACATTGTCAAGTTTCTTTTTGGTAGTAACTTAGAAGCCACCAGTATAAATAGGCATGACATAATGTGCTCTATAAACTAATCTCTCTACATTCACTAGTGTCACTGATTTTAGTGTTACTCCCAACTACATATGTAAATAGCAATTATGAAAAAAATCAAGAATCACATAAAAGCTAAAAAAAATTCTGTGCTTCTTTACCATAAATGGTAAAAGTAGGGGCGGTGGTTGAGTATGAGACCAATGTTAACATTAATGTGATAGATTTTATACTGTCCTAATATTAACTACCCCTCCTTTACTGAGCTTATTCCTATATTGCCTGAGAAATATATTTCCTGAGAGTTACATTTCCTGTGCTTATTTGACCTGTTTTTACTAATGAAAAGTGACAAGTGCCAGTTCCAAGAAGAAATTTGAAGAGCCATCCTATAAATTCCATAATCCTTTTCCCTCTACTTCAGCCTAGATTTCAGAAGGAAGAAGGCACAGAGCAGAGCCACAGTGGATCCACAAAATGTATGCAAAGTGAGAATAAATAAGCCACTAGCATTTGGAGTTCTATGCTATCAAAACTTGACAAAAGTTATCTAATACACCTTACTATGTCAAATGAGGTGCTCAATATACAGACATTAAATAGTACAATGGTGCATATCCATGGCAACTGTTCAATATAATGTCTACTTTCTGTCCATAAGTCTTATCCTAGTTGAATGTCAGGAGACTACTATACCAAGGCCAGTTGCTTCCATTACTTGGATGTCCTTGTGATATATCTACTGCATTTAATTTTAGCCTGTTTATCTTTTCTTTTTCAAAGATTACAGGAGGTCAATAATTGCACGTATTTTATTACACACAGGGCTAGGCAATGGAGGAAAGGGAAACACATCACACACACTGAACACAACAGAGGAAGTAACAGCAGCTGGACATTAGAAATACTGAACACAGTAATTTTCTAATCCCACACTCCTTTTGGATTTTCCCATTTGGGTAACTATAGTATTAGTACCTAATTAGCTATGAGGTATTTTAACAAAAGGGGCTTGCCTTACCTTCTTAAGATATAGCCAGGCAAATATAAACATTCACTTATTCAAAGTCTTTTAAATTTTACTCCGTATTGTTTCCTAATAAATTCACCTACATACCATTTTAAAAAGCTTGTCAAAACATTAAATTATGTACTGGGCTAAAAGATTACTTACTACTGAATTTAGAAAGTTCACCAAGGAACTGTTTTGAAGCTTTTAGATAACTGATGATTCAGTAAATGCAATTAAATAAGGCATTTAATGTCATTTCTTGCTCAGCAATTACATTTCAAAATATTAGTATATAAATGCTTTGCCAAAATATTTCACAAGCAATCAGTCTTTATTTTTGCTTAAGTGCTAGATATAATTTAATTATCAAATTTCATATGAGAGTCAAAAACTAATGGTATATGTCCTCCAACATGTCATACCTTATTTTGCGCTATGAGAATGTGCTGTGAGAGAAAAATAATGAGACAGATTTCCATGAAAGACTTGATGACTTGGCTAATTATTTTATAGTCACCCTATATATGTCTATTCTATGTAGGAAAGACTTAAAACAAACTTCTCTCAGATTTAACAGAGGAGACATTCAATTTAAACCACTTGTCAGGAAGACTAGACCTAAAACAGTGCCTAAGAATGCCTAATATAAGTAATTTTCTTTCTAATAAAGTATTTATTTTCTTTTCTCTACAGTTCAGAAACCTGAGTACCTTTTTAAACTGTTATATGCTACAATTTTGAATATTAGATTAATTTTACAAATCATTTTAAGGTAGAATAAGTTGTACAATTTTATTTTACTGAAAATAAAGATAAGTTTTTAAAAATAGGTGCACAGAAAAAATAAAAATAGATGCACAAGAATATACAAAAAATTATAGGTACAGCATTTAAAGGAGAATTCTATGCCATTATCCTATCTAATAAAGAGAGACTATGCTAATTAACCCTCACACCATAGGAAAGATGGTGGCACCCACAGCCAATAAGGAGGAAATATATGCTAATTGACTGCCCTACCCTCAAAGATGGCAGCACCCATAGCCAATAAGGAGGGGATATGTTGACTGCGACATCCTCAAAGATGGCAGAACCCACACCCACAAGATAGTAACACCCAGTGCCCTCAATCCTTCTGGGGTACCTGCCTCCAGTGTCCCCCAATCCTCTTAGCCCCCCAGGGCTGGCCTGAGGTGCAGGCAAGCCTTGGATGGTGGCTGTCCAACAACCCAGGGCCAGCCGAGGCTTGCGCTGCTGGCAAGTGGCAGCAGCAGAGGTGTGATGAGGTGTCACCTTTTCCTGATCGCCAGTCGTCTCCCACCTCTGAGCACTCCTGGACTATAAGAAGGGGCAGGCCGGGCTGAGGGACCCCGCCTCCAGTGCATAAATGTTCATGCAACAGGCCTCTAGTGTTTAAATGAAAGAGAAACAAGGACATGGGTACCAAGAGAGGAATGGTATTATGCATTTGCATTGTGCATAAATGGTAAACTATGTCACACTATAACATACTGTTTAAAAACACTGAAAAGTACTGTGAAGTAGGCTTAGAATGAAAAAAACAAAAAACAAAAACAACACTGTGTATCACTGGAGATGTTGGAGAAATGCCAAGTATTTTAAGGTGAAAAACAAATTTTTTGAATGGAAAATAATAGGTTTGAAGTTAAATAAGAGGTGGTTTCTTCTATCCCCACTTCAACAGTCTTGCTATGACAGCAGTACATGGATACAGGTATAAATCTCTCACAGTGCTTGACTGCAAATCCTTCTGGGTACCCTATATAATAAAAGGCTAATATGTTTAATGGTGGAATGCCAAGTTGCTGTGATGCATACTGACCAGCAGGGGGCAGACACTTAATGCAGGAGCTGCCCTGTGGTGGTCAATGTGCTCCCACAGGAGCAGCACCGCTCAGCCAGAAGTTGGGCACACAGATAGCAAGTGCAGTGGTGGTGGTGAGAGCCTCTCCCACCTCTGCAGAAGCACATCCCCAAAGGGTTCCTAGACTGGGAGAGGTCGAAGGCTAGGCTAAAAAAAAACCCACCAAATGCACAAATTTCATGTACTGGGCCTCTTGTTTTCTATAATACCCAGAGACCTGAGGTAATCATTGTGGGAATCTTGGCAAGATCTACAAATTAAATATTTGATAGATCTTTTTTATTCATATACTAGGAAGCCAAAATCTAAAGTAGATAGACAGATGCACATACATATACATGTGTCTCTTAAAATTTTATAAGAATGTGTGTTGAGGGTGTATATACCAATATAAAAGTGTATTCTAGAATAGCCAAAACAAATAGTTTCATAAGTTCTGATGAACCTAAATTACTTCCATCAGATTCTGGTGTAATCACAGGCTGAAGGAAAGAGATTAAGTTATTTAGCTACATCTCATACAGAATTTGTTGAGCAACAAGCTCTTACACTGCTAGCAAAGAATCAGACCCTTCTTCCCATTGCAATGAACAGCATTATCCAACTAGCTGAAAAGCATCACTTTAAAATGTTCTCTTATATAAGATTGCTATTTCACTCAATCTATACTATCGATGAAAAAAAAGTTTTAAGTTCAAAAATACTCGGAACCATATAATGAAAGGATTAGAAAAATAATATAACAGAATGTTAATAATGAATTATCTTTAACTCTAACTCAACAGCTGAACAAAAATTATTGCTAATAAAATTATAAAGCCAGTACCTTATGTTAACAAGTATTTGGAGATTCATTACAGTTTATCACAATTTTTTAATATTTGAAGAATTGATGAAAATTATTCAAACTGTACTTAGAATATTTCTGACATGACTTAACTTTAAGTAGCAATCTTAAACTTTAATAATTTCAAGTAGAACAAATCAATAATATAATAATGCAATGTATTTCATTCAGGATGTATCTTGACCATTCTAATTAATTAAAATCCATAGTCATTGGGCTATTAATCATTTGTGCATAGAATTTGTGTTGCTTTTAATAAATATAATCTCATGGTAATAGGCATCATCAATCAGTAAGCAGGCATTGTCTATGTATACAAACCAGCCCCTGTTGACTACTAAGTGCTCTGTGTGTATTATTTACTTTGATGTGCTCCCACATTAAATTACCTGCTTTGTAATTTGATGTATTTAAGGATTCCCTGTGTGTTTGGATAATGCTATAATAGTGAACTAGCTCAGCAACTCCTAAGGCTCACAGCATTACTAAATATCTTCTAGATATTTTAGCTGCAAAAAATAAGTTGAGTGGATTATGTCAATGATAAAATTTTTATTAATTCACTACTAACCCTAGACATTAGTGATGCATTTTAAGATAATGGAAAATATTATGAAGAAAACAGCAAACATTTCCCCAAATCTCCCTGGGGTGCAAAATAGCCTATTATAAAACTTGCTGGCATATTTCAAGAATTTCATTAAAATATTTACCTAAAATTCTGTTTTCATAGAAGACTGGACAAAGATTTCTTCTGCTATGCCTAATATTTAAAATACTATAAAAACCTATTTTAATATAAAAGTAATATGGTTCTAGGAATACATTTCACTCTTCACTCAATTAAAAATATAATCTTTACATGGAACTAGAGGCAAAGGTAATGCAATCGTCCAGTGCTCACAAAATAGGTTATAGAAATCCACTCTTCTGAAATACTTATCATCCTAAAAGAATTCTATACTAATAAAAGGGTAATATGCTAATTAGACTGGACCTCTTCTGACCTTCCAAATGTCTTTCTGGACAAAGCCATGGTGGTAGGGCCAAGGCAGAGGCAGTTAGGGGGATCAGTCCAGCAGGGAAGAGCAGTTAAAGGGATCAGGCTGGAAGGGAAGAGCAGTTAGGGAGGTCAGGCAGGCAGGTAGAGGCAGTTAGGGACAATCAGGCAGGCAGGGGAGCAGTTAGGGGCATCAGGCAGGCAGTCAGAGTGGTTAGGGGTGATCACATAAGGCAGGCAGATGAGTGGTTAGGAGCCAGCAGTCCTGGGTTGCAAGAGGATGTCTGACTGCTGGTGTGGGTGTGATCCCGAAAGCATCAGGCTTAAACTGGCCATAACCCCAGGAGTCCCAATTGGAGAGGGTACAGGCTGGGTTGAGGGACACCCATCCCCCGTGCATGAATTTCATGCATTGGGCTTCTAGTCTAATAATAATAAGTTATTTTACTAAAAGAGAATTCTTCCAAATATACCAAGTTTTGGTAAAGTGATTAAAGGAGAACAAGGATTGACATGTGCTGTCTCACTAGTTACATTTTAGGAGTATCTCAGTTCTACCTTATAAACAGGCCAAAAAACCAATCTAACTACTCAACTACTCAGCAAGTAATGATTTGTAATGGAAGAGTATAAAAACATTTATCTCACTCCTGTTGTACAATATATAATTTAGTGGGTTGGAAAAATATCAGAGACAAATGTATAGCTCTTAATGCCTATGTCCATTTAATTTTGCTACTATGTTTTTCTTAAGATTCTTCTCTTTATAGCTACTTTGCATCTTGCTAGAATCTTTTTTTTCTCCCTAGTTTACTCCATTAATGGAAGCTAACAAAAATATAGTCTCACATAATCTTTAATTAATGAATCCAGGAATGCTATAGAGAGGTCATTATACAGTGTTGTTATTACTGCCAATTGTGAAAATCATTGACTACTTAAACGCAGAAATTCCCTCAATTTTGGTTCTTAATATAGTAAATACTCAAGACTATACCTTAATATTTACTATGCCAGTGGTTCTCAACCTTTCTAATGCCGCGACCCTTTAATACAGTTCCTCATGGTGACCCCCAACCATAAAATTATTTTTGTTGCTATTTCATAACTGTAATTTTGCAACTGTTATGAATCATATCTGTTTTCCAATGCTCTTAGGCGACCCCTGTGAAAGTGTTGTTCGACCCCCAAAGGGGTCGCGACCCACAGGTTGAGAACTGCTGCACTATACATTAAATATAAAGTTTTTAGGCTATGAAGCCATAGAACATGAAAGGCTCAAGAAAAATAAGAGTGCCCGCCATTTGCAACACTTTGTGAGAACAGGATGATTTCAGTGAGATCCACAGTCTTCTAGGATATGGCAGCCAGTTGGGTAGGAAAATGTATTTGTGGAGCTGCCTGAAAGCATCTGGCTCTTTCTGATCATTTGAAACCTCAGGAGCAGATGTGCTTCAAAAACCCTGTGGAGACGGCTTTGCAGCATTTTAGTCACATCTCTCAGGTGTGGAGTTTCCAGAAAAAACAAACAGATCTCCTCATTGCCTTTCATAAGCATAGAATTACAAAGTTAGAAGCAGCCATGCAGGAGGTACAGCAAACAGTGAGTGACCAGCCAAAACAAAGAGTTGTCAGTCTTAAGGAAAAAGAATGGAGAATAAAGAAAGTTCTAGCCATCCTGAAGGAATCGCCAAGTTAGTACCAAGGAAGCAGGCCAACCACACCTCGACCAGAGGGCATTACTTCCGAAACACAGTCAGTCAAGTGGTCAGCCAGTCCTCCTCAGTAGAGTCTATCCCTTATAGAGTAACTGGTTTTTATAGCAGCATGGGGCAAGGAGCCAGAGGCATTCAGGGAAGGAGCACTCCCAGAGACTCTTATATCAAAACCCCTTCACCAGCTTCCACTCACAGCCTATCATACAGAATTTCATCTGCCTCCTCAGGACTGGGGATTTTTTCTTTCAGACCATCCTTGAATAGTGGGATTCAGGCCACATACAAGTACTCACCTCCAACAATTCAGGTCTAGAAGTGTACTAGAGAGTCTTCCTGGTTTTCAGCTACCAGCCCTGCAGATGGGATTAGTCAGGGGGAGAAAGCATGGAACATTCCCAGATCGATCATTTCAAGGTCTGATCTATACTGCTGAAGGACAGACTAGCATCTAATACCCATTAGGCATGATGGCCTTCAGAAATGTACCCCTGGCTGATTTTATTCTTTACTTTCTATCTTTACTATGTACAACCTATATAACCTCCTTAGAAAGGGATTAGGTATTATATAAGGCAAGTAGTTCAGGAAGATTACATTCCTTCCACAAGACATGTAGCTCTCTTATTTCCTACAACTTGAAACAAAGGTTATAAAAACATTTCTTGTCATTCTTGGGGGTGGGGGTAATATATACTCATTAACTATGTTTCACTCCTGGATTTCATTTTCTAGTTTGGGATATATTCTCCCATTGCCAATGTTAACAAGTAACAATTCTGTTCCCTGTCCCAATTTATTATACTTTTTTTCACTTTGCTTATTGTTTCCTCTATGCCCAGTTATTATATTTTTGTTTACCTTTATGTCTAATGATAGTTAGAGACAAGATGTTCAGCTTACAAAGTACATAGATTATAAAGATATCATTTTACTGCTGTTGCAATTCTATTAGTATTTCAAGCTCTAGAATGGTGGAATGAGCAAAGAACACTACCACTGAGGTCAATTATTTATTCTTCTTTGGGTACTAAGGAGTAGAATTAAATGGGTAGGCCACAGGCAGGCAGGCAGGTCTTAAGCAAAAATATTGAGGGTGGGGAAGTAAAATAGCAAGCATCTGCCAGAAATAAATAGGTCTTGGGAAAAGCCATTACCCTTTCTGGAACTCTGGATTTATTTTTAAAGGCATTTCCAGACACACTTCATCTTCTGAGCAAGAGCCTGTGCTATAGCAGGGATAGGAAACAATCTGCCTAGTGAGACTGATCTATTGCCTTTCAAAGTTGTTCTTTTTTACTAATATTATTTATTGATTGGAGGGAGAGAGATACATCAATTTGTTGTTTTATTTATGCATGCATTGGGTGATACGTGTAAATGCCCTGACTAGGGGGATTGAACGCGTAATGTTGGTGTATCAGGACAATGCTCCACCTGATCTACCAAACCACAGCAAAGATACTGTTCTTTTAATTTACCTCAATATATCTTGCTGCTTCAAAAATAAATAAAATGTATACTAAATCAGGAGAACAAAAGAAAAATAAGAGTGACCATATACAGAGAGAATTCTGCCTCTAAGTGGAAAAAAGAAAATTTATTCATGACAAAAGATCCTTCCAAATTAGAATTTTATAGCAATTTTATAGTATTAAGTATTAAATTAAAACCTTACTGGAAGAATATAACTCTCTTTAAACATATAAACTACCATCATGTAGAAGAAGGCCAGGTTAATTAGGCTTAAATTTTTCACTCGAGGTCAAAATTAAAACCACAGAATGGAAAATAAGAGGCATCTTTAGTTCAATGAGGAATCTGCCAATGAGTTACTTAAAAATAAAATTGATGATCCTTTACTAGTGTCATTGTTTCTAGAAAGTTTAAGTAAACTTCTGATGCTGGCCCATCAAAAATAATATGGAATAGATTTCTATATTGGTTGAGAGGGTGAACTATGTAGTTCTAACTCATTATTCTTTGAAAAACTTGAAGCCCTTATGGCACCTTAGTTAGTATTCACCATGAAACCACTGCTAATAGGATATTTATTCTTTTGCTAGAGGCCCAGTACAAGTGTGGTCCCTCAACTTGGCCTGTGGGGATTGGGCCAAAATCAGAAGTCTGACACACCCTAAAGGGTTCCAGGGTGCAAGAGGGCACGCTGCAAAGTTGCTGTTGAACAGCAGCTCCTGTGTTCAGCATCTGCCCTCTTGTGGTTAGTGTGTGTCATAGCTACCAAACAGTGAGCCAGTGGATTAGAAAACTATCGTACATCTACACATACTGTCAGCCAGTTGCTTGGACTTTTATATATATAGACATTCTCCATTTTTTAAATATAACTTTTTATGGTTTAAAGTATTATATGTAGTAAGTAGTACATATCCCTCTCTCTCTTTTTTTGTGTGCTATTGACCTTCTCTCAGTCTCCCCTACCAGCAGTTGCATGCCCTCATCCCACCTCCCCCAGTGTCTTGTGTTCATTAGTGTGCTTATATGCATGCATACAAGTCCTTTGGTTGAACTCTTCCCCCCCACTACCCAACACACCCTGGCTTTCTGACTGTAAATTGACAGTCTGTTCAGTGCTTTACTACATCTGTATCTATCTTTTTGTTCATCAGATTATAATGTTCTTTACTTTCCATAAATCAGTGAGATCATGTGGTATTTTTCTTTCATTGCCTAGCTCATTTCACTTAACATTATGCTCTCCAGGTCCATCCATGCTGCTGCAAGTGGCAAGAACTCCTTCTTTTTTATTGTACTATTCTATTGGGCAGTTGTACCATAGTTTTCTAATCCACTCATCTGCTAATGGGCATTTGGGCTGTTTCCAATTCTCAACTATGGTAAATTGTGCTGCTATGAACATAGAGGTGCATATATCCTTTCTGATTGGTGTTTCTAGTTTCTTGGGATATATTCCTAGAAGTGGGATCACTAGGTCAAATGGCAGGTCCATTTTTAGTTTTCTGAGGAAACTCCATACTGTTCTCCACAATGGCTGCACCAGTCTGCATTCCCACCAGCAGTGCATGAGGGTTCTTATTTCTGCACATCCTCGCAACTGCTGTTTGTTGATTTGTTGATGACAGCCATTTTGACAGGTGTGAGATGGTACTGCACTGTGGTTATGATTTGCATCTCTAGGACAATGGGTGACTTTGAGCATGTTTTCATAAGTTTCTTAGCCTTATTTCTGTTTTCTTTTTAAAAGATAATATTTAGGCCCATTGCCCATTTTTTATTGGATCATTCATTTTCCTTTTATTAAGTTGTATATGTTCCCTATAATGTTGGACATTAAACCTTTATCAGTGATAACATTTGCAAATATGTTCTCCCACACAGTGGGATTTCTTATTGTTTTGTTGATAATTTCTTTTGCTGTACAGAAGCTTTTTCTATTGGTGTAGTCCCATTTGTTTATTTTCTTTTTAGTTTCCATTGCCCTAGGAGTGGTATTGGTGAAGAAATTGTTTTGGCATATGTCTGAGATTTCTCTGCCTGTGGATTCCTCTAGTATTTTTATGTTTCCCATGTTACGTTTAAGTCCTTTATCCATTTTGAGTTATGGTGTAAGTTGGTGGTCTAGTTTCATTTTTTTGCATATATCTGTCCAGTTTTCAAAACACCATTTATTAGAGACTGTCTTGACTCCATTGTATGTTCATGACTTCTCTGTCAAATATTAATTGAACATAGTGGTTTCTGTCAATATCTGAATTATCTATTCTATTCCATTGGTCTATATGTCTGTTCTTGTGCCAGTACCAGGCTGTTTTGAGAACAGTGGCTTTGAAGTACAACTTGAAATCTGGTATTGAGATCACACCTACTTTGTTCTCAGGATTGCTGTGGCTATTTGGGGTCTTTCTTTATTCCAGATGAATTTTTGGAGAGTTTTTTCTAGGTCTGTGAAATATGCCATTGGTATTTTAATGGGGAGTACAATGAATTTATAGATTGTTTTGAGCAGTAGACATTTTAATGATGTTGATTCTCCCAATCCATGAGATTGATATGCTCTTCCATCTGTTTACGTCTTCCTCTACCCTAAGGGTCTTTTTTTTTTTCAATGTCCTGTAGTTTTCCACATATAGATCTTTAACCTCCTTAGTTAAGTTTATTTTTGATTTTTGGTGCGATATAAATGGGATTGCATTTTTAGTTTCGCTTTCTGTAAGTTCACTATTGATGTATAGAAATGCCATAGATTTTTTGGCATTAATTTTGTACCATGCAACATCGTAGAATTCATTTATTAAGTCTAATAGATTTTGATAGAGTCTTTTGGATTTTTATGTACAGTATCATGTAATCTGCAAATAAGGACAGCTTAACATTTTCTTTTCCCATTTGGATGCCTTTTATTTCTTCTTCTTGTCTAACTGCAATGGCTAATACTTCCAGTACAATGTCGAACAGGAGAGGTGAGAGTGGGCATCCCAGTCTTGTTCCTGTTCTTAGGGGAAATGGTTTTAGTTTTTGCCCAAAGAGTATGATGTTAGCTATGGGTTTATCATATATGGCTTTTATTATGTTGAGGTATGATCCTTCTATTCACACCTTCTTGAGAGTTTTTGTCAAGAAAGGGTGTTGGATTTTGTCAAATGTTTTTTCTGCATCAATTGATATGACTATATAATTTTTATCTCTCAATTTGTTGATATATCACATTTATGGATTTGGGGATATTGTACCATCCTTGCAATCCCGGGATAAATTCTATTTGGTCATGGTGTATGATCTTTCTGATGTACTGCTGGATCCAATTTGCTAGAATTTTGTTGAGGATTTTGATATCCATGTTCATGAGGGATATCGGCCTGTAATTCTCTTTCACTGTCTTGTCTTTATCTGGTTTTGGTATTAGAATGATGCTGGCTTCATAGAAGGAGCTTGGAAGTATTCCTTCCTCTTGAATTTTTTGGAATAATCTGAGAAGGATAAGTTTTAGTTCTTCCTTGAATGTTTGGTAAAATTCCCATGAATCCATTTGGCCTGGGTTCTTGTTTGCTGGAAGCTTTTTGATGACTGCTTCAATTTCTTCCATATTTATTGGCCCACTGAGATGTTTAGATTCTTCCTGATTGAGTTTTGGAAGGTAATATTTTTCTAGGAATATGTCCATTTCCTCCAAGTTGTCCAGTTTGTTGGAACAGAGTTGTTCATAGTATTTTTTAACAATCCTTTGTAGTTCAGTGGGGTCTGTTGTTATTTCTCCTATTTCATTTCTGATTTTGTTTATTTGGATCCTCTCTCTTTGCTTCTTGGTGGGCCTGGCTAGAGGTTCATCAATCTTGTTTCAAAGAACCAGCTCTTGGTTTTGTTAATCTTTTGTATTGTTTCTTTGGTCTTTATGTTGTTTATCGTCACTCTGATCTTTATTATTTCCTTTCTTCTGCTTACACTGGGCTTTTCTTGTTGCTCTCTAAATCTTTGAGTTGTAGGGTTAGGTAATTTATTACCACTGTTTCTTGTTTTAGGCAGTAGGCCTGTAGAGCTATTACCTTCCCTCTCAAGACTGCTTTCCCTGTGTCCCATAGTTTTTGGATTGTTATGTTTTCATTGTCATTGGTTGCCATGATGTTTTTTATTTCTTCCTTGATCTCTCTGGTGGCCCACTTATTATTTAATAGCATGCTGTTTAGTCTCCATGGGTTTGATTTTTTTTTTTGGATTATTTTTATTGTATTTGATTTCCAATTGTATGCCACTGTAATCTGAGAAGATGCTTGATATGCTTTCTATCTTCTTGAATTTAGATAGACTTTGCCTGTGACCAAATATATGGTCTATCTTTGAAAATGATCCATGTGCACTTGAGAAGAATATATATTCTGTAGCTTTCAGGTGAAATGTTCTGAAGATGTCAATTAATTCCATCTGGTCTAGTGAGTTATTTCTAATGTTTCTTTGCTGTGTTTTTTTTTTAAATATATTATATTGATTTTTTACAAAGAGGAAGGGAGAGGGATAGAAAGTCAGAAACATTGATGAGAGAGAGACATCGATCAGCCGCCTCCTGCACGCCCCACACTGGAGATGTGCCCGCAACCAAGGTACATGCCCCTGACCAGAATCGAACCTGGGACCTTTCAGTCTGCAGGCCAATGCTCTATCCACTGAGCCAAACCGGTCTCAGCTCTTTGCTGGTTTTTTTCTTTAGAGAATTTATCCCATGGTGATAGTGAGGTATTAAAGTCTACTACTAAGATTGTATTGCTGTCAATCTCTCCCTTGATATCCTCCAGGTTTGTTTGCTTTTTTTCTTTTTTTTTTTTTTAATGTATTTAGGTGCTCCTGTATTGGATGCATATATTTTTTCTAGAGTTATTTCTTCTTGTGGATTGCTCCCTTTAGTATTATGAAGTGGCCTTCCTTATCTCTTATCATGTCCTTTGCTTTGAGATCTAATTTGTCAGATGTAAGTATTGCTACCTCAGCTTTTTTTTTCCATTTCCATTGACCTGAAGGACCTTTTCCATCCCTTCACCCTCAGTCTGTGTGCATCTTTTTTACTGAGGTGGGTTTCTTATACAGAAGATATATGGGTAGTGTTTTCTTATCCAATCTGTTACCCTATGTTTTTGATTGGCACATTTAATCCATTTACATTTAAAATTATTATTGATAGGTACTTATTTGTTGCCATTTTTATTCTTTAACTCTGTGTTCCTTTGTTTTTTTTTGTTGTTGTTTTGTTTTAATTTTTTTTATTTTTTTACAGCAGACTCTTTAGCATTTCTTCCATTGCTGGTTTGGTGGTAATAAATTCCCTTAGTCCTTTTTTGTCTGTGAAGCTCCTGATTTCACCTTTAATTTTGATTGACAGCCTTGCTGGGTACAGTATTCTTGGATTCAGACCCTTCCTTTGCATAACTTTGTATATTTTATTCTATTCCCCTCTGGCCTGATGAGTTTCTGTTGAGAAATCAGTTGCTAGTCTAATGGGGGTTCCTTTGTAGGTAACTTTGTGTCTCTCTCTGGCCGCTTTTAAGATTCTTTGTCGTTGGTGCTTGCCAATTTAATTATAATGTGCTTTGGTGTTGGTCTTTTGGGATTCATTTTGCTTGGGACTTTGTAAGCTTCTTGGATTTGTGTGGGTTTGTTCTTCCCTATATCAGGGAAGTTTTCTGTCATTATTTCTTCAAACAGGTTTTTTATTCTTTGCTCAGTTTACTTTACTTCTGGAATCCCTATTGCTTTGTTTAGTGTTGTTCCAAACTTCCCTTAAGCTTTCCTCCTGCTTTTTAATTTTTTTTTCTAGAAGCTACTCTGCTTGGGTATTTTTTCCTACCTTGTATTCTAGCTCACTGATGCGGTTCTCTGCTTCTTCTAGTCTACTCTTGATGGTTTCTATTGAGTTCTTTACAGCAGCAATGTCATTTTTCATTTCTTCTTGGTTCTTCTTCATTTCCTTTTAGTTCTTACACATATTGTCGAATTTGTGTTCCATTCTTTTCAGCCATCTTATGACCATTTCTCTGAATTCTTTCTCTTGCAGATTGCTTGCCTCCAATTCATATACTTCCTTTTTGGATGATGCACACTTTTTTTTCATGTGCGGGTTGTTTCTTTGTCTCCCAATGGTCTCTCTTCTCTGAGTGTCTGGTTATGTAGTTCTCTTTCTTCTTGGTTGCAGGCTTCTTCTGGAATCAAGTTCAGGACATGTATGTATACATATCAAATTATGTATCAATTAGTTCAGTGGACGTAATCAAATTGGTACATAAAATTTTGTCTTCAGATGACCATGAGTCCAATACATAAGTAAAAAATTATTTAAAGCAAATAAACAATATTTGCTGCATGATGCACTCCTCTGATAGGAGGAGTGAACATTAATTTTTAAGTTTCCGTGTTTTATAGTTAACAAGGTTTACATGGTATATAGTATCCAACTCTTAAATTTTGATTGTCTTGTATCCTTTTCAGAAGGCTCTTAAAGGGAAAGTGTTCTTTCAACAACAAACTAGTAATTCTCACTGAGAATAAATATAAGATTAGGAAGCAGGCTTTTAAATCAGTGCTTCTCAAATTTTAATGTGTATAGTACTTGCTTGAGTATGTTAAAATGAAGATTATGTGTTAGTTACATCTTAGGTAGGGCCCAAGATTCTACATTTCTAATAAGCTCCCAAGAAATGGCCACAGAATTATATTCAAAGGACTGAAGTTTGAGAGCAAGGTTTTAGATAAATTCTTAGAAACTTGCCATGAAGTTTGATTTTAGGAAGGAAGTTAGCAAAATATTACATTTAGTGAATTTCACTGAAAAGTTCAATACAAGATGTCTGAAACATGGCAAAAATAAATATAAATTCTGATCAAGAAGAACACTTTTTAAAAAACCACATTATATATGTGTGTGCATGTATGTAAAATGAAAGCTGAAAAAATTGAAGACCTTAAGACCCAATAATAAAATCAATCTTGTAAACAACAAACTAGTAATTCCCACTAAAAAGAAAACAGGATTTTTATGCTTCTGAAGTAAAATTGCTGTGGAGAGTAGATAAAATAGAGATACTGTGTTACTTCAGAGAACAACAATTTGTTTATTTTGCTTTATCTATTGCTTAGAAACTTTCTAGTGCAACAGACTTATTAACTTAGACAACCATATTTGAGAAGGTACTTTAAAAATAATTCTCAGCAATAGCTCTGTAGAAAATTCCTTGACCTGTAAAACACAGGCTCCTGAATGCTATATGTTTCTGTAAACACTGAATGTACTTGATCATATATTAACTATGGTCAATCTTAAGGACATTTTAGTGCTTACATCAAATTTCCCTATGGCTTAAAATTTGCTTATATATATCAACAAATATAAATTAAAAACTTAGCTAGATTTTTAAAAATGACTTCAATTATGTATAGATATACAAAAGGGTTAACTTTGACCTCTCAGTACTTCTGAACTCCTGTAGCAATCAGGTAGATAAATGAAACATTAGTAAGAACATACGTTGCTTTGTCCATAGAATGTACAGTTATGACCCAAAGATATAGTTTAATCTCTAAAAACTCAAGTAATATTTGCATTTGAGACACAGACTAACTCTTCTACCTTTTATAAAAGATCACAATATCTGGCCTATTATTAATTTCTTTAAACAGATTTTTCTTTCATCTTTAAAAGTTCTTAAAAATAAAATAATGATTCACAGGGGAATATATCAATGGGTCCATATATTTTAGATAATGGCTTATGTTTGCCCTGTACTAGTGTTTGATGGATTTAAATGATCGTGTATCCCCCAAGGCAGTGGTTGGCAAACTGTGGCTCACGAGACACATGCGGCTCTTTGGCCCCTTGAGTGCAGCTTTTCCACAAAATACTATGGCCTGGGCAAGTCTATTTTGAAGAAGTGGAGTTAGAAGAAGCTTAAGTTTAAAAAATTTGGCTCTCAAATGAAATTTAAATTGTTGTACTATTGATATTTGTTTCTGTTGACTAATTAGTTGCCAACCACCGCCCCAAGATTGATGAAATTTCTGCTCATCTCTTTAGCTTCAAAGTCAGTATTGTCTGATGAGTTTCCAAATCCAGCTCTGGGGCTGATAGTTATTAAACTGCCAGTGGCCCGGTGCACAAATCTGTTCACATTGAAAGGAAATTAATAAGAAATATTTTAATATTGCTATTCGCCCTTTCTCTATAATAGAAGTGTCAACAAATTCACAATTGATGACAAATGGAAATACACGCGTGCAATTGGTGCCAGTGAGAGCTTTATAAGTATTGCGCATGCAAGAGTCAACTTATCCTATTTTACATATAGAATAAACTTGCTTAATTAGACCTGCTTTCTGATGCAGCTACACTTTTTCCAGCCCAGTGATGCACATCAACTTCTCTTTCAGGTAATCATCAGCAGCACAGCAGTAAATATCAACACAAAGCCGATTATTATTGTATATCATGCAGGGAGAACAAAGGGTAAATATTTAACTGCAGCAGTGTTTGACAATATTCTGCGAAATGAGAAAATCTGAAGTCTTTTTCAAGGCCCACCATTTCTTACTTCTTTTCAGTCACTCCAAGTTTCTAAGCTATCTAAATCTCTGTTTCCCAGCTAATGAAAAGAAAATAGGATTCCACTGAGTCTCCTATCTACTCCAGGACTTCTGTGAGGATCACATGAGATAAGCCATGGGAAAGCACTCACAGATAACTGGAAAAAGTATAAAATGTTTGCACCTGGCTATAAAGCAAATCATGTTCCTGGGCTGAAGAAACTCTTAAGAAAGCTAGTCGCTAGGGAGAGGAAGCCAGGTGTTGCTACATACTGTCATTACCTGTTGCCCACAACAACCATTTCTGGGCTGGGCTGGGCTGAGAGCCACATTTTGCACCTTGGAGTCTCGGCAGTGTTGGCTGTGATTTGGTGGGGTATCACTCTGGGGTGGTGGTGGGGCCTGTGTCCCACTTGGGGGAAGCCACATGTTGCTTTCTGGATATCAGTTCTGCAGCACCATTTCTCTGTAAATGGCAAGTGCACATTACAGCAGCTCCTGCATTGAGCGTCTGCCCCCAGGAGTTCAGTGCACTTCATAGTGAGCAGTTGGAGGGACACTTAGCAAATTAGTCTTTTATATATATAGATTATACTTGAGGAAGAAGATTATGTATTATCTATACATATAAAACCCTAATATGCAAATAGACCCAACGGCAGAACAACCAAACAATTGGTTGCTATGATGTACCCTGACCATCGGGGGTGTGCACAAAACACCAACACGAAGGGATGGTGGAGGTGAGCGGGGGCGCCAGACCAAGGCAGTGTGCTGGTTGTTGTCATTGGGACGAGTCTCTGGTGGTTACTGAAAATACTTTGCTGCTATGTGCTGTGGTCCTGCCGGGCGCTCGCACCTGCTGCCAGAACCAGCCCCACTTCCACCCGCTGCCCTCACCCGGCGCCAGTCCCAATCGCTCAGTGCCATCAGTAGGTGCAAGTGGCAGCTGCCAGCCCTGATCACCCCTCAGGGCTCCTCCACCTCCCCTTGCTCCTGAGGGGTAATCGGGGCCAACAGCTGCCTCTCATACCTACTGCCCACACTGGCCCCACTAGCATGCACATCTGGCACTGGAGCCACAACTTGCACCTGCTTATGGCTCTGGCCCCGCTCACACCCGCTGCTGGCACTGGCCCCAATCGCACGCACTGGGGCCAGCACAAATAGCATATGGGAGCGGCAGTAGCAGGAGCGGGGCTACCAGCAGACAGGAGACCGGGGGCTACAGTGGGAAGGTCCACGCAGGATGGACTGAGGATGGACCAAGACCCACCCCTGTGCCCACTGCAGCCTCCCAGCCCACAGCCCCATATGCATATATGGAGCCTCAGTCCAGAAAAACTGCTGCTTTCTGCTTGAGCTCTATTTGGCATTGAGAACAAAAAAATTTCCTCAAGGACTGAAAGGTCCCAGGTTCGATTCCTGTCAAGAGCATGTACATTGGTTGCGGGCACATCCCCAGTAGGGGGCGTGCAGAAGGCGGCTGATCGATGTCTCTCTCTCATCGATGTTTCTGACTCTCTGTCCCTCTCCCTTCCTCTCTGTGAAAATCAATAAAAATATATTTAAAAAAATTTTTTTTAATTTCCTCAAGGAAAAGGAAGAATATGGAGATCACTTTATAAGCTTTCCTACTCTTAAGAATCATAGCCCCTCAATTCCAGCTTAGACTGGTTGCCTTCCAAGACCTGTTTTATATGTATAGCCCAACTTATTTAATAGGTTTAATTAAGTAAAAGATTCACTTAATACAAGCTAATCAGCATAGCCTGAACCAGAAAGCTCTAATTTTATTATTGGGTTTTTCATTTCGATAACTTAATCTGGTTCCTTTTCAAAAATCTATGTTGTTTTTTTATGGTTTCTTTTCAGATATTTTCACATATAATTTGTAAACTCAGTTGTTGTCTATGTCTAATAATTTTAATATCTGAAATCCATGGGGTTCCAATTCTGTTTATTCTTGCTGATTCTTGTTCAATTATTTTGTTTTTACTCATGCCTTTGACTACTTGCTTGAAAATGTATTTGATGGTGTTCACTGTAAGACAATGTGCTTCATCTACAGCAGTGTACGTTTGCTCTGGGGAATACTATCAGATTAGACCATCTCCAGCCAAGTTGGGCTACATGTACTTATGACAGAAATATGTATGAAGGGCAGTCTCTGGTCATGCTTCTCAATTAATTTTTTAAAAAGTATCTTTCCATTAAATTCTATTCTCCTCAGCATTCAAACACTCCTCTCTTTCAGTCTAAATCTGGTTACAGGCTGTTATTTAAAAAGTGACTATCTTTTCAGAATTTAAGTATTTTTAAGCATTTAAAAATATAGTTATTTAATACAATTATTTAATACTAGAGGCCTAGTGCATGAATTCATGCACAGGTGAAGTCCGGCTGGCCTGGCCTGATTCAGGGCTGATCAGGCTGGGCCAGCCTGGTAGATAGAGGGAGGGGGGCACAAAAAGTTGGCTGGCCAGCCCTACCTCCAATTGAGGTGGGAGGGCCGATCAGGGGTTGGGCTGGCCAGGGTGTGGGGCCGAAGGCAGTTGATAGGCTGGCCCTAGTCCTGACTGGGCGGGGGGGGAGGCGGTTAATCTGGGGCAGGGCCAGCTGGGGGGAGGGGCCATAGGTAGTGGGCCATTCAGCCATGCCCCCTGGTTGAACTCCCAGTCAAACTCCTGGTCAAGGGGACAATTTGCGTATTAGCCTTTTATTATATAGGGTAGTTACTTAATTTCAGTGAAAAAGTTTATCTAAATAATTAGCTTTCTAAGAAAGCTATTGTTGTCCTCTCATCATCTTAATGAATCTCCCTTTAGACAGACTTCCCCTGAGCACTGAATCTAAAATACAATGGTACCTCAAGATACGAGTTTAATTCGTTCCGTAACCTTGAGGCGTGGGAAACTATGAGAGGCTCGAGTCGCGGTAAACTGGTGGGTCGTGTGCACCCGGCCGATCCGCGCAATTACTCCTATCTCAAATGTTGCTCTTATTTCAAAGCAAAATTCGCTCGCTCGACGGCTTGTATCTCAAAAATCTCGTATGTTAGGGCACTCGTATCTCAAGGTACCACTGTAAAACAGATCCCCAATCACTCTTTAACACTCTTCCACTGTTTCCTTCATAGCAATGGCTACTCTACTTATTTTTTGGTAACCCTGTATAGAATGGGACCTCCAATGAAACCCTAAAATTGTCTATTGTGTTTAGTAGTATATGCCCAAAATTTATCTAGCACAGTTTCGGACATAGTGTACTTGTTCCAAAATATGTTAAAGGAATATGTTAGTTCAATAACTAGACAACAACCCTGAGATTTCCAAATAAACCAGTAATTCCTGGGAAGAGACCTTTCATTTTATTTCTCTCTTCAGACAAACCTCCAATTCTAAATACTCAGTTCCAACTGACCAAATTTAATCCTCTCTATCTTACTCTTCATGTCATCTCTATGTTGCCTAGGAACTGCTAAGTGCAGGAAGAAATAAAATGTAATGTTGGTGTTTTTAAGAGCTTTCAAGTTTCAGACCATGGAAATGATTGTAGATAATATCCTAGTAAGTACATTAAAGCTCATCAGAACACTTAAACACCATGGTAATTAGATATGTAATAAGAGCAGCTATATTTACACAAATATGTTAATGCTTAGGGTTAATGGTTTACAACATATTTAAATTTTTATATTTGAATATATACTTCTAAAAACAAACAGGTCAATTATAAAATTAACTGTAAATTTTTGCTTTAATTTTCCAGTTGAGAAACAATATAGAATTAAATAACCATACTGGTGTGAACTCTTTCATCTCAAGGACAGTAAGAGAAAAAAACTTGCTACAACTTTATAAAGTTGAAACTTTTTATATTTAATACATATTGCACTATTTATGTCAAAAAATTTTGTACAAGCAATAACTAACTTTATTCTTTATTCTGAATTAGTATTGTTAATGCTACAAAGAGACTTTTGTTTAAAAGAAAATAATTAGAAATTTGAAATATTCACATTCCTATTCTAAGTACCCTTACACATGTAACAAAATTCCAAAAACTTATTTAATAAAATAATTTACTTTCTGTTATTTGAAAATACATGGAAAAAGTACTGCAAATCAATTGTTAAGCAATAAGCATGCCTTTTTAGTTTAATTCTTCAAGAAACAATACAGTTTCTATTTTACAATAAAAGAGAGAGCCTAAAACATTAGCTTTACTTGTCCCAGTATTTTCACACTTTCCTTCTGAAAATTTTATTTAATACTGCAGGCCTGATGCACAAAATTTGTACAAGAGTAGGCCTTCCTTCCCCTGGCTACTGGCACTGGCTTCCCTCTGACACCAGGACTCGGGCTTCCTTCACAGCCCCAGCTTTGTCAGAAGGTTGTGCAGAAGAACATCCAGTCTAATCAGCATATTATGCTTTTATTATTATAGATTTTTAAAGAAACTAAATCCCAACCAAAGGTAGAGGGACATCTTTGGGTTATAAATTTTAATCTTACATTACAGCTTTTATCACAAGTACTTTTGTACTCTTAAATTAGCTAACAGTCAATTTGGAGTTGTTTTTACCAAGAGAACTAGTAAGCTGTAACAAAGCAAAGGAATTTTGTTGCCTATAATGAAGTTAAGAGAAAACATTTTCACCCAATTTCTCTACACAACACATACATACACCATTGAAAAACACTGAAAATCAAAATGTATAAAACTGCATATTCTGTGGACATTACTTTGAATCTATACAAATACCAGTTTACCAAATTGCATCAGAAAAAAAAATGTAATCATGTTGATCAAATTATGTGATTTATGAAATAATTATATTAAGACTTCCCTTTTGGTGTAATTTGGGAAATGGGAATTTATGTAAATGTGCAATAATGCTTCTTAAGTAATGTAATTCACACAGAAATGGGACTGAGGTCCTGCATTAACATATTTAGAAAACACTACATATGTAAACTGTACGTATCAATCTAGTTTTGTGTTTTTTAACTTTCTTTTGCTTTGAGAGAAAGAGAAACATGGACATGAGAGAGAAACATCAATAAGTTACCTCCCATATGGGCCCCAACCCAGGTACAGTATGTGTCTTGACCACGAATCAAATTTGCAGCCATTTGTTGTACATTCCAACCAATTGAGTCACCAGCTGAGGCAACTGTGTATGTTTTTAAATACTGTTAAGATACAAAGACATGATCTATATAGAAGCTAAATGAGTCAAATAGTAAGCCTATACACATATCTTAGTGATACAACTGCATTTATAAGCCCCTAACCAATATAACCAATTTTTACTTATCTAGAAAGACAACAAAATTTTAAAATAGCATGCTCTGACAGACATGTAAATAGGAGCAAGATATACCAGTGCTCTCTTTTTGCAAAGGGAAAACAATTTTGATCTAAGTACTACATGAGCCTGTGTAGTAGATATAGGACCAATTATCCACCCCTCAAACACTGTTGATTTTAGATTTCTAAATATGGTTGCATAAATTACCAACAGGACCTTTTATCATAGAACAATGGTCAGCAAACTGCAGCTCTGTTAACTAATGAGTTTGCTGACCAGATAGGATCGGGCCTAAACAAGCAGTCGGACATCCTTCTCACAATCTAGGACTGCTGGCTCCCAATTGCTCGACTGCCTACCTTCCTGATTACCCCTAACCGCTTCTGTCGGCAGCCTGATCACCCCCTAACCACTCCCCTGCCAGCCTGATTGATGCCTAACTGCTCCCCTGCCAGCCTGATTACCCCTAACTGTCCTCCCCTGCAGGCCTGGTCACCCCTAACTGCCCTCCCCTGAAGGCTTGGTCACCCTTAACTGCCCTCACCTGCAGGCATGGTTACCCCTAACTACCCTCTCTTACAGGTCTGGTCCCCCTGCAACTGCTCTCCCCTGCAGGCGTGGGTCTCCCCCAACTACCCTTCCCTGCAGGCCCGGTCACCCCCCACTACCCTCTTCTGCTGTCCTGGTCCCTCCCAACTGCTCTCCCCTCCAGACCTGATCACCCATAACTGCCCTCCCATTGCAGGACTGGTCCCTCCCAAAGTGCCTTCCCCTGCTGACCTGATCACCTACAACTGCCCTTCCTTGCAGGCCTGGTCCCTCCCAACTGTCCTCCCCTGCTGACCATCTTATGGAAGTCTCTTGTGTCCACATGAGGGCAGCCATTTTTGACCACATGGGGGCAACCATCTTGTGTGTTGGAGTGATGGTCAATTTGCATACCACTCTTTTATTAGATAGAATAGGAAAGAAACAAAAGGGAGGCCAGACATCATAAGCATGGCCTTCTAGACAGCTTCACCAGGAAGCTGCAAGTATACACTCCCCAGGAACCACTGGTCCATTCCTGGCAGACCACTGGGGAAAGGGGTCCAACAAAGGGGAGATAGAAGCATGCCCAGTGAAGTAGGAGTGAGGTAGAGAAGATGCCTGTTAGTCTAGCCTGGGGAGCCATGGATTGGCCAGAGGAAGTGAAGCCACTACGAACCTGTGAAAATTTGGGGATACATAATAGGAATTCTCTCTATCTTGGTTCTTGGCTCTCTGTTCCTCTGGTTTTGTTCCTGCCTATGATCCTTCCATAGCCATGTGACCCTGTAGACCTCAAAGGCAATGGACTGATGGACTGCAGCTGGAAACACAAACTAAGCTAGCTTAAAGCTGGATTGGACTGTGGAAACTCTGGGCAATGGCTTTAATCCTAGCCCTGCTAAAGACACAGCTAGACATCTTCCTTGGCATGATGAAGAGAAATGGGAC
The DNA here is from genome assembly GCA_011751065.1 of Lasiurus cinereus. NCBI lineage: Eukaryota > Metazoa > Chordata > Mammalia > Chiroptera > Vespertilionidae > Lasiurus > Lasiurus cinereus. Next base: position 50,415,216 of record JAAGEH010000030.1, on the reverse strand, counting down.
CTTGGAAACTCAGGAGTCTAATCCCACACAAATAAGTGCCATTCTTTCTCCTTTGTGAATCTCAGAAAATTCTTTTTCTTGTGACATTGCAAAAAGCCCACAAGGAGCACTCCCCACCATTAACACAGGTATATTCAGTAATTTTGGTTTCTAAAATGTATCTTCCTTCTAAGAGTATTTTGCACATACTTTATCCTCTTGATAATTAAGAGCTGAATATGCCACCCCAAAATATGACTGGGAGTTCAGGATATGCCCTAAATATGTTTTGTCTTAGTTATTATTTTCAAGTGCTATAGGCACTTGAAAAACAGCTGATGCTGGATGAGGCTTTCTCTGAACTTCCCTCATCTACCTAAAGACAGAACTCAACTGTCATAAATGCCATTGCTTGGAGTTTCATCAACCAGGGATTCTGATTTGTATCACAGGAGAGGGAACAATGAGTCCATACCACACACAACAAACTTTGCCATAAATTACCATACCTCCCATCTATACTCCCAAGAGACCATTCATCTTTCCTAAAAACCATTTATTCTCTCCGAAGAGGCCTACATTCCCTAATGATGATGGTATTTAGGTCTAATTCTAAGCTACCCCAGGGAATTACTCATTTTTCCCTGAGTCTACATGAGGTATACATGTCAAGAAGCTTCTGTTTGTTTTTCTCATTAATCTGCTTTTTATTATAGAGTCCTCAGTTAAAAACTCTCTCTGAAGAGTAGAGGGGAAATTATTTTTTCTCCCCACATTACATTAATATAGGCATCAAAGAGCTGGCTAAACTATGCTGGATATTTTTATACATTTTCTGATTTAATCCACATAACAACTGTATAACACAGATCTTAGCTCTATTTTGCAAAAAAGAAAAAGGTTAAATTTCTTGAGAAAGAAAGTGGCACACTTGGGATTTACACTTAAGTATGTTTACCTACAATTACAAGTTCTTTTTAAAATAAGTTGTTCACCAGATTAAAAAGAAAACCTATTAACATGCAAATGCAAAGAGCTTCAGAAGCCAAGGTAGGCCCGCTATACACAAGAGTCAAAATCCTGAAAGAGTGGAAAATAGGTGTTCTGTTGCATTCTTGTTTTCTTACATTTCTTAGTGTAAACAAAAGGTAAAATATATCTGTGATATAAAATAAACTGCAAATGTCTTTAAGACAATGGACCATGTCCTTCTGAATTCCCCACCCCAAGAGAATTTGGATTGATTTATTAACTTAATTATAGAACAAAATAAAGTGAGTAGTAATTCATATCTAGGAAGACTGGGAAGAAGGGAGAAACAAAGAGCATAAAAAAAGAGAAAATAAATTTTTAAAAAATCAAAGGTATAGCAAAATGAATTATATTTTTTTAAAGGAGACTTTTTAAAATGCTAAAAAGCCATAGGAGGAGGAAGCTCTCACACAAGGAAATAAAAACATCCTAGAGGTTAAAAAAAGAAGAAAGAAAAAAACAATTTTATAGAAGAAGCACAACACAGAGAAGAAAGCAGAGACTAAATACTCACTGAGATGTGTTAGGTTGGCATTTTCATTCTGGCCTTTTGAAATGTTTGCTTTAGAGCTGACCTACAATTTCTTCTTCACACAGGAATAGGTAAGGCAGGAAAGAAGTCCTGAACTACAGCCACAATGACATTTCCTATCAACCCTGCCACAATGCTTCATCACCTTTGCTTCTAATCACAGTAATTAGATTTAGAAGATGTTTTTATTTTAATCTTACTTTCCATCTTCTATATGTGACCTCAGAAGGAAAGCTTTTGATCTTCACTCAGACCTTCATCTCCCCTGCAAATGAAGCTGAAGTGTAAAAGATGAGCAACCCTTATTTGGATCAGCAGGGGATGTGGAGATGTGTTTCTCATCCTGGAAACCTGAATTGTAATAGGGAGGGGGAGCATGACTCAGTAGCCGAAGACCCAAAAGAGCAAAAAGAGAGATTGTAGGAGTTAACAAAAGGCAAAGGAAAAATGCTATAAATATGAAAGAAGTAGGTATGTGTGCTTGGCTAAATGATCATGTGACTTCTCTTACATGTTAAGCAAATGAATACCTGTTACAGCAGCTATAGTATATATTCTTGAGCACAATCTTAAGACTAAGTAGAAGAGCATCATGAGTAGCCTGAAAATATCCCAAGAAAAAAAGAATGACTTGAAATGTCTCAAGAGAAGGGGAAAGAATATATACAGGTCAACAGGTACCCTTAGATGTTACACGTACACAGTATCTGCTATTAAAAAACAACATCTGTCCTGTGAAATTTCTCAGAGTTCTATTTGAAAATATCTATCTGGGAAAATAAAGTAAGGAGAGCAAGGTTAGTGTATGGACTGCAAGTAATATGAAGTATGTCTATTAATTTTGAATATTTATTATATGAATAAATGATGGCTGAGATCCACTCTGATCCCTCACAGGAGCCTTGATACAAATCATAGATCAACATTTCTTAACAATATAGCCATCATCAGCCACATCTATAAAGAAAATAATATTAAGGTAAATATTGTCTAGTCTTGAAATCAGTGATGGGAACAAGGGAAAAGAGAGTTGGTGCTCTTTCCTTTTCTGACTAGTATAGGAAATAAATAGCTCTTGATAGGGAATCCTTACTTTTTTATCAATATGGGTAGGTTACAGAAATGTGCAATAAAGCTGTTCACTACCATTAATTCTGGTTTACACAAATCAACATCACTTATAGAGCAAGCAATATTTAGGAAAATAGGATAAAGCAGTGTTCCTTCTAGAGAGAATATGAATAAAGGCAAAGAGTTGAGAGACCTTTAATATGAAACTAAAGAGAAAGCTAAGTAAGGATTTCTTGCAACCTACTCCATGATCCATGATAACAGAGTTCAATATAATTGAAAAATTAAAATACAGATGAACAAAACCCTCTAATTATGACCATTATCTTCTAATTTAGCAATCACAAACTTTCTTCAGGTGCTAATCTATCCTATCTATTAAAGAGGAAATATGCTAATTGACTATCACTCTGTCACAAAGATGACTGCACTCACAGCTGAGGCCAAGTTCTCTCAAGAAGCCTTACCGAGCAATCAGCAGGGACCTAAGATTACGCCTTCCCCCACCTCATGGGGCTTGACAGGGAACCTCAGGCCATGCCCCCCACCCAGCAGGGCTTGATGAGTGACCTCAAGGTGCACCCCCAGTGCTGGGTTGGGGGAACTCAGGCCGCACCCCCAGCCTAGCGGGAGTTGATGGGGAACCTGAGGCTGCTCCCCACTACCAGTGGGGCTTGATGGGGCCTTCAGGCCATGCACCCCACCCTGGCAGGGCTTGACAGTGGACCTCAAGACACACCCCCTGCCCCATCTATGGAATCTCAGGCCACACTCCAGTCCTGACACCGGACCAGGGGATGTGGCTATACTCCCTGCCCAACAGGGCTTGACAAGGATGGGACTGGCTGAGTGTGGATCTAGCCCAATGTGGGGGAGGTGGCTGGGTCTGGGTCTCATGCGATTTTGAGGTGCATGTGGGTTCGTGGGAACTTGACTCTGGGTCCCCCTTTTAATGTGCACAAATTTTGTGCACTGGGCCACTAGTCTATATATATAAAAGCCCGTGACCATTACAGCAGAATGACCAGAACGACGGTGGCTATGACAAGCACTGTGGCAGCCAACCAGCCAGCCTGGTTGCCCTGATCAGCCCCATGCTCCTGGCCAGCCTGGTCCCCAATAAGCCCCCAACACCTTTGTTGTGAGCTTTTTTTGCAAGTCAAATTAATGAATGCGCACTGATTTGATTAGTGAGTCAACATTCAGGTTGAGTCACCTACTGACTCAGTAAACCTGGTGGGAAGAAGGGGGTGGGAAGAAGGAAGGGCGGGGAAAGGAGGGGGTAACTGACACAGCAGCTCAAAGACAGGAGCCCTAAATGTCCGAGTGAAGTTACCATGCCCAAATCAAAAGTGCATGAATGAAGTCAAGGAGTGACGGGAAAACCCAGGTTCAGTCTCAGAAAGTAGAGGTCAAATTAAGAAAATCACACCAACCACAGTGGGAGCTGCCCTCTCCCACCCCACCTCTATCAGCCCCCACAGCTCTAAATCACTGCCTGGGTCCTTGGTGCATGTACATTTAATGAAAGCACAAGAAAATAATCAGTTCCTTCTGTGCCCGACCAGAGTCTCCTGAGGGCTCTGATAATACTGTAGCCAAGGTCTGGAATTCCCTCTCCATGACCCGTAGCCCCAGGAGACCTTCCAAGTTAGACAAAAAGGCGACCTAAGCATTAACAGGATGGTCCCTTTGCTGAGGAATGTAGAGAAGCTGGGAGGGAATTTTGTAAAATTACAGTGCCTTGCAGATTAAGTGAGCTTTCAACTCTCTTTAAAAGGGGTGATGAAGAGGACCCTCAGGCTGCCAGGAGCAACAGTGAAGGATAGGCACATTCAAAAACAGAAAAACTTTTAAACAATTAGACATAAAGATCATATTGGGAAACTGAGGGCAGAGCCCTGGGAAGAATGCAAAAATCATTAAAGGGCCTTCTTCCATTTTGATATACGTTTGCAAATAATACATAAACAACTTCATCTCATGGAACATGAATGCAAAACATTCTATTGTGGGTTTTCTTTTGGCCATCCTTAAAGTATATAATTAGATCCAGCTGGGGGAAAGCTATAGCTTCCAGCACTAGACCCCATGGCTGGCCCCGCCCAATGGGTCCCCATAGGGGCAGGCTGGCTGGACCCCACTCAGATGAAGTCATGCACCAGGCCCCTAGTATATTATAAGACTGATTTATGTTTTACTACCATTCACTACTAACCTCTGAAATGTTAATAAGCACATAAAACAGGTAGTAAGAATAAGAAAGAGAAGTTCTACTTTTTAAAAAATTTATAATTTGAATAATCAGTCTTTGAATAAACAATGAGTTCACTACAAATGTGTACTATGAAATGAATGTCAGTATTATTTACTTTTTTCCTCCAAGGTAAGCAAATAAATTTCTTAATCTGCATCTTAAAATAATGGTCCTTTTGCAAAATTAAAAATAAAGGCACTTTTTGAAATTTATATTCAACTGCTCTACCATATTTCTAGATAAATTAAGTAACATTCCCATTCTATCATAAATGAACTCTAGAATTTATATAATATGAATGAGAAGTTGTGTGCAAAGATAGAAATGTGACCTCATATTTTATTAAATTAAGAGATTTAGATATGTATGGAACATGGCAGTAAATAAAGTAGTAAAAGTAAAATTAAAAGTAACTCCTCTAGCACAAAAGAATACTCTGGAAAGCTATTGATACTTTTCAATAATATTCATTTAATCTAGATATTAAAGATTACTAAAGCCACATTCAATGGAATTCTTATTTAAAATCAAAGAATCTCAAGAGACTAAAAATAACAGAATAGGTCATGCAGTCTTTCCAATGCTTGAAAAACCAAACCATTTTCAGGAATATGTACTCATTTCTTCAATAAATATTTGCTGAGTACCCACAATGTTTTGACACTATTATAGGCATTAGAAATATCAACAAAGAAAAATAATTCCCCTAGTGGAATGAGGCAGAGTAAATTACATAGTATATTAAAGCGTGATAAATACTAAGAAAAAAAATAAAGTTAAGAGGATTGAATATATTCAGATAGCTTAGGATTGCAATTTGGAACAGGGAAGCATGGTAGGTCAGGTCTTTTACTGGAATAGTGTGTTTTTTGTTTTGTTTTGTTTGGATTTTTTGTTATGGTTTTTTGTGGGGTTTTTTTGAATAGCGTTTTTTTAACCCAAGAGTTAAAGGTGAGGAAGTAAATTACCCAGGTATCAAAATAAAGGTTTCAGAAAGCAAATTATGTCAGTAAAAGGCACAGCAAATGTTAATAAATGCTCTATAGCAGGAATATGCCTGATAAGACATAGAACAGCCAGAAGACAATGTTTCTAGACCAAAATGAATAGGGACAAAATAAAAGGAGATAAGGTGAGAAAGGTAATGGCAGAGTCAGACAGTTTGAGGCAATGTGGATAACACTAAGATTTAGGTCATGGCAGAGGCAAAATGATCTGGAGCCAGCAGCTGTGGTAGCAACTTCCTGATTCTGTGGCTTCTACATCAAAGCAGTGGTAGAAGCTCCTTAGCCTGTCTAGTTCAGCAGTGTGGTTTTGAGAGCCCTTCCTAGAAGGCTCAGCCTCTTTCTTTAGCCCTCTCAACAATTCTCTATGCTATGAAACCTTTCAAAATCCCTTTGTGCTAAAACTAGCTCCAATGGATTCTTCTATCTGTAACTAAGTACGCTGGCCAATACAAACCTAATAATGAAGGAGAGGTTTGTAGTCAGCAGGGAAAAAAGCAGTTCTAGGCTGAATAGAGTATCTAACTAGACCTAGAGTGAATTAAAAAAAAAAATTAAAGGTCATGAGTGTTAGTGTATTACTTTTCTATAGATGTCATAAATTGAGTGGCTTAACACACAAATGTATTCTTTTACAATTCTAATGATGAGAAGTCCACAACAGGTGTCACTGGGCAAAAATCAAGGTGATAGCAGGACTGCGTTTTTTCCTGTTATCTCCAGAGAATACCTCATTTTCTTGCCTTTGCCAGCTTCTAGAAGGTGCCCCCAATTCCTTGTCTCATGCCCATCTGCTATCTTGATCGCTAGCAATTAGCCAGTCAACTCTTTCTCACATGGCATCATTCTGACATTGACACGCTCACCTCCTTCTCCACACTGGGCCCACCCAGAAAGCAAAGATAATCTCCTATTTTAAAGTAAATTGGTAGCTTTAAATCAATCATCTACTACCTTAATTCCCTTTGCCATGTAAAAAAATAAATACAGTATTCATAAATTTCAAGGGCTTAGACATAGACATTCTTGGGTGGCCATTATTCTAACTACCACAAGCAAGAGAATCAGAAGATTGGGGGGTGGGGGGGAAGGGGGCAATAGGATACTTGAGATAGGACAATGTTTAGCAGTTAGATACCAAACTAGTGGAACTAATTCAACCCTGAAGTAAAAACAAAGTATGTAACTAAGGTAATTGTAACAATCATGGTCCAGGAAAGGTTTTTTGTTTTGTTTAATATGCATATAAATATTAAAAACCCACCAGGTGATATAAACCTTGTCAAATATTATGAATCATTTCAATAAAATAAATGCAGAAATTAAATAGTACTTAGCAAATACATCAGAGACAATAATCCTTGATTGCATGAAATTGGGCTATTCTGAAAAATCTGGGAGGCTTTTTAAAATTTTTTGAATAAAGCTAAGCTCATTAATGCATTAAAAACAGGTAATAAATACTTTAACATACTATAAACTTAAGATTTTATAAAAGAAGAATTTGTGTTACTTTTGAAAAAACTAGGTGTCAATTCCTGCTTTCTAGGTGAACAAAAATGATTGGTTTCTTTTGTATGGTTGACATAATTTAAAATTATTAGGTGTAGGGGCGTGTGAAATGGGCGAAAGTAACCTAAAGGTACAAACTTCCCATTATAAAATGATTAAGTGTCCTAGGGATGTAATGTACAACATGTTGACTATAGTGAACACTACTGTTTTGTTTATTGGAAAATTGAGAGTAGATCTTAAAAGTTATAAGAAAAAAAATGTGTTATTATGTATGGTGATGGTTGTTAAAAAAATTAGTAGTAGTATGAATTAAGGTAGAAGTGAGGGAGAACAAGCATGCAGTAAAATACTGTAAGTTTAGAAGCTCTTGCCCTTGAAAATATGTTTATCTTACAGATAAAATCACCCTAGAATATGAGACAGAGTGTCAGATACTTTCTCAAGCAAACAATGTAGGATTTTCTGTTTTTGAAAAAATTAACCTCAAAGACATTTAAAAAAATCAATTGTAAATATGTACCAAGATTGAAATTGTGATTATTCTGTTAGGAATATTTATTTTTTTACTTTTTATTAAACTTATTGGGAAGACATTGGTTAATAATGTATATATTTCAGGTGTACAAGTCTACAACAACACATCGCTTATACACTATATTGTATTCACCATCCCAAGTCAAGTCTTCGGCCATCACCATTTATTCCCCCTACACCCACCTCCACTTACCCCCAGCAATCACAACACTGTTGTCCTTGTTCAAGAGTTCTTTCTCATTTTTTTTCTTTTTTGTTCAATCCCTCCCCCAGCTCCACCCACCCTGAGAACTGTGAACCTGCTCTCTATAAGTCTGTCTCTATTTTTCTTGTTAGTTCATTAGCTTCTACATTTGAGTGAAATCATATGGTACTTGTCTTTCTCTGTCTAGCTTATTTCACTTAGCATAATGTTCTTCAGGTCCATCCATGCTATCACAAAAAATAAAAAATAAAAAAGTAATATATATACTTTTAGAAACTACTTGACCACAAACACCAGAAGCAACACTGTAGAATATATTGGTTTAAATTAAATTAAATTAAATTCCAACACTTTTACCTGAACAGCACTGGAGCAAAACATTATTGACTTAATATTAACCAAGAACTGGCTTTACATATATTTATAAATAATTTTGAAGAACTAATTCATATTAAACACAAAGGCACCTGATTTATATACCAGAAAACCACTTTGCAGTATTAATTAAGGAACAAAGCCAAGGCAGGGAGTCTCTATCCCTCTCTTTCAATAATCATTTCGATAAGCAGCTCCATATAAAACACATAAATATAATTTATATGTAATACAAAATGTATTTAACTGGTAATTAGCAGATGCTAGTAATTAAAGAATAAAACAAAAATGGATATCAACACTTAGAGAATTTTCAGCATCTTTTAATTTCCTGCAAATTCAAATAGGATACTTAACAGGATGCACATAATGTGCAATTATTTAATGCCACTTAACTGTATGTACACTTAAAAATGGTTTAAAAAGCCCTGCCAGCATGGCTCAATAGTTGAGCATTAACCTAGGAATCAGGAGGTTACAGTTTGATTCCTGGTGGGTGCACACTGGTTGTGGGTTGCAGGCTCGATCCCCAGGGGGTATGCAAAAGGCAGCCAATCAATGATTCTGATCATTGAAGCTTCTATCTTTTTCCCTTCCCTTCTTCTCTGAAATCAATAAAATATACATATATTTAAAACTGGTTAAAATGGTAAACTTTTGTTATGTATATTTTATCACAATAAAAAAATGATAAAAATTGCTAGTTAAAAAACAACCCTAGGCGATGCTGGCAAGATGGCGGCATAGGTAAACACCTACACTGCTGCCTCGCACAACTTCAAAACTACAACTAAAAGACAGAACAGACATCATCCAGAACCACTGGAAAGCTGGCCGAGTGGAAGTTCTACAACTAGAAGGAAAGAGAGGGCTCACAGAGACCCAGAGGAGCTGCAAAAAGCCGAGGTACGGAGACGCGCGCGCTGAGAGAGCGGGTGCCGGAGTACCTGGCTGGCTTTCTCTGGCGGGAGGGAAACGGAGACTCCCAACGGCATTGAACCCCTTATCTTACGACACTAAACCCCAGATCCAGCCGAAACTCATATGGGGGAGTTTGGACTGTGAAAAGGGAGAGGTGCACAGAAATTTAGGGGAGTCGCAGAAGATCAAGTCTGGTCGCGCACGCGCACGCGCACGGTGCTGCGTGGAGGACAGATTGCTGATTGTGCCGCAGGCTTTCGCGAGCGGGAGACAGACCCTCCCAACTGTGCCACTTCTGAGTCCACTGGGCCCCTGTTTCGGGCGAAACCCTGGGACCTAGACTCGTGTGGTCCTGGTTCGCAGGGGAGCTGGAAAGGCAGCGGTTAGAGGCACTGCGGGCACGCGCACAAGGACCGCTCCAGCCATTACCCAGCCACGTGAGACTCAGGGGCCGTGGAGGGCAGGCCGACTGGAAGGCAAGGCGGTCCCTTAAGCCCTGAGACTCCACCCTCCCAAGCTCAACAGAGGCTTCTTCGGTTTTGCGTCTGGTAACATAAGGCTGAATCCAACACAGAAGTTTCCCCGGCATAGTGAAAATGCCGAGACAAGGGAAGGGATCACAAACAAAAGAAATGGAGGGAAAAAAAACGACTGGATATAGAGTTCAAAACCACGCTTATAAGGTTTTTCAAGAATATGCTAGAAAAGATGGATAAATTTAGCGAGAGCCAAGAGGAGATGAAAAAGGACCAACTAGAGATACAAAAGAGCCAACTAGAGATGGAAAAGGTTCTACTAAAGATGATAAAGGACCAAATAGAAATTAAACATACACTGACTGAAATAAAAAATATTATACAGAGTCCTAACAGCAGACTAGAGAAAGGCAAGAATCAAGTAAAAAATTTGAAATATAAAGAAGCAGACAACATTCAACTGGAAAAGCAAGAAGAGAAAAGAATCCAAAAATGTGAACATAATGTAAGGAGACTCTGGGACAGTTTCAAGCGTACCAACATCAGAATTGTGGGGGTGCCAGAAGAAGAGAGAGTGCAAGATACTGAAAATCTATTTAAAGAAATAATGACTGAAAACTTCCCACATCTGGTAAAAGAAATAGACTTACAAGTCCAGGAAGCACACAGAACCCCATATAAAAGGAATCCAAAGAGGACCACACCAAGACACATCATAATTAAAATACCAAGAGCAAAAGACAAAGAGAGAATATTAAAAGCCGCAAGAGAAAAACAGTTTATTACCTACAAGGGAGCACCCATACGACTGTCAGCTGATTTCTCAACAGAAACGATGCAGGCCAGACGGGAGTGGCAAAAAATATTCAACGTGATGAATAGCAAGAACCTACAACCAAGAATAATCTATCCAGCAAAGCTAACATTCAGAATTGAAGGGCAGATAAAGAGCTTCACAGATAAGAAAAAGCTAAAGGAGTTCATCAACTCCAAACCAGTACTATATGAAATGCTGAAAGGTACTCTTTTAGAAGAGGAAGAAGAAAAAGGTAAAAGACAAAAATTATGAACAACAAATACATATCTATCAACAAGTGAATCTAAAAATTAAGTGAATTAAAAATCTGATCAACAGAATAAACTGGTGAATATAATAGAATCAGGAGCACAGAAAGGGAGTGGACTGATAATTCTCAGGGGGAAAGGGGTGAGGGGTGTACAGGGAGAGACTGGACAAAAATCATACACCTATGGATGAGATCAATGGGAGGGAGGTAAGGGCAGAGGGAGGGGTGGGAGCTGGGTGGAGGGGTGCTATGGAGGGGAAAAAAGAGAAACAAATGTAATAATCTGAATAATAAAGATTTAATTTTTAAAAAAAACCCTAGGAATCAGTGTTTTTTAGTTAAAAGATTTAGTAAAGCACTGTTAAAAGGAACTAAGATAGAATTCAATAGCTATTTTACCACTATATATATATATAGATAGATATAGATATATATAGATAGATATAGATATAGATATATATAAAAGCCTAAGCAATCGAACAACTGGTTGCTATGATGTGCACTGACCACCAGGGGCAGAAGGTTAACACAGGAGCTGCTCCCTGGTGGCCAGTGAGCATCCACAGAGGGAGCAGTGCTCAGCTGAATGACAGTGGTGCGAGCCTCTCCCGCCTCCATGGCAGCGGCAAGCGCAGTGGGGCTGGGATGAGTGGGAGTGATGCAGCACCTGGCAAGGGCTCAGGCTCCTTCCCTGACCAACTGCTGTTTCATGCACTACTGCATCCCTTGGAGAATGTCAGACTGAGGGTTTTGGCCCGATCCCCGCAGTCCGACATCCCTCAAAGGGTACCAGATTATGAGAGGGTAAATCTGTGCACCGAACCTCTAGTATATTATACTCTCAATTAAAAATAATTTCATCTCTATTATTGTACACATATAATTATTCAGTTAAGAATGTAATTATGACAAAATAGATATTTCCAATGTTCATATCTTCTACAAGATGCCAAATTATACAACCAGAGATTTATTAAACATTCAACTACATTATCATCTGATAATTTAGAGCTAGTCTTTTTAACTACAGTGAGTCTGACTCTTTACCATACAGGAATAAGGATATAGATTTCAAGGAAAAGAACATTTCTCAAGGACTTCAAAACTGATACTCTCCAGTGATCAGCAAACTATAGCTCTCGAGCCACATGCGTCTCTTTGGCCCCTTGAGTGTGGCTCTTCCTCAAAATACCATGGCCTGGATGAGTCTATTTTGAAGAAGTGGCATTAGAAGAAGTTTAAGTTTAAAAAATATGGCTCTCAAAAGAAATTTCAATCATAGTACTGTTGATATTTAACTCTGTTGACTAATGAGTTTGCCGACCACTCCTCTAGACTTAAAAAAACAACAGAATAGAAAACTTTAATACCAGGTATTCCTACTTTTTAGAGTAAAACTTGTCTAGTGCAGATACATTTTACTTTGGTCTACCTTTTGACACTGCTAATTATAATGTATTGCCTAGAGCATGAAAGATATATAATAGTTGATAAATTCTTAAAATTTTCTAAATACTTAAAGGCCTTTCCTATTTGAAAGGCTATTTAAGTAGTGAACAGTCTCATTTAAAGACAAGACTTTTGATATTTTATTAGACAGTCTTTCTCATGCTCAGATGACGGAGGAATCAATTCTGTCTCAGTAAATGTCACAATAGTTGCATTATCTCAGGGCATGATATTACACAGTAACTTAGATGTAGTATGTGTTAAAGCCATCAAGCCAATATGATACAAAATACCTCAAATTAATCAAAGAAATGTCTGTTAGCTTTCCAATAAACTGATACTGAATGTATATTGAGTCAAAAATCACAAAAATTGAGGGTAATAACACTAACAAGTAGTCATATGCCAACAAGGCCTACCAAATAAAAGAATGTTACTTTCAGAGGCACACATGTGCAGTAAGAATACTCTCGCTAATAATTCTGATAACAAAAATCAAGTGAAGACTAAGTTTTAGTTTAGAACGAATAGCCATCAATATTAGTCTGAGAAGAATTGAATTACTACTAGTAGATCAGTATTAGGCTGAGAAGAGTTGAATTATTATTCTTCCTATTTAAAAAAAAATTAATGTAAAACAAAATATTCAGTTAGTCTTCAAAAATCACTTATACCAACCAGATTATGATGTCACTAGAGGCCCGGTGCACAGGATTCGTGCACTGATGGGGATATGGCCTGCGGGGATTGACCCACTGTGGGAGTGCTACTCATTCTACTCAGCTGAGCAGTTTTGGACCCACCCTCTGAGTGGCTGCTCCTGCTGTGGGAGTGCACTGACCACCAGGGGATAAGCTCCTGCATTGAGCGTCTGCCCCCTGGTGGTCAGTGTGCATCATAGCAACTGGTTGACTAGTTGTTTTGGTCATTCTGCTGTTCGGTCGCTGGGCTTTTATTATATAGGATGGTTGTCAACAGAAGTGGGAAAATAAGGGGCTGTGGGCACAGGAGGCACTGTTATGTCCTTTTAAAAACAAGGACATACAATTTTGTATTTGAAGATCAATTTATACATTACCTAAACTCTAGAAATAATACTCACTCAAATAAAAGAAAATTCTTTTCATAATATATAATTTAGATGTTATTCATAGAATAGCCAAAATTAATGTTAAATTAGGCTATTTTTCTTCTTTAAAAATGTTCTAGCTTTATCTTGCCTGTTTTTAATTGAGAAGAATCAATTCTAATTATACCTAACCAAAGCCAATGGTTTCAGAAAGCTTCAGTCTAACTTATATCCCATTAAGAGGCATTCAGCATTGTCCTAATGAAAGCTTTTCAACAACATTCAGTTCATCCTTCCCACTCATGGGAATAAACAGCCAGATCAGCTCAATGGCAAAGATAAAAGATGAGATAGCAAGTTACTTTGCCATGGCAACAACTTTTAAAATTCTAAACAGATCACTTTCTCCTATTTAAATATAAATGCGGTCTCAAGCAGCTGCTGTAATGACTGACAAGTTCTCAATCAAAACCTACCACCATGAAGGTTTCTAACTTAAAATATAATGTGTAACAGTATCCGATATTGAACAGAAACAGAAGCTGAAAATGTACCTTTCCAAACTATGCTTCACTACAGATATCTAAATTGCAGCATTTGAGACTAATCTTTATCAGGTGCTTAATAAAAGTGTATATTGGTCTTATTATAGAAAATTCGGATTTAAAAAATCTTCAAGATACATTTCCCTCAGGATTTTAAATTTGGGTTTGTAAAGCTGGATCTCATGAGAACTATTTAAATCCTCCAAAGGATTTGGTCAAAATGTATAGCCTGCTGGTAAAAGATTATATTTTTAGGTATTAGCACTTGTATCCCACTTAAAATTATTAGGTTCCCAATGGAATATAATTGAGAAGAAAATGTATAAGACTTCTCTATCAATAATGCTTTTAAATATATAATATGTACCCATATATATAAAGATTATAGATAGATTTACTTAATGCCATCAGTTACATTTAAATGAGTAACATATTATTTGACAGAAGGTACAAAATATAGAGTGCCTTAAAATGAACCTAAATCTGAGGTAAAAATCCAATCTTGGTTTTTTACTTCAGATTTAATAGAACACACATTTGTGATTTATCCAGTACAGTTCAAGGTCATTTTACTAATGGCCTCTAGTGACATCATAATCTGGTTGGTATAAGAGATTTTTGAAGACTAACTGAATATTTTGTTTTACATTAACTTTTTTTAAAAAATAGGAAGAATAGTAATTCAATTCTTCTCAGACTAATACTGATCTACTAGTAGTAATTCAATTCTTCTCAGACTAATATTGATGGCTATTCATTCTAAACTAAAACTTAAGTCTTCAAAATTTTACTAATCACCAACTACCTGTGAGTCAAAAGTTCTAGCATTGCCTTTAAGCAGTTTATCATCAGGCTCATAAAAGACGAAGAATGTCTGAAGAACTATTACAGACTGCAGGAGAATAAATATGAAATAGCAACTAAATCAAATTGGATCATGAATTTAAAAGGGCATTAGTTTAGCCCTAGCTGGTTTGACTCAGTGGATAGAGCGTGGGCCTGTGGACTGAAGGGTCCCAAGTTCAATTCCGGCAAGGGCACATGCCCAGGTTGTAGGCTGGATCCCCAATGGGGGCATGCAGGCGGCAACTGACCAATGATTCCCTCTCATCATTGATATTTTTATCAAAGGATAACTAAGAAAAGAACCATTTATTAAATTGTGTTTATAAATTTATAAAATTAGCTCCTCTTACTTCATAGGATCATAATTTTAAATTTTGGCAATACCTACTTATGTTTTATAATATACTAGAGGCCCGAAGTACGAAGATACAGGAAATCACAGTTTGATTTCTGGTCAGGGCATATGCCCAGGTTGTGGGCTCAATCCCCAGTGTGGGGTGTACAGGAGGCAGATCAATGATTCTCTCATCATTGATGTTTCTTTCTTTCTCTCTCTCTCTCCTCACCCCCTTTCCTTTATATATATATATATATATATATATATATATATATATATATATATTCCTTATAGGATGACAAAGCAAATTTATTGTAAGGTAAGAGAAATACCCCTTTATACTTAGGATATTAGAGCATAAAATTTGAAATCAAATTGACTTCAGGTTCTGGTTGACCTTGTATTAACTATATAACCTAGGGTAAATTATTTACCTTCACTATGACTCAGTTTCTTCATCTGTAAGCACCTCAAAGGCTTGTTGTAAATATTGATGTGGTAATTCATGCAAATTGCTTGGAACTGTGTTTGGACATAGTCCTCAATATCAGCTAGTGTTTTATTTTTTTAATTGATAAAATAAGCGGAAATTTTTACTTTACATAAAGACACTGTTGTGGCATTTTTTAAAGGACCAATTATTTGTCCCCATATAAAGCTCAAACCTGGATTATAGGGAGCAGTTATACGGTTAAGCCTAGGCAAAGCCACAAACAAGTCCCAGCTTAGAGGGCATAGCCCTCTTAGCATAATTAAGTTTGATCTTGTGACTGCTCCCTAGATCTTTCCTGCATAGCTAATGGGCTGTCTTTTCTTCATCCTTCCCCAGCCCCCTCTCAGGCTCCCGGAACCCTTTCCTGTGCTGACGTGGCACACTGGATTAACAGTAACCACCCAATCTAACAAAATAATCCTCATGGGATGTGGTGCTAACACTTTTTAACCCTAATTTTTAAAATAAAATTGATAAATTAATACCACTTCTAAGAACTGAAGAGATTCATTAAAAAGTATATAAATGGCTATCATAGCATTGCTTATAATATTGAAAACTGGAAATACTATAAAATGTCTTAATAGTGGAGAACTGGGTAAAATAGCAATTAATGAGTGTCACCACCACTAACAACAAAATCATCATGGTTAATAATTTTTAATGATTACTAATTTCCTGGCACTATTCTATGCTTTATATATATTCACTTAATCTACAACTCAATAAGGGAGATAATTTAAGTTCTCCATTTGAGAGTCAAAGTGATAAAATATCTCACCCTAAATTAAATGGCTAGAGCGGGAAGAAACCAAGATTTGAATCCATGTAGTTCCAGGACCAATGCTTTTAACCAGTAGAATATGTAACTAACATTGCAAGTAGGTTACTCTCTTGATTGGATTGGGCTATATCTTATACCTTCAGTATTTTTGAAGAGCTTTTGTTTTGTTTTTAATTTTAACTTGTGACACTTATTCCATATGTTCACTCAAAACAAAACAAAAAGATAATATATAGATTTTTCATAGAACTTTGATATGGTCAAAATGGTTATTAATCTTGGATAAATACTAAAAAGTTACCTGGAAAGCTTTTAAAACATATCAATACCAAGGTCCCAACCCCAGAGTTCCAATTTAACAGCCATCCCTATCCTGGTCCAATTATGTCAGAATCTCTGAAAATGAGACTTAGGCATACATATATTTCTTAATTCTTTGGGTAATTCAAGGTAGAAACAAGGTTGAACATCATATAAATAGTGAGAGTTTGAGGGTCAGAGGAGATAATTTACATAAATTTTCAGCAGTTTCTGCCAGTCCATCTCTCTCCACCTCCAAACACAGTATCTATAATATTCTATAATAATAATAGCATAATTGCAAATTAGACTGGACAGCCAAACGACATTCTGGACGTCATTCCAGACATCTTTCCAATGAAGCCATGGCGGTGGGAGCTGAGGCAGAGGAGGTTAGGAGTGACCAGGCAGGTAGGTGAACAGGTAGGGGCAAACAGGCAGGCAGAGAGGTTATGGGCAAACAGGCAGGCAGAGGGGTTATGGGCAATCAGGCAAGTGGTTAGAGGTGATCAGGCAGGCAGGCAGAGGGGTTAGGGGCAATCAGGCAGGCAAGTGGTTAGTGGTGATCAGATAGAAAGACAAAAGCAGTTAGGGGCAATGAGGCAGGAAGGTGAGTGGTTAGGGGTGATCAGGCAGACAGGCAAGCAGTTAGGGTTTAGGGGCAATTAGCCCAGCAGGTAAAGTGGTAAGGGGTGATTAGGCAGGCAGGCAGGTGAGCAGTTAGGAGCCAGTGGTCCCGGATTGTGAGAGGGATGTCCTGGATTACGAGAAAATGCAGGCTGGGCTGAGGAACCCACTCCCCTTCTATTCCCCCCCCCCGCCTGCTTGAATTTCATGCACTGATCCTCTAGTATTTTATAAAAAGCTGAAAACAATACATCTTCAAAGGAAATTTTTAAAAGCTCATCTGTAAACTTGCTGTTTAGACCAGTGGTTCTCAACCTGTGGGTCGCAACCCCTTTGGGGGTCTAACAACCCTTCCAAAGGGGTCGCCTAAGACCATCGGAAAACACATATTTCCCATGGTCTTAGGAACCAACAGACTGCTCCTCAGTGTAGCAAAGTATAGCAATGTAGTTTATTATTGTCATATGAAGACTGTTGCCCATGCTACACCACGATTCAAGGCAAAATTTTACTTATTTGTAATTAGAAATAAATATTTCACAATATATAATTACATATTGTTTTTGTGATTAATCACTATGCTTTAATTATGTTCAATTTGTAACAATGAAAATACATCCTGCATATCAGATATTTACATAACAGTTCATAACAGTAGCAAAATTACAGTTATGAAGTAGCAATGAAAATAATTTTATGGTTGGGGGTCACCACCACATGAGGAACTGTATTAAAGGGTTGCGGCATTAGGAAGGTTGAGAACCACTAGTTTCGACCTTAAAATGCAAAGAAATTACGTTACTTATGGTAAATAGATCAGACTCCCAGGCCACTCCATAAAAACTTATTTCACCTGATACTTATAAGTTGCAATGATAAAGTACTAATTTTTTCCTAAGGGAAAATGTTTTAGAGTTTTAATATCAGGAAATCTTTTTCTCAGTTGCTCAGGTACCAAGAGTTTCTTTTCTCATTAGAACTGGATTAGGAAATGGGGTTGGATATTTAAGTACTGGTAGTACCTGGAAAGTATATGCCTATTTTTGAAATAAGTTGAAGCTATGTGAATGGAGGACAGAAGTTTATAATCATGAAGGGGAGTGGAATGATGATGTCATGGGACAAATAAAGAACAAAAGGAGAAATACATGTTTATACTTAAAGGAAATCATATATTTGGAACACCTTACTTACACTAAACTGGTATAAATAAAAATTTGATGAAAATAACTTTATTCTACTCCTTCAGCAAAAGATCCAGTTTTCTACACTATTCAATTGAATAGTAGTACTGACTTCATATTCATGTCTTCATGCAAACAGGAAATAAAATTAGTTTACAACATTTGTTTTAACAGGGTTGAAATTAAACTTCCAAATATATGATTTGATATCTTTACCAGTTAACTGCCACGTTTTTTGAATTTAGTTAAAAACTGTCCACCGTTAGCGTTCATAGACGCGTATGGGGTACAAATAGTTAAATTTTAAAATCTAGCAACATGAAATTTATTAAATCAAACTGAAACTTTTAAACAGTTCATAAAGGAGGAAAACAGAAGAGGTTAGAGGAACCATTTATGTTTCAAACACTTGGGAGAAATAGGTATTCCAAAGATGACAACTACAGCGCATTATGTTTTTGTCAAAACTTCAATAACTCTGTTATCAAATACACTTACATATGTTTTGGATATCATGCGGAGCAAAAGAAATACAGTGAAATGGTCATATATTAATGAACTGGTTGGTATTATATCCCCAAGATCCCTCATAGTTTTTTTCTAATCAAGAGAATCAGTTAGATAAATTCTTAGTTAATATGCTCTAACAAGTAAGCCAATATAGTTTAGTATGATTTTCCTTTCAAAAGGAAAAAAGAGCCGAGACTGGTTTGGCTCAGTGGATAGAGCATCAGCCTGCGGACTGAAAGGTCCCAGGTTCAATTCCGGTCGGGGGCATGTACCTTGGTTGCGGGCACATCTCCAGTGTGGGGCATGCAGGAGGCGGCTGATCGATGTCTCTCTCTCATCAATGTTTCTGACTTTCTATCCCTCTCCCTTCTTCTCTGTGAAAAATCAATAAATTTTTAAAAAAAAAAAAAAAGGAGAAAAGAGGTCCTGTTCAAGTAACTCCCTGTGCAATAGGATTCTAATCCTAAGTCCCTAAAGAAAGAAATACAATCTATTTTTTATTAATCCAAATTAAAGTTTAGTAAGAGAGATTTGTACCATAGGTTAAAATGTAAAATGAAAAGCAGTTATAATAATATTCTTAAAAAATAATGAACAAGAAGTATTATTTAAAATATGATTACAAGTGTTATTTAACAACAAATTTTATTTAAATAGTTCATGATAAAGATATACTTCCCATTAGGTATCTAATGCAACTAAAAATAATTTTAGTATGAGTGTCCCCCCATACTCATTAGCCTGAATTTCTTCCAATGACAAATTCCAGGCAGAAGCCTACGGGCTCAGCCTCTGAAATAGAAAGAAGGAAGTGAAAATAGAAAAATGAATCTAAAAACAAACAGGCAAATGATTGTACAGAACATACCCAAAAAGCTCTTCTGGTATTAGTAGGTATTATGTAGATCTTATATTTTATCACTTATTCATATTATATCCTTGTCTAAACTTTCCTGAAGAGGGTAGAAATAGTCCTATATTCTAATGTTATTTTTGATATCTAATAATATGAGGACTATATCTAAGTAGTTCAAGCTCTATAGGATCCCAAGGGTCATGTGTCCTGATGGTTAGATTTTAATCACCGGCTAGAGATTTGAGTCACCTAAGGAGTTAATTAAAAAAAAAAAAAAAAAAAAAACCTAAGCAACAACAATATCCCCACACCAATTATATCAGAATCCTCAAGTGGAGCCCAGTCACTGGTGGTTTCTTTAAAATCTTCCGAAGTCATTCAAATGTGCAATGAGGCTTAAAAACCACTGGTCTATCCAAGATGTTAGAATTCTAAGGATTAAAAACTAAAATACGATTAATGACCCCCTAATGTCACAGCCAGAAGAGGGCAGCAAGGAGCCATTGTGGAAGGCCACAAATGGAAAAATAATGTGCTAAAGAAGGAACTGTCCCTCAAGGAAAGACCCATGGAGATTTGTGTGTTCTGGGAGAAATGCCTCAAGTGGGAATTAGTGAGTGGTAAGGAACCAAGCAGAGAGAGATGCTATCAAACAGACTGACTTGAAGGAAAAGAGAGCTGGGGAATGTCAAAGAAGTGCCTGCTACAAAAAAGAACCACTCAATGGATGAAGAGCCTAAGATTAGAGTCACAAGCAAGCAAGAAGGTAATTCTCCAAAATAAGAAGGCAGAATTTAGAAAAGGTTCCTGAAGCCTTCCTACATCTTCCACAACAATAATCCTGGCTGAACTAGTAAAATACTGTGAATCTTGAGATGAGGTTTTGGAATTCACAAAAATATAGTTTTAGCATAAAACAGCCTAAAAAAAATAATGAACAGCATAATGTAAAGAACCAATATGAGATGTCACAGTGATCCACAATGAATATTAAAACTGAAACTACAGAACTTATTACCTTTAGCAACAGATTTATAACTTCTTTTCCTCTTCTACAGAATGCTTGAAAAAAATAAAAAAAAACTAGATGTTCCAATTCAGGTACTTATCTGAAACTATTTATAAACTCTATGTATCTTGGCAAAAAGATTAAAAAAACAACAACACATCACTTATTTTACAGACTAATCCCTCTTTTTGAAGGCCATTAGGAAACTCAAAACTTTTAATAGTCTCTGTGTATTCATATTATCATTAACTATCTATCTTGCTTGTGCTCATTTTCCAGTCATCCTGATTTCCTTAGCTATTTCCTATGTCTTATTGCAGCACTGAAAAACGTGTAAAATCCTCTTTTGAAATGACACTTAGATTAAAGAAATCAACTAAAATATGATCCATAGTCATCTACCCTTTGCTATCAGATGACAGTAAGCACTATCAGTAATACTACAAACACATGATGTTCAAAGGATCTAGTGTGAATATACCAATACAAATCCATCATGACTATTAAAAAGAACAGCTGCAAGCAAATAACACTTTGTCATTCTTTACATATTAAGACAATATACCTTTACAACTAATATCTCTGCTATCAACCACATAATAAAAACAATAAATGGAACTCAACAAGTATACCTTTATTGGCACCGAACCAACAGTCACTTGTTCATTTTTTGTTCTCTTTTTTTAAAATTACAAAGAATTATTTTGTTAAGAGTATTTTGAAAATATTTTAGCTTTAATATTCAAGTAACCCATTTTTTCTGACTTTTTGACAGAAAATACAGAAAGATACCCAACATTTCTCAGAAATTTTTGTTTTAAGCTAAAATTTTAGCTTTTATCCTTTAATTTATTCAAAAATAAAATACAGCAAAACCACCTCTTTCTACATCACTACTCTTTACTAGAGGCTGTGGAGTAGAGGGGAATCACAACCTTGTTAGCAAAGAAATCAATCAGAGAGTTTCACTTACAATTCACTTGGAATCAGAAGTGCTTGATGACCACAGCATCCAGGTGAGATTAATATTCTAACCAATCATATACTAACTCTATGTTGAGGTCCTTTAAAAAGTGCACTGCTAATTGACTGCTTTTGTAATACCATAATAAAATTCCACATGCTGAATTATGATTAGGCTAGAGGCCCAGTGCACAAATTCGTGCACAGGTGGCATCTGGCTGGCCTGCCCCATAGGGGCTGATCAGGGCCAGGCCAGCAGGGGGGGAGGGGCTGCAGGCAGTTGCCGCCTGGCCTAGCCCCTGATGGGGATATGAGAGGGCCAAGCCTGGAGGGGCCACAAGAGGTTGAGGGGAGAGCAATTGGGGCCCGGATCAGGCGATTGGCAATACACATCACAGACTGGCCATTCTGGTCATTCTACTCGTTCTGGTAGCTTGGCTTTTATATATATACTAGAGACCCGGTGCGTAAAATTCGTGCACGGGGGATGGGAGGGGTATCCTTCAGTCCAGCCTGCTCCCTCTTCAATATGGGATCCCTTGAGGGATATCCGACTGCCCGTTTAGGCCCGATCCTATGGGCAGTCAGACATCCCTCTCACAATCCAGGATTGCTGGCTCCCAACTGTTCCCCTGCCTGACTTCCTGATTGCCCCTAATTACTTCTGCCTGTCAGCCTTATCACCCCCTAACTACTCCCCTGCCAGCCTGATTGATACCTAACTGCTCCCCTGCCAGCCTGTTTGCTCCTAACCGCCCTTCCTTGCAGGCATGGGTCCCTCCCTACTGCCCTCCCCTGCTGGCCTGATCACCCACGACTGCGCTCTCTTGCAGGCCTGGTCCCTGCTAATTGCCTTTCCCTGCTGGCCATCTTGTGTCCACATGGGGGCAGGATCTTTTAACCACATGGGGACAGTCATCTTGGAGTGATGGTCAATCTGCATATTACTCTTTTATTAGATAGGGTAGAGGCCTGGTGCACGGGTGGGGGCCAGCTGGTTTGCCCTGAAGGATATCTTGGATCAGGGTGGGTATTCCCTTGGGGTGTGCATGGGGTGGCCTGGAAAAGGGGCCTGTTGTGGTTTGCAGGCCGGCCATGCACCTTGGTGATCCAGGTGGAGGCCCTGGTATCTGAGGTTTATTTATCTTCTACAATTGAAACTTTGTAGCCTGGAGCATAGCCAAGCCTTCTGCTCATACAGCCATTGAAACTTTGATGCCTTAAGCAGAGGCCTGGGCTGGCCAGGGTATACAGAAAGCTTTGGTTTCCTCCATCTCCAGGGGCAATCCAACCCTTCCTGCTCTTTCTGTGGCCATAGACATCTTGATTGGATTAATTTGCATACTGGCTCTGATTGGCTGGTGGCTGTGGCTGGTGGGCGTGACTTGTGTGGGTGTAGTGGAGGTACGGTCAATTTGCATATTACTCTTTTATTAAATAGGATATATATATATATATATATATATATATATATATATATATATATATATATGTTTCCGCCCCTTAGGAGTAAGAACCATACATAACTCATTTTTGTATCTCCCAAAATTTAGCACAATGTCATTGTTGATAATATATATGGTCCCAAAAAGATCGTTTTTCCTTCCCTTTTCATTGTGATATATATCTTACATGCATTATAGTTAATACATTACATAAAAATGTACAGAACGTTTATAGCAGAATTATTCATAATTCCCAAAAGGTGGAAATGCAGATATTCCTCAATGGAAAAATGGATAAACAAATTGTGGTATGTACACATAATGGAACATGATTCAGTTATATAAAGGAACGAAGTGCTAATATATGCTACAACTTGGATGAATCTCAGAAACATTATGCTAAATGAAAGAAATCAGACAGAAAAGGTCACATACTAGTAGGTGTACCAGTTAATATAGATTTTATAATCAAAGAAAACACGATAATTTCAAGAGAAACAACAAAAGTGCTTTATTCAAAGTAATGTCCTACACTAGCTATACATTTCTATAGGTAATTTGTGGATACCGTCCCAATAGAACTTTTCTTGTTTTGAGGCAAACCATTCAATTTTCCCTTCTTCGTACATTTTGAAGTGCTGTTCAGAAAGTGTGTGTGCCATGGATCAGTACAAGTGATAATCTGAAGGAGCAAGGACTGGTGAATACAGTGGTAGGTTAATACTTCCCAGGCAAAATCTTTTAATATGTCTTTAACTGGTTTTGAAATGTGTGATGGTGCGTTATCATGAAGCAAAAAAATTTTTGCCATGTCTTCTGGTCCATTCTGGCTGTTTTACAATCAAAGCGTGGTTCAAATTGATTATTTGTTGTCTGGGGCGATCAGTATTAACAATTTCACCTGGTTTTAGAAACTCATAATACACCACACCTTCCTGATCCCACCAAATGCAGAGCTTTATCTTCTTTCCAAAGCGATTTGGCCTTGCGTTGATATTGATGGTCGATCTGGATCAACCCATGATTTTGTGCATTTGGGATTCTCAAAATAAATCCACTTTTTATCGCCAGTCATAATTCAATGCAAAAAAGACCTTCTTTTATGCTGTTAAAGCAACATTTTACTAATGATTTTTCGGCTTTCCATTCGTCTTTCATTTAGTTGATGTGGCACCCATTTTCCTTCTTTTAAAATCTTTCCCACTGCTTGTAAACTATTGAAAATGTTTGCTGAGCAACATTTAATCTTTCTGCAAGTTGTTTTTGAGATTGACATTCATCTTCATCCAATAATGCTTGTAATTGTTGGTCTTGAAACCTTTTTGGTTGACCTGGCTGTTGTCTTTCACATCAAAATCATCACTTTTAAATCATTTAAACCAGCAATCACAAGTATCTTGAGATGGAGCATGTTCACCATAAGCTTCCTGAAGTATACAAAAAGCAGCACTTTTCTTCAAAATAAAGTAATGAATTAAAACTTGCTGCAAATGCTCTTTCTTTTTAGAACAACATCCAACATTTTTAAGCGTAAATATATGTATCATGTTAACACCTTCAGCAAATTTGACATATGAAGTTTTGAAGCTTGCTGTCAATACAAAAAAATAGCATATATATCAAATCGCACATATATCAACATATTTGTAACTCCATCTATTGAAAAATATCCTCATTATTAACTGGTACACCCAGTATATGATTCTTTTTATCATATATTCAGAATGGTAATTCCATAGAGACAAAAATCAGGTTCAAGGTTACAAGAGGATTGTGGTTAAGGGGAGAATGAAGAGTGACCGCCTAATCGATATGGGGTGATAAAAATTGAAACTAGAGAGAACTGTTAGTTGCACAATATTATAAATACATAAATACCACTAAATTGTATGATTAATTATATCCTATGTAAACTTCATTTCAATAAGTGTGTGTGTGTGTGTGTGTGTGTGTGTGTATGTATGTATTATTGATATTTTACAGAGAGGAAGAGAGAGGGAAAGTCAGAAACATCAATAAGAGGGAGAGACATCAATCAGCTGCCTCTTGCACGCCCCCTACTGGGGATGTGCCCGCAACCAAGGTACATGCCCTTGACCGAAATCAAACCTGGGACCTTTCAGTCCTCAGGCCGACACTCTATCCACTGAGCCAAACTGGTTTCGGCAATAAGTATATATTTTAAGAAAAACTATATGCACCATTTAAAGTTATAAATACCTACACAACCCACCACCAAAATGGGAAATAGAACTCTTCCAGTTCCCCAGAAACCTCCCAAGTGTTCTTTCTGGATTGTCCCTTTTCCACATAGAAATTATCCTGACTTTTAGTAATCATTTCCTAGCTTTTCTTTATATTTTTATCATCTGCCTACCCATGCTTAAATAGTACAGTACAATTTAATCATGCTATATGAATTCTTTAGCCTTATTTTCTTACACTCAACATTTGTAAGATTTGTCTACCTTCTTGGGTGTACCTATAGTTCATTTTATTGCTTATCCTAGATGCCTGATGCACAAAATTTCATGCAAGAGTAAGTCTTCCTTCCTCTGGCTGCCAACACTGGTTTCCCTCTGGTACACGGGAACTGGGCTTCCCTCCTCCTGCTGCCAGGAGGAACCCGGGACCCGGGCTGGCTTCTCCTGGCCATCCACAGGCACCCAGGACCTGGAATGGCTTCCCCTGGGCAGCCCACAGGCACCCAGAATCCAGGCTTTCTTCCCTCTGGCCCCAGCTTCATCAGGAAAGCCATCCAGAATAATGTCCGGAAGATATCTGGTCCAATTAGCATAATACTTTTATTATTTTTTAAAATATTTTATTAATTTTTACAGAGAGGAAGGGAGAGGGATGGAGTGTTAGAAACACTGATGAGAGAGAAACATCAATCAGCTGCCTTCTGCACACCCCCTATTGAGGATGTGCCCACAACCAAGATACATGCCCTTGACCGGAATCTAACCTGCGACCTTTGAGTCTGCAGGCCAATGCTCTATCCACTGAGCCAAATTTATTATTATTATAGATAGTTGAGAGAGTGTTTTTAATTAAAAGATTTTATTCATTTGAGGTTCCTCCATGTCTTTTCATGGTTTGAGAGCTTAATGCTCTTTATGGTGAGTAATGCTCCATTGTATAGACTATCCCAATGAGTTTTGTTCATTCACCTATTGAAGAACATCTTCACTCCAAACTTTTGGCAACGATGTGTTACAAACATTCATGTGCAGAGTTTTATTATGGACATTAAGTTTTTCAACTCTTTTGGATAAATACCAAAGAGATTGCTAGATCATATGATAAGAGTAAATTTAATTTTGTAAGAAACGGACAAAGTGACTTTTAAAATGGCTGTACTATTTACAGCATTCCCACCAGGAATGAATGAAAGTTCTTCAGCATTTGGTGTTGTCAGTGTTTTGGGTTTTTACCCTGTCAGTGTTTTAGATTTTTAACATTCTAACGGGTGTATGGTGATATCTCATTGTTTTTTCAATTCGTTAATGCCATATATGTTGAGCATCTTTTCATATGCTTATTTGCCACCTTTATGTCTTCTTCAGAGAGGTGTCCATTCAGATATTTTGCTCATTTTTAAACTTAGATTGTCTTCTTATTGTTGAGTTTTAAGGGTTCATAGTATATTTTGGATACCAGATCTTTATGTTTTGTTTTGTTTTTGTTTTTTCAAAAAATTTCTCCTAGTCTGTGTCTTGTTTTTTTAATCTCTTAACAGTGTCTTTTACAGAGCATTAGGTTTTCATTTTAATGATGTCCAACTTATCAATTTTTTTCCTTCATAGATTGTTTTTGGCATTGTGTCTAAAAATTCAGTGTGAAACATATGATTATCTAGATTTTCTCCCATGTTAATTTTTAGTTTTATAGTTTTATGTTTAACATTACCACTTAGAGATCATTTCTGTGAAAGATGTAAGATCTCTGTGTAGATTCTTGGTTTTGTTTTTTGTTTTTGTTTTTTTGGCATGAGAATATCTTGTTGTTCCAGCACCATATGTTGAAAAGACTATGTTTTCCCATTGAACTGTCATGGCTCCTTTGTCAAAGATCAGTTGACTATATTTTTATGGGTATAGTTCTGGGCTACTTTGTTTCACTTATCTACATCTTTTGTTTTTTTCATCAATATTACACTGTCTTAATTACTGTCATTTCAGAGTAAGTCTTAAAGCTAGTAATATCAGTCCTCTGACCTTGTTCTTCTTTGATACTATGTTGACTATTTCTGGTTATTTACCTCTTCACATAAACTTAGAATCAGTTTGTCAATATGCACAAAATAGCTTCCCAGTTTAAATTGAGACTAGAGGCCCAACACACATGAAATCATGTGCCGTTAGAGTCTCTAGTCCTAGCCTGGCCTCCATCGCATGGCCCCTGCCACCCTGTGAAGTTCCCCATCCTGGGACACTCCACAATGTTCGCGGTTTCTGCAAGGCTCCCCCTACAACTGCTTCGGGAAACTCACTGCCGCCTGGGTGACTGCTCCGCTAAGCTCACAGCCACCCTACAAAGCAGCCCGCCACCACTGCTCAACAGTCCCCAGTCCCACCCTGCCGTCAGCCCACCTCATGGTGAGCAGCTTGAGGGCTGGGGAAGAAGGGGGACAGAAAGGTGCTCCACATACTTCATGATGACTGGTCACTCGTTCAGTCATGACACCACCTAGCTCTTTATATATATTAGGATTACATTGAATCAATAAACCAAGTTGGAAAGAAATGACATTTAAACCATATTGAATCTTGCCTTCCTTGAACATTGACTATCTTTATTTACTTACATCTCCTTTGATTTTTTTAATCAAAATTTCATCATTTTTCTCATATACATACATCTTTTACAGAAGTTGTTAAGATTTATATGAAGGATTTTAAATATGTTGGTGCTAATATAAATGGTGTTCACACTTCGATTTCAAATTTCAAATTCCAAAAACTAGATTTATATCTATTTTAATTTTATGCAAATATAAATGGCATTATGCTTTTAATATAAAATTTGTTGTTCATTACCACTTTATAGGAAAACAATGAACTTTTGTACATTAACTTTGTATCTTACAACATCACTGTAAGAACTTATTAGTTCCAGAAGACTTTATTGATTCTTGGGACTTTCTACATAAATCATCATGTTATTTATAAGCAAAGGTTTATTTTTTCCTTTCCGATTTGTGTATCTTTAATTCCTTTTCTTATTTTGTTAGCTCAGACTTCCAAGATGATGTAGAATAGGAATAATCAGAGGAGAAATCATTGTCTTTTTTTCCTGATCTTACTAAGAAAGCATCTACTTTCTCACCAATAATAAGTTGAGGAAGTTCCCCTTATTCCAATTTTCCAGAGTTTTTATCATATATGGGAGTTAAGATTATTGTCCAGTGCTGTCTCTGCATCTATTAATATGATCATATATTTTTTTTCTTAATTGGCCTGTTAATAATAATGGCTTACACTGTTTTTATAAATGCTGAGCCAGCCTTGCACACCTGGAATAAATCACACTTGGACATATTATATAATTCTTTTTATACATTTTTAAATTCAATTTGCAAATATTGAGGATTTTTGCATGTATACTCATAAGAGATACTAACTTGTAGTTTTCCTTTCTTACATTGTCTTTGGTTTGATTAGGATATGCTGGCCTCATAGAATAAGTAAAGAAGTATTCCTTCTGCTTCTTTTTTCTAGAAGAGATTGTACATAATTGGTAAATTTTTCCTTAAACGTTTAATTAAATTAAGAGCATTAAAAAAATAAAACATTTAGCTTTTCAGGCAGAAACAAGAAGGCAATAGTGGTTGAATATTTTTAAACTTCTAATATCCTCAAGGCATTCGTTCTAATACTTTAAAAATATTATCTTTATAATCTTTATAAGGGAGCTATTAATTCCCTTATTAGTCCCTTAATAATTTTTTTTTAAATAGACCTCAAATTAAGTACCTTACCCACGATAACACGGCTAGTATATACAGTTTTGGTATTTTAACCTAAGTGTATTTAACTCAACATTTCTCTTATTTCCTCTAGATTTTATTATTAACACACACACACACACACACACAAAGGGAGTTAGAAAGCAAAAAGAGAAATAAAGGGAATAAAAGAGCAAAAACCTTGAAACTTCAGCTTTAGGAGCATAATGTGAGGTAACATGACACAATACTGTTTATTCCATACATTTTGAGAAGCATAACATAGTGGTCAAAAGTAAGATTGCCCAGGCTTAAATCTTAATTGCATCACTTCCTAAAAATGTGACTTCGGGCCATTTTTCCTATGGGAGCTATGTTTTCTCCTCTATAAAATGGCATGATTACTTACCCTTCAAATGTTTTAATAAGGATTAAATGATCAAATTAAATAGCCTACTGTTTGTCACTGCTTTTTAAGATGACAAAATTATTTTAAAGACTTAGATCGTAATGTTCAGAAATTTGCTAATTATCTAAAATTCACTCTGTGCATACTGACAATTTGAATGCACAACTCTTTTGTTAATTTTGGTTAATATTTGAATCCAAAGATAAGGAGCAAAATGTGGCAGATCTTTATACAGTACCATCTGTAATTTCAAATGACAAAACTGTAAATTATTTCAATGTTAAAGACAATGCATTTTTACCATCCAAAGATTCAGTAATGAGAAGTTCTATTTTACAGTTTCTGAATACACATTCAAGTTTCTTAACTTCCACGAGCACTGATCTGTACATAATTATCAGGAAAATATTAATCAAAGTCTAAAGAGAGAAAATCATGTAGCAGTATGAATCTTTCTAAATGCACGATAATTTACAATGGAGATGTATCAAGCACCATAGAGTAAGGAGACATTTTTCCTGGCAGGAAAATCTTAGTGTCACTCTTTAAAGAAGCCAATCCTTTCTATCAAACTATAGGTTTTCCTTTTTAAAATCACAACTCAAGAGCTGAGCAAAAAGTCAGATCACAGAAACTGAATGAAAGTAAAGGCATCACAGGGAGATAATCTGAAAGGGGAAAAGTTCCTTTTACCATCCATCAGGTCCTTTGGAGCAGGTTCACATTACTCAGAACCAATTTTAATGGGAACATTACTGATATTTTTCTATAGTCACATGGTCAGTTGAAAATATTTGTTTAAAATTACCTTCCAGTTAAAAGTATATAGGCCATGTTATGTTTTAAAGAACTTTGAGGATTTAACTGATTCCTTTTCAGCATTCAATCTAACAGAAATGTTCCTTCAGAAAACTCTGGCTTTACCTGCAGGTTCTCTACTGGCCTACTTTCCTCTGAATGTGGAACACCTTGGATTCAAAAGGAAGATTTTTTTTTTAATCCTGAATTTTCAGAACAGGAAATTATTGCCTACATATGTATTCCTTAAGGCAATAGGTCAACTCCTAGGTGATAACCCCAAATAACTGCTGCTCAAGCCTTCTCTGCCCACATGTTATCAAAAAAAGAGATTTAACAAAATTATATATGTGCATGTGTAATATATACATATATCCTACATAATAAAAACCCAGAGACCGAATGGCAGAATGACCAGAATGACCAGTCAACCAGTAGCTATGATGTGTACTAACCACTAGGGGGCAGACACTCAATGCAGGAGCTGCCCCCTGGTAGTCAGTGCAATCCCACCATGACCGGGATGAGCAGTGCTCCCACAGAGGGACCAGTCACTCAGAGGGTGGGTCCACAGCCACTCAGCTGACCAGGGTGAGTGGTGCTCCCCTAGCGGTCTGATCCCCACAGGCCATGCCCCGCAACAGTGCACAAATCCTGTGCACCTAGGTGATAACCCTAAATAACTGTTGCTCAAGCCTTCTCTGCCCACATTTTATCAAGAAAAGAGATTTAACAACATTATATATGTGCACATGTAATATATACATATTTACACATACATAATTTATAAATGTATGTTACATATGAAATTTATATGTATGTGTGAATAAGCAGATGATAGATAAATTAGATAGATGATAGATATATAGATAAAGACACATAGATAGATACATACAGAACTTTTATTTGAAGGATATACGTACCAGTCAACCATTTCTTGATATACTCTAGGTCAGCGGTTCTCAACCTGTGGATTGCAACCTGTTTTCTGATGGTCTTAGGCTCTACAGCATTAACCCACAGGTTGAGAACCACTGCTCTAGGTATATTTTTGGATAAAGACTATTATTTAGTTCCCCATCCTTAAATCCCTCAGCTTTCACTGAGGATACTGTAAGAAAACAGCTTTGTGAAACCCACTACATTATTCAATACCAAGTTCCACGCTTAATTAAGCTGTACACCTAATATTTACACATTTTACTGTAGGTAAATTACAACTCAAAAAAACACACACAACACTTTTCAGCTCAACCTTGGTAAATTATTAAGGACTTTAAGATAGCATATACACGTATATATTCTCACTGTCCCTATAATCTTCACTCTATTCTAATTTATATATTTAATCCTAATCCTAAAACTTTCTCCTCTTTGATCTATTTTGTTTTTCACTGAGATGATCACAGTGAAAATCTAAAAATGCCCTTGTAACATACAGAAGAAAGCAAAACAAAACAGGCTAGAACTTTCGATATAGCCAATCCTGACTAGTGAATTATCATCAGTTCCCTATAGAAAAATAAAATTCAAGCTGGTTGCTTACAGTGTATAGGATATTTTAAATTAGTTGAATAATGTATAATTAAATAATAATTGATAAGCCTATAAGCAATGTATTTATATTGTGCATGGTGACATTATACCAAATAAATGTTTTTTTATCTTAAAATCCCAATTCAAGAATCTTAAAATCTTATTTGCTAGATATAGCTTACTCTAAAAGGTTAAAAAGGCAGAAACAGTATGAACAACTACATGCCAACAAAATGGACAACCTTGGAGAAATGGACAAATTTCTAGAAATATACAACCTTCCAAAACGTAGGAAGAATCAGGAAACCTGAATATACTGGTAGCAACTAATGAAATTGAAGCAGTAATCAAAAAACACCCAGTAAACAAAGGTCCTGGACTGAACAACTTGAGTTTTGCCAAACATTCAAAGAAGAACTAACATCTATTTTCCTCACACTATTCCAGAAAACGCAAGAGGAAGGAAGATTTCCATGTTCTTTTTTTATGACACTAACATTCTCCTAATTCCAAAACCAGATACAAATACTGTAAAAGAAAAAAATTTCTGATGAATATAGATACTAATATTCTCAACAAAATATTAAAAAAGACCATAAATCATGAGCAAGTGGGATTTGTTCCAGGGATGCAAGGCTAGTACAATATTCACAAATGAATAAGTGTGATATACACCACATAAGAAAAATGAAGGATAAAAATCTCATGATCATATCAATAGATGCTGAAAAAGCATTCAACAAAATCCAGCACCCATTTTTTGATAAAAAGTCTCAGCAAAATGGGAATAGAGGATTAACATAATAAAGGCCATATATGACAAACACAGCCATCATATTCAATGGACAAAAACAAAAAGCATTTCCGTTAAAAAAAAACAAGAAAAGTTGTCTATTTTTCCTACTCTTAACCCAACATGGTACTGGAAGTCCAAGCCACAGCAATCAGACAAGAAGAAGAGATAAAAAGCATTTAAACTGAAAAGGAGGAAGTAAAACTCTCATTATTCACATATGACATGATACTATACATAGAAAACTCTAAAGGCACCACCAAAAAATTACTAGATTTAATAATGAAATCAGCAAAGTAGCAGTATACAAAATTAACATCCAGAAATCAATGGCATTTTTTTAAAATATATATTATTATTTTTTACAGAGAGGAAGGGAGAGAGATAGAGTCAGAAACATCGATGAGAGAGAGACATCAATCAGCTGCCTGCTGCACACTCCTCACTGGGGAGTGCCCGCAACCAAGGTACATGCCCTTGATGGGAATCGAACCCGGGACCCTTCAGTCTGCAGGCCAACGCTCTATCTACTGAGCCAAACCGGTTTTGGCTGAATGGCATTTTTATACACTAATAATGAAATCTCAGAAAGAGAAACTAAAACCAAAATCTTATTCACCATTGCAACAACAAAAAAATAAGATACCTAGGGATAAACTTAACCAAGGAAATAAAAGACATGTACTTTAAAAATCACAGGGCATAGAAAAGGAAATAGAGAAAAATACAAACAAGTAGAAGCATATACTGTGTTCATGTATTAGAAGAATTAACATCATTAAAATGTCCACAGATCTAGAACAAATACCCCCAAAATTTATGTGGAACCAAAACAGACCCTGCATAGCCAAGCTATCTTGAAAAAAAAGAAAAAGAAACAAGTTGGAGAGATCACAATACTGGGTATCAAACTATACTAAAAAGCCACTGTAAATCAAAACAGCCTGGTACTGGCATAAGAATGGGCATATAGATCAATGGAACAGAAGTGAGACCCCAGAAATCAACCTATGTCATTATGGTCAATTAATATCTGACAAAGGCGGTTAAGAGCATACAATGAAATAAAGACAGTTTCTTCAATAAGTGGTGTTGGGAAAATTAGATAGGTACATGCAAAAAAATGAAACTAGAGCACCAACTGATACCATATACAAGAATAAACCCAAAATGAATAAAAGATTTAAATGTAAGTCATGAAACCATAAAAATCTTAGAAGAAAACATAGGCTGTAAAATCTCAGACACCTCACATAGCAGAATTTTCACCATACATTTCCTACGGAAAGAAAAAACATAGGGGGAAAAAAACAAGCAAATGGGACTACATCAAACTAAAAATCTTCTGAACAGCAAAAGAAACCATCTTCAAAATGAAAAAGAAACCCACTGTATGGGAGAACATATTCGCCAATGATGCATCTGATAAGTGGCTAACTTCCAAAATATATAAAGAACTCATACAACTCAACACCAAGAAGATGAACAATTAAAAATGGAACTGCCATTTGACCCAGTGATCCTACTCCTGGAATATAGCCTAAGAATCCAGAATCAAAAAAAAATATATGCACTCCTTTGTTAATAGCAACATTATTTACAACACCGAGGATCCGGAAATAACCCAAGTGCCCATCAGTAGATGAGTAGATTAAAAAGCTGTGGTCCATTTCCACAATGGAATACTAAGCAGCTGTAAAAAAGAAGGCTCTCATCTCATTGAACACCGACCTATGAACCAGGTAGTGACAGTTCCATTCCCAGTTAGGGAACTTGGCTGGGTTGTAGGCTCAATCCCCAGTGTGGGATGTGCAGGAAGCAGTCAATTGATGATTCTCTCTCATCACTGATGTTTCTATCTCTCTCTTCCTCTCTGAAATCAATAAAAAAAAATTTTTTTTTTAAAAGGCTCTCCCGCTGACCAATGTTGCTTAGTGGTTAGTGTTGACCCATGCGCCAAAGGGTCTTGGGTTTACTTCCCTCTTAAAGGCACGAACCTGAATTACAGGATTAATCCCTGCCACAGTTGGCGTGCCCGAAAGAGGCAACCAATACATAGATGTGTCTCTCTCCCATCAATGTGTGTGTGTGTGTCTTTCTCTCCGTGTCTCTCCTCTTTCACTCTCTCTAAAAAATCAATGGAAAAAATATCCTTAGGTAAGGATTAACAAAAAGAAGGATCTCTTATCCTTTGCAACAGCATGGATGAACCTAGAGATTATTATGCTAAGAGAAATAAGCCAGTCTGAGAAAGACAAATAAAACATGATCTCACTTATATGTGGAATCTAATGAGCAAAATAAAGTGATGAACAAAAGAGGTCCAGAAGCATGGATGCATGGAACAGACTGATGGATCTCAGAGGGGAGGAGATGATGGGAAGAGATTAATCAAAGAACTTAGATGCATATATGCATAACCCATGGACATAGACAATAGAGTGGTGAGGGCCTAGGGTGGGGCAGGAGCTGGGTAGATGGGGGCAAAGAGGGAGAAAATGAGGGACATCTGTAATGCTGTCAACAATAAAAATATTTTTTCAAGGCAGACACAGGCAACTAACTACCTGCTGAGATACTCAGAGCACCTGTCAGTGACAAGTGCTATTAAGAGAACTGATATATGCAAATACTTTTAATGTGCATTCCAATTTGCCATAAAAGGAAAGAATGAATCTGAATAATCTATTGTGAATAAAGTCTGGATGAAACAAATATTAAAAACATATACTAGTAAACTACTAAAATGCTTTTATTATGTTGTTTCCTTTGCCTGAAATGCCTGTCCTTCTACTAATGGGTTCAGCCACTTACATACAATTCCTTATCCAAGTTTCAGCTCGACATCTCCTTTTGAAAGGACTACAGAAACTTGTCAAATCCATTCCACTGCAGTCATATAGAAGAAAAGATGAATGGGGCATTTCCTGGAATTGTCTACTAGGACGATGGAATAAGGAGTCACATCTTTTACTCCGACTTTTTATTTTTGGAAATTTTCAAGTTCAAAAACAGTTGAAAGAAACTACAATAAAACTCTTACATCCTGCATCTAGCTCATTCCATTTCAATGGGGCAATACTAGTTCTTGGAGAGGAGTGAAAAAATCTTAGACATTACAAAAAAAGGGGGTGGTGGAACCTAGACTGATTTACTGTCACTAATTTACTACATTAGCTTTCTCTCTTCACACACACACACACAGAGGGTTTTGGGTTTTTTGGAGTGAACCACATGAAAGTTATTTGCAGCATCCTGACATTTGTCTCCTTAAATATATCAGCATGTGCCGAAGAGCCTGGATATTTTCCTCTATAGTCACATTACAATGATCACACTCAAATATCTACTGTTGTTATTGTTGCTGTTGTTATTTATACCATCCAATCTCAATTTCTTCAACCATTCCAGCAATGTCATTTATATGTTTCACCTCTAATCCAAGACCCATTGAAGAAATCAGCACAAAACAGTTAATTGCCATGTCTCTTTACAGGTATCTAATTTTCTTGACTATTTACTCAGTCTTTCATGATACCTGTATTTCTTAAGGTTCCAAGCCAACTGTTTTGTAGATTTCCTATCTGACTTTGGTTATGTCCAGATTAAATTATAATCTTTTAAAAACTGGCAGAAGTACAACTTAAGTGAAGTTGTACTATTCTTTGTGATACATCAAGTAAAATAATATTAGCTCATCTTATAAAGTTCAGTTTGATCATTGGATAAATTAGCAAAATTTTTAATATCCTATTTCAAATCTTTCACTCAATGGTTTCAGCACCTATCTCAATCAAATATTTCTGTGGTGCTTATCTTATTTATAGATTTTGCTATTGCTATAATTCTTTCTATAATTATTATTTGGTTTAAAAGAAAAGTAATGGCCACTTCCCAACTTTGGATATAAAGGCCCTGTGTTCTAAGGGCCATGGGAACGTTAAGTAGAGTGATTCGTGGGTCTCCTGAAGAACATCTCTGCATCTTACTACCTTTTAGTTTAAAATTTCACAACTAACAATTTCTACTAATTGAGGGATAAATACCGAAAACCACTATCACAGAGCAGCATTGTCTAATATAATACTGCAACAATAAAAATGTTCTACCCCATCAACAGTTGCTAATCAGCCACATGCAGCTAATAAACACTTGAAATGAGATTAGTAGAACCAAGGAACAGAAATTTTCAATGAATTTAACTAAGCACATGGTGCCAGATGTACTGTATTGGGCAGTGTAGACATAAAGAATCTTATTTAAAAACTAGAGGCCGAGCACATAAAAATAGCGCGTGGGTAAGATCCCTAGGCCTGCCCACAGCCAGCCCCGAAACCCGCCACCACCACCCCACTCACTCACCCCCACCACCACTACCACCCACCCCCAGTTCCCCTTTCGCAATAGGATGATCAGTGCCTGATGGCCAGTAAAGGACTGAGAGGTCGGCTGTTACTGCCTACTCACAAGCTTTGCCCCCGCTGTGGGTTGCGTTGCCTCTGTGTGGGGGGCAACCAGTGGGGCAGGGGCCATAGCCTTGCACTGCCTGCATCCCCCACCACCCACCTGGGTTCCTCATCAGGTGATCAGAGCCTGCCAGCCGGGGAAAGGAACCAAGAGATGGTCAGTGCATCTCATAGAGACTTTTCAAGGGTTGGTTCTGATCATTCCGCATTTAGAGTCAATTGGTATATTATTTTATTATATAGGATAGAGGCCTGGTGCACAGGTGAAGGCCAGCTGGCCTGCCCTAATGGGGGCCCTGGATCTGGGTAGGAGTCCCCACTGGGGAGTGGGGCTGGCTAGGGCAAGGGGTTGTGGGCAGTTTGCAGTTGGCCACACCCCGTATCAGGATGGGGATCCCCACTAGGGGTGGGGCTGGCTTGGGCGAGGGACCACAGGGGTGTTAGGCAGCCACTCCACCCTCAATTGGGGCCTGTGGTGGTCAGTGGTGGGGCCTGTGAGGGCAGGGGCTGGGCATCACAGCGACCAGTCATCCAGTTGTTACGGTGTTATGGCATTACAATCACTTGCCTTTTATGTATATAGATGATTATCTTCATTTGGGGAGATAGTTTGCCACTGAAATGTAAATACATGTAAAAAATTTAAACACTTAAAATACTAATCGCGTATTTCACAAACCCAGAACAAACTCTCCAAAATTTATCTGGAATAAAAAAAAAAGATTCCGAATAGCGGCAGCAATCCTGAGAAAAAAAGAACAAAGCTGGAGGGATCACAATACCAGATATCAAGCTATATTATAAAGCCACTGTCCTCAAAACTGCCTGGTACTGGCACAAGAACAGACATATACACCAACGAAACAGAACAGAACAGAGAACCCAGAAATCAACCCAAGCCATGATGCTCAACTAATATTTGACAAATGAGGCAACAGCATACAATTGATCAAGACAGTCTCTCCAATAAGTGATGTTGGGAAAGTTGATCAGATACATGCAAAAATAAAAATAGATGTCCAACTTAAACTAAACACAAAAACAAACTCAAAATATATAAAGGATTTAAACATAAGATGGGAACCTTAAAATTCTTAGAAGAATCCACAGGCAATAAAATATCAGACATGTAGTAGCAATATCATTACTGATATAGCTCTTAGGGCAATGGAAACTAAGGAGAAAATAAACAAATGGGACTACATCAAAATAAAAAGCTTCTGCACAGCAAAAGAAACCATCAACAAAACAATAAGAAAGCCCACTGCATGGGAGAACATGTATTTGCCAATGTTATATATGATAAAGGTCTAATCTCCAAAAATTTATAAGGAACTCACATATCTTAACAAAAAGAAGATAAACAACACAATTTTTAAAAATGGTCAAAAGACCTAGACATTTTTCAAAAGTGGACATACAGAAAACATGTTCAAAGTCACTAATCATCGGATAGATGCAAATCAAAACGATAATGAGGTACCATCTCACACCTGTCAGAATGGCTATCATCAATAAATCAACAAACGACAAGTGCTGGAGAGGATGGGGAAGAAAAGGAATCCTCATGCACTGCTGGTGGGAATGCAGACTGATGCAGCCACTGTGGAAAGCAGTATGGAGTTTCTGCAAAAAACTACAAACAGAACTCCCATTTGACCCAGTAATCCCATGTCTAGGAATATATCCCAAGAAATCAGAAACACCACTTAGAAAGGATATATGCACCCTTATGTTCATATAAGCACAATTTACAATAGCTAAGATTTGGAAACAGCTAAGTGCTCATTAGCAGATGAGTGGATTAAAAAATCATCGTACATCTACACGATGGAATACTACGCTGCTATAAAAAAGGAAAACTTCTTACCATTTGCAACAGTATGGATGGACCTGGAAGGCATTATGTTAAGGGAAATAAGCCAATTGGAGAAATAAATACCACATGATCTCACTCATTTGTGGAATATAATCAACAACATAAACTGATGAACACAAACAGATCCAGACACAGAGAAGCATTGAAAAGACCATCAAACCTCAGAAGGAAAGCAGTTGGAGTGGGGGGTGGGAGAGATTAAGAGATCAACCAAAGGACTTGTATGCATGCATATAAGCATACCCAATGGACAAAGACCCTAGAGGGGTGAGAGCATGTGCTGGGGGGTGAGAGTGGCTGGAGAGAGGTTAAAGGGGGAAAAAGGAGACATATGTAATACTTTAAACAATAAAGAATTTTTTTTAATGTCTTCTTACCAATATTCATGAAACAATGGCAAGGCTAATTTGTTGCTTAGTAATAAATTCTCAGAATCTGTACAACAATCAAAATAATTGCGTGGAAAAAGCAGGTGTTTCTGAGTTTAATCTTTCTACTCAAGTTTCTCAGTACATGATAATCCAATCAAATGTCTTTTGTGAACACTAGAACAGCTTTCTGATATCCAAAAGGCAAGAATATTTTGCATCTTTTCTAGCCACAAGGGCCATGCTTTCTGATAAAGATGTGTTTGATATGAAGGACTCTTTAGTCAAGTGGTTTTTGGTATATGTATTTTGTGAAAGTCCCCAAGAGTATAAAATATAAATACCTGTATCTCACCCAGCTAAAATCAATGCTTTAGGAATCCAGCCTCAGAACCAACAAGTGACTTCTGTTACAGTGGTGGTCTACATACACCTTCTAATAAACACTGGAGGCAGTGCAATTTGGTATAAAAAATTCTAATCCTTCTTACAGTTCTAACTGCAGCCACATCATCTATTCCATGCTTCATTTGCCTTACCTGTACAAGAAGACTTCATTGGACAATTACTAAGATCTCTACAATTCTTTAATTCACATGCTACTAGCTACTAAAATTGCTGTGGTTCAATGGAAGACATTCACCTCCTATGACAGCAAAGCTAAATACACTTCAGCTTGGCATTCCTTCAAAACAAACAATAGGCTAGAAAAAAATTAAAATAAATACGTAAGAATGAGATTCTAAAATCAAGAAGCCAAATGTTAGGCAGCTATATTATTAGTAAAACCAATGCTTTTGGGCCCAGACTTAAACTGTCAAATACTTATGGACTAGGTAGAGTGATGAGCGTCTCCCTGAACATACAGCTTTGAGCAATTGGCCCAAAGGATTTCTTTTTTTTTCTAAAGCCTCAGATATCAAGAAGTTACTTTATTATTTAAAACTAGAGGCTCGATGCTTGAAATTCATGCAAGGGGCTCGGCATTTGCAGTCCCAGCTGCCTCAGCCCTCACAGCCCTCACAGCCTCAGCTGCCTCAAGGCCCTGGCTGCCTTGGCCCCTGCCCACTGATCGGTCCAGAAGGTCATTCCAGAAGGTCATTCTGGAAGGTGGTTCTGCTGTGCAGCCTAATTAGCATATTAAGTCTTCATTATATAGAATAAAAAGTCTTCTTTTGGGGCCATTGGTTTATGTTCTTATAATACTATATTTATATTTTAAGTTCTTCTGAAGCTTGGCATGTTAATAATCATGGTTCGTTCCTCAATTCAATGTAACAGAACCACCTACTCTATGAGAACAAGTTCAAGATTGTTATAAATGTCTTGTATAAAATCTACAGGTCACTGCAAAGCAACTATACTTAGCTAAGAGATCTATGATGGCAGCACATTTTTAAAGATGTGGATTCAAACTTACCTTATTTGCTCTTTAAGTCTTATCAACCTAATTAGCCTCCTTCAGACCTGGTTTCTTCAAAAGATAATGTCTGATACAAGGGCTATTTTTTGTAAGAATTAAATGAGATTATTTCACACAGGATCTAACAAGGACACCTACTAAGCATTCAATAAAGAGATAATAATACTAAATGATCTGGAACACAGTAAGTCCCATAATCTTTTCCCTATCTTCCCAATGGTATTCCCTACTATATCCTAACAATATTCTATATTTTGATCACATCTCCTATGTTGAATATACCTTAAGGGCCTGCATTTTCATACCTTTGATCATGTAATAATCTCAGCCTGAATTTTCTGTCAAATTTCTATCCATTCTTAAAATCCTTGATCAAATTCAGTCTCCCTCAAGACAATTTCAAATATGTATTCCTTTCAGAAAGTCAGTCAGACCCCTGGTGCTTGCAGCTGGTGCTCAAGGGAAACAAATTATTAACTTACATAAAAATTTAGAAGGCTATAAGAGATAACAGGTGCTGGCTTTATAGAAAGTAGAAACTAGCAGTTTTAAATGCTGGAAATAGGCCAAAGGAATAAATCTTCATTTTTGAAGATTTACTTATAGTGAAAGCAACACAAAGATAATAGAATGTCCAATATATACAGGATTTGTTTCATGACTATTTTCTAGTTAATGATTGTAGGGGGTAAAAAAAATAAAGCCTTTTAACATTTAAAGGTTCCCCATACCCTTTCTAACCTTCAAGCAATTATGCTTTTCACCATTAAAAAAAAACACAAAAAACTAAATATCAAGATGTCATTTAGAAATACGTCAATTTTTAAATCAGTAGGTCAAATAATTTTATATCATTCTGGCACTTAATATTTTCTAATTTATATATTCAAACTTACCTCTCACTCTACCTCAAAAGCTATCTACCCTCAAAACTTTATTTATGCTTCTTATCCATTCTCCCAGACATCTTTTTCCACTACCAAAT
Source organism: Lasiurus cinereus (assembly GCA_011751065.1). Classification (NCBI taxonomy): domain Eukaryota; kingdom Metazoa; phylum Chordata; class Mammalia; order Chiroptera; family Vespertilionidae; genus Lasiurus; species Lasiurus cinereus. The sequence continues at coordinate 50,373,224 of JAAGEH010000030.1, read as the reverse complement.
CATTGTTTTCTTAATTTTACAGTATTTGCGTGAAACCAAGCTATAGAGTCTCTCTTCACAATTTATGATCCCCAAAGGAAATAAATAACAGAAAATCTTTGAAGGTAACTTCTGAGTCCTTTCTAAGAAGCCTTCAGAAATAAAATTGGGAATTAAAATTTTTATCTTTGGAGACCAGGGTCCCACTTGCCCAAATGCTGGTTGATAAGATGATAAATTTTCTCTTCTTTCTTCATTAAGAACGCAAAGTTCTTTCTTAAGAAAGAGCTGCACAACTCAGTATTAGACATTTAAACCACATTACATTCAGTGATTCACATGTAATATTAATACTAAGATTACACTATATACAAAGTTCTAAATGTCTTTTTCTGAATTTTTAGAATCTAATAAGATCTTATTTTTTTATATTTTTATTGATTTCAGAGAGGAAAAGAGAGGGAGAGAGAGAGAAATACATCAATGATGAGAGAGAATCATTGATCAGCTGCCTTCTGCATGCCCCACACTGGGGATCAGGCCCAGAACCTGGGTTTGTGCCTGCCCAGGAATCAAATCCTGACCTCCTGATTCATATATTGACATTCAACCACTGAACCACACCAGCTGAGCTAGAATCTTCTTAGTGTGATGAATCGGACCAGTTTTTTTAAAAAAATTGTTTATAGTTCTTCAACAAGCCTTTAACATTTACATTTAACTGAAGATCTTAAAGGTCAACATAGTACTTTAAAGCTGGAAGAAACCTTGAATATCTCATGCTTGTTACAAAATGTAAAGCTTAGCTTCATTGATACAGTAACTGTCCAGGAAGTTTATGACCAACAGACTACTTCAGTGAAAACATGTGGTCAATGATGTCCTTCACCCTGTGAAGGCAACAGTACGTAAGACAGAAATTCAAGGAAAACTAAACAAAATGTATAAGACCACACCAGATGCCATCTTTGTGTTTGAATTCAGAACCCATTTTAGTGGTGACAACACCACTGGCTTTGCATAGTTTATGATTCCTTGGAGTATACAAAGAAAAATGAACCCAAACATAGACTTGCAAAACATGGCCGTATGAGAAGAAGACCTCAAAAAAACAGAGAAAGGAATGCAAGAACAGAACGAAGGAAGTCAGAGGTATGTTGAAGGCTAAGGTTCGTGCTGCCAAGAAGTGAGCTGGAGACTGGACGACAGCAGGAGTAAAGATCCTTCAGTGACTTTATCTGTGGTGACCGTACCTATTTTTCATGAGAGAATTAATAAACTATGAACTTAAAAGAAGCCTAGAAGAAACAAAAGGTAAAACCTAGAGAATCTGGTGTTTGACTATATATAAAGAATCCAGGATGACTCTTAGAGTTTTCAAGCCTAAGAAATATGGAAATATTAAGGAGTCACTGACAGAGGGAAACTAATTTTAAAGGCAGAAGAGTAAGAAAAAGGTTGTGTTTTTTTTTATTGCTTAAAATATACTGAGTATGGACACTAACACTTTACCTTACCTTATCAATGAAGGAAAGCTTATTTCTTCTTAGAGAGATGAGGAAGGCGGGAAGGAGTGGAGAGGAAAGCAGGTTACTTTAAGTAGGAATTCTCTGTCTCCACTCCATACATAAATCCTTTTTCATTTTCCACAAATAACTAAAGTAATGCCCCAGAAGAACAGTCCCCAAAAACTTGATTTTTTCTTAGAAATAATACAAAATATTTCATTGATTCTGAAATAATTTTATTTCTATTTTTTACTCTAAGAAGATTTATGACTTACAATCTTTGTTCCACCCTCTTTGGCATAATTTAAACACTTTTCATGTGAACCAAATAGCATCAAGAACCATAATAATCTTATCAACAATAACCTATTTTAGCTGTGCATTGTAAATTAAAGTCTAGCTGAATTCTATTCATTATCTAAAATTTAAAGAGATTGATCTCTTATTTGACAGAGGATTACTAAAAGATAAAAGGGTTGGCTGGTTTCAGTGGTGCTGTCACTGTTCACTGTTCCTGCCAACAACCTAATTCCATAAACACTGAATCCTGTTCAACCAATGGTTCCTTGTCAACAAACCATAATCACATTTTGACCCACCTTAATAGATTTTAACAAAGTAGAATTGATCCTTTGTGTCCTCTTATAGCCTAGGTTTGGAAGCTTTTAACAATTTTTAACAGAAAGTCTTTGAACAATCGGTACTGAACGTTCAGATATAGGAGGATGTAAAAAAATCTGGTGCGGAATTAGTTTTATTACTTTTCATACATTTAAGTGGTGTTTCAAGCTTCTGTTCATAAACACTTCCTTCCCCAATTTCACTCATTTTTATTTATTACTTAAGAGATGGATTTGGTTCGTGAAAATATTCCTGAAAAAGATAAACTCCACACAGCAGTTGCCTGTGAAAGGGTGAAAGTGAGTCCAGTGAGAAGTACCAGAGGCTTTGATGTATCTGTGTTATTATAAATGTGGAATATTAATATTCAATGAAGCCTAAGCTATATGGTAAGTATATGGTCAGGGAGAAAATTATATAAATTGCTTTGACCGTCTCTCAACTCACCAACCCCCACATTCTACTCCCAATGAAAGCTCTATGGCAAAGAAAAATTTTGGTCAAGAGGAGAAAAAGAATAGTTTAGAAATATTATACATTTTATTGGAAGGCAAATCCAGGTACTTTTTAGAAGGTAAATGAGAGGAACATTGTCATAGCACCAGAGACTGAGTAGGAAAGATTCCAAAACACTGGTCTGCACCAAATACAAACAATGATTATGATTTTGCCAAGAATCAGCCTGGATCAGTCAATTGTCCTTGGAGATGCTTCTAAAAATTATCCTTAATATCTTTTTTTTTTCTTTTTCAATTCTACAGCTGATTACAGATGCCTGGGTCACAACTTTTGGCTGGTGTGTGAGCAGCTTTTTTAACTTACGATATTTTCTTAAGTCATGAGAATTTTGGTTTAATTTTTCATATCCAATTATGCTGAAATACATATAGTAACCAGCCTTTCTCCAAGTGACATCAATTACTCTTAGAACATTAAATATTAGTTTAAATCTAATTGAACTTCCCACCACAGCCTACTGAATTTAAGAATAACATGTGATATTACCTAAAGAAGCTACTGAACATGCAGCTTTAGTAAACAGTCATTATTAGAATAATTAATCTATTTTAATAATGTTTGCATATGCTACTTCAAAAATCTGTTCCAGTTTTAAGAATGTGAGAGAAAAATGACTAGAATGCAAATGGTTTATAAAACATCTTGTGAAGAAAATATTTTTAGTAGGAATTGGACTGATACTTTATTCAGCTCCTGAATTTTATGTGATGTAGCTAACCAAAAAAAAATAGTATTTCTGTACCCATCTTGTAACTTCTCATATTTTTTTTCTTTGCTTTACAGTATTTTCCCCCATCACCATTTATTCCCTTTATACCCTTCTCCACCTCCACTCACCACCCCTCCCATAATTTTTTATATTTTGAAGAAAATAACAGCTCGCCATTAAAGACAGTGAATTGTTAAACCTTTTGGTCTTTTGAATAAATTTATTTAAAAAAACTTTAAAATATAGTATAATTAACAATGCTCATTTTATAGTGACCATGGTAAACTAAAAAACATAATTTAAAATATTCATGATATATTACCCTTGTAACTATCACCATAAATTTCAGGCGCTAATAAGAAAATGTTAATGTTCATTTAATCTGTGTAAGTTCAGTCTAAATCTCTATAACCAAAGCTTTCAACCTTAGCTGCACAAGTGAGCACGTAGAGAACTGAGACCCCAGCCACACCCCAAATCAATGTTCAGAACTTGGGATCCAGACACAGCTTTTTTTTAAAGCTTCAGAGGTGATGCCAACAAATAACTAAGATTTAGAACCCCGGCTTTAAAGATCCTAACAGGATAAATGTGAGTCAGTATTCCACAAAGAAAAAACATAAACACAAAAATTATATGGAGTAAAAAAAATTAAGTAGTCTGCTTTTACTGTGGGACAATACAACCTAACTATTTTGTAAGTCATCCTGACATTCTTCAGCTCAAACAACTTAAATTTCCCACCACAAAAGCAAACTGATGAGGTAAAAGAGGCCACAGAACTGGAAGGAATGGAAACACCTTTTTACAATTGATTATTGTACATACTGTAGCTGCAACTAGTCTGAAATAAGTGTGAGAAGAAACATTTATTTTTCCTAAATACTTACATTTAACTCTTGTCCTTAATGGAAATAAATGTCCAAATGATAATGAAAATTGTTCATCCCTATCAATAAGAAAAGATCAAGTTTGAAAACGAACTTCAAGAGCCCTCTTACACATTTTATAGGGCAAGAAATTTAAATTGAATTCCTTTGTATAAACACTTTACAACCATGTTTATTTTTTTTAAAAACTTAAGTTATCCATATATTCAAGTACTAATTGGTATTTAGAATGAAAGACCATATAAAAACTCAAATCCAGTCTTTCCCTTAAAGGAAGTTTCTCCTACCAGCTTGAATTACTTTTTTTCTTAAAAGCCGTTTTTACTTTATCATAATAGTAGCTTGCATTTATACTGTTTTGACATTTTCTAGGCTCTCTAAGAATCAATTAATCTATCCAACACCTCTGTGAGGTGGATACTAATCCAACCTACACATTATTCTCAACGCCTTATTTCTAAGACTGTGAAAAGCTTACTCATAAGCAGTTACTGAACTGAGCCAAGGTGAATGAGATCAAAGAAATAAGTGAACACTTGCCAACACTCACCATTTTGGGTTTTTGTGTGTGTGTTTTTTTTAATTAATCCACCCCACCCCTGTGGATAAAAGAAAATTAAAACATGTGAACATTTATCCCACTGTTTTTCATAACTGGGCTATCACAAAAGCTACGTAGGAAGTCCTTGTTTCACCGGCCCTAAAAAAACACTGTCAAAGAGAACCAATATAAAAATCTCAATTGGGAAGAGAATAAAAAAGCTGAAGATGAATGGGCAGAAGGAACTATTCATAGCAACTTAATTAAAAGTGATTGATATGTTAAGTATTGAGAAAGAAGATTCTAATTAAAATATTAAGCAACAATGCTTTGAGTCTAGAAAATAACCCCATTGTCATACAGGGAAGTTTATGTACACTTTAATTTCAAATTTTCAGGCTGTTTACCTCTGAAAATAAGCCTGCCCTACTTCTCATTAACTTAGAACAAAACTCCTGAAAAAATATGTCTCTAGATAAAATCCATCTTCAAACATAAAACAGAATATACTTTATATACCATTTTACCAATGCATTTTTCTTTTGACCAGAAAAAAAATCAACCTTCTCTTTCCTTCCAGAGGATTTCCGAGTATTAATGTTACAGTAATGCACAGAGCAAGACATCCAAGCTAAAAACATTTAACAAGTCATCTAATTAGACATCAGAGGATGATTGTTGTTTTGAAAGGGAAATTAAGACATTTTGGGGGCTAGCTACCTGAATCTGTGCCAGTAACCTGCATTCTGACACACACTCTTGCTAGCTCATAATTAAATCCATTCTTATCTGTGATGCCTATCCTGCTTACAGAACCAGTTTCCCTAATTCTCCCATTTTACAGAGATCATAAACCATGAACCATACATAATAGCCGGAGGGTGTTGGCAGCTCTGGCACCAGACAGGCCAAGCCTCTGAGTGTAATCTCACTTCCCCCATCCCAACTTGTGGGCTACAAAGCCCACGAAAAGTCCGGAAGCCTGATCCATATTTGGGGGACAAAGAAACTAAGGGTATAAAGGGAAAGCTTTATCTATATTCACCACTTAGGCTTTGGAAACGGGCTCCCCTGAGTCACCATACTAGTACATCTGCAAATAAAGGGTTCTTCCTGAATCTTCTGAGTACCTGTTGTGTGTTTTTCAATCGCCTGGTAAATTCTGCAACAGTCTGAATTCACAGGTAACAAAGGACAACGACAAAAATAACATTTTAAAGCAATTACTACGTAATTAATATCTAAAGTGTGTGGTGGATTTACAGTTTTTACTTAAGTTACTGAAATAAGTGTAAGACAGGTGGAAGAGAAGGTACCAATGCAGAAGATAAAGGTACCCAAAGTAAACAATATAGCAACAGTAAAATTGATTGGCTCAGATTTGAAAGGGATATATATATATACACAAGATAGAAGGACAGGAAATCTAACAAGAAATATATAAGAGTAATGCCGAGTTAATAAAAGCATGAGAGACTGTGGCTAGGAATAAAAAATGAACCCTTTCTTCACAAATAGCATGCTAAAAACTGTCAGAGAGGAAAATATTCCTACATTGGGAGGGAACCTAAGTAAAATATCCTTCAAGACTCCTTTCAAATAAAAGATTCTATTATTTTATTATTCATTTTCTTTAAGTCACAGTAAAACTGGCATCATCTTAAAGTCATCAGAAATAAGAAAGAATGCATACTAAACTTAAACTATAGAGAAGTTAACATTTGAAGTTCTTTAAAGAGCTAACAGCACTCCCTTGCTGGACATCTTGTGTGGCCATCTTATGTCTTTTGACCACATGGGAGCAGTCATCTTGTGTGTTGGAGTGATGGTCAATCTGCATATTACTCTTTTATTAGACAGGATAGAGGCCTGGTGCATGAGTGGGGGCTGGCTGGTTTGCCCTAAAGGGTGTCCTGGATCAGGTATGGGGGTTCCCTTGGGGCATGGGGTGGTGGCCTGGGTGAGGGGCTGTGGTGGTTTGCAGGCTGGCCACACCCCTGGGCGACCCAAGCGGAGGCCATGATATCTGGGATTTATTTATCTTCTACAATTGAAACTTTGTAGCCTGGAGCAGAGCCAAGTTTTCTGCTCACTCTATGGTGGCAGCCATTGAAACTTTGTTGCCTTAAGTGGAGGCCTGGGCCTGACAGGGTTTGCAAAAAACTTGGCTTCCTCCATCACCAGGGGCAACCCAAGCCTCTCTCCTGCTCTCTCTGTGGCCATAGCCATCTTGGTTGGGTTAATTTGCATACTCTCTCTGATTGGCTGGTGGGCGGGGCTGGTGAGCATGGCTGTGGGTGTAGCAGAGGTATGGTTAATTTGCATATTGCTCTTTTATTCGATAGGATACCATAAACAACCAGAGCAATGGTAGAAGAAGAAAAAAAATAAAAGCAACAGCTTTCCTCTAAACTATATTTAAGCTTTGGCCATTTTATTTTAGATTTCATGTTAAATTTAAGTTAACAAGACTTTCCCACTTTACTTTTATTCTGGACCAAAATGCAAGTATGGAATGTGCTTTCCCTGACTCTATAAATAAAAGACAACAAATATGCTATCACTCCAAAATTTATCTCAGAACCTGAAGTGTTATATTTCATTGCAGTTGAAAAGATAATCTACAACCATCTCTTTAGTGTTTTAATACCTCAATGCCCACTAAAAGAAAAGAAAATGGGCTAAAAAATTTAAGATGGCCATTAATTAATATATACACAAATATTTAACTCTTTTCCTACCGCATTCTGCCTTTTTCATGCATCCCATATTAGAGATACATTGTAAATCTCAACAATTTTTCAGGAAAGACAGGATTAAAATGCATGATAAACATGAAAAAATATATAATATAATTCAAATTAGGAAATCAATTGCAAACTTTTAACTACAATGACCACCATTTAAGTAAGTCAAAAATCTGAAAACCAGCTGTAACACACATCACATAGAACTCCTTTTTTGGAGACTATAAAATAACCTACTATTTTCACTAAGTAAATTTTAGAACTACTGCTTATCTCAAAGAACATTATTTCCCCCATTAACTGGTTATTCCAAAGCATTCATTCAACATACTATAAGTTTTACTTTAGTCATTTGTTTTAATGTTTGAAAAAGATCTCTTCCTTAACTCTTTGCCTCCTCTCTCTTAGCATTTCTCCTATAAGAGCCAATGTTACTATATGCACCTGAGTAGACATGTCAGAACATAAAAAATCTTGCATACTCAGTCAGGCAGGCAGGTAAAAGTTTTCAAATTAAACTGATAATTCAAGGTAGAGGACAGTGGAAGTGAATGGTGTCCTAAGACACTGCTTAAATACAAAACAAAACAAAGCAAAATAAAGCCCATTTTCCCAATCCTATATAATAAAAGGCTAATGTGAAAATTGACCCAACTGCAGAACAACTGGTTGCTATGATGCACACTGACCACCAGAGGGCATATGCTCAATGCAGACGCTGCCCCTGGTGGTCAGTGTGCTCCTATAAGGGGAGCACCGCTCATCTAGAAGCTGGGCTCATGAGGAGTGCAATAGAGGTGGTTGGAGCCTCTCCCACCTAAGGGGCAGCGCTAAGGAAGTCCCACTGCCAGCTTAGGGTACAGGCCAGGCTGAGAGATACCCCCCACACAGTGCACGAATCTCGTGCACTGGGCCTCTAGTGTTATTATAAATTCAGAGTAAAATCTACTTAGGAAATTATAGGTTCTTTTGATAATTTTCTTCTAGATGGCAATTCCTCAAGGCCTAGACTAACATATACTTAAATTTGTTTAACCCAAATGAAAACTAAGACAGTCTTCACTTATGGGGTACTAATACTTCATATGAGGATAAAGGAAGGATGAGTCAAAGATTCATGGTGTTCTTTAATTTTGTCATCCTCAATTCTGGATCAGTAAACTCACTAAGAAATGAATTAAGAAAAGTCTTGAAGGCACCATTGAAATAAAAGTAAATAGAGCTCCCAACAAATTTGCATCTCATTAAAAATGTTTTCATTGCTAATTAGAAAAACCAAGAGTTACCCACAAACATAAAAAATTATTGTAATATGCAAATCAAATCATTGTTCTATTCATAAAACTGTGTATACTGACTTCACAGGTTGACCAGTAGTTAAGAATAATGCTACACTGCAGGAAATAAAGAAGTAACAATAATCTATGATGAAAGAGGTGATCACAACATAGTCTCTATCATTCTGGCCTACCAAATTTTGTGACTGCAGAATGGCAAATAACTATTGACATGATTTAAAAGCCTTTGAACTGGTGTCCCAAAGATTCTTTGGGATACTTATAATTCCAGGGATAATTGTAAAAGTATAACATATTCGATATAGTTTAAATTTATTTAAAGTTGAAATTCATAAATTAAAATGAAGGACACGGAATATATTTTTCTTCCTCTGTTTGAGAATATGACAATGAATCACTATGGGAAAACTGACAGTAAAGGAACTATCACATAAAATTTTTTCCATAGTGAATAAATAAGCCTGGGTTCCTTTTTCTTCACTAATTTGACTATCTGTGCTTTAAAAAATATTTAGAAACTAAGGAGTTATTTTACATATGTATACACATGCACAGAAATTCCCCATCACAATTCAAACCTAATTCGCATTTTATAAAAGTCTATCCTAAAAACGCCAAGTTGGCAAAGCTTAGTTGGAAAGTGAAGAAAGTTCAGGCACGTTAAAAAGCCACTGGTGTGGCTCAGTGATTGAGCACTGACATATGAACCAGGAGGTCATGGCATGATTCCTGGTCAGGGTCAGAGTACATACCTAGGTTGATCGCCAGTAGGGGGTGTGCAGGAGGCAACCCATAAAATCCTCTCTCATCATTGATGTTTCTATCTCTGTCTCCTGCTGCCTTCCTCTCTAAAATCTATATTATAAAAGGCCAGTGGCTGTAACGCCGGAACAACCAAATGACCAGTCACCAGAAGATGAATTAATGGCGACGGCAGGAGGGCCTATGTGTCCCACAGCAGCAGGCAGGACTCTGGGTCTCACACAATTTCGTATGCTGGGCCTCTAGTCAATAAAAATAAAAAGCCAGAGCTTTTTGATAATTTACATAAAAGTAAATAGATCTCTATATTTAGGAGCAAATAATAATATTCATGACCAGTGACTTTTACTCTTTCCTAAGAAAGAAAAGAAATAGCTATTCATAAGGTCAAATCTATAATTCATATAACATCATTTGATTTACCTGAACACTTATCAGGCAAGTATTATCCTACGAGGTGAGGCACTGGGAAAAACAGCAAGAAATGCAAACTCTAAATTCCATTTAACCAAAAAGACAACACCACCAAAGAGAAAGATACACTATTATCATTATCAATAACTTATAATTGTAGTTTTTATAGTTTACATTTTCATATTCATTATATCTTTTGAAGATCATTTGATTTTCCCAATAACTCTCTGAGGAATTTTCAGAAGTTATGATGGAGTGCCATTGATGGGAAAAGCAAAATATCCTATAAGAAACATGGGTAAAGAAAGAAAATATTCTAAACAAGTAAATAAAAAACCAGAGGGAAGTCAAAGTAGTCATGAGGAAGAACTAGGCTATAACTAGTCACAGGTTTAATTAGTCAGAGTTCCAACCTAGGACAACAGGAAAAGGGTACAAAATGGCATCTCATCAACAGACATTCCTGAACAGGCTCATCTCTAGTCAGAGACTACCACTAATAATCCCCAGGTTCAGGAGCAAAAATCACACACAGCCCTACTTCTCCTCACTGAGAAACCTATTTTGAGACACTAAAATATCATTAGAAGTTTGTTTGCTTTTTTTAAAATGTATTTTTATTGATTTCAGAGATGAAGGCAGAGGAAGAGATAGAAACATCAATGATGAGAGGGAATCATTGATTGGCTGCCTCCTGCATGTTGGACTGAGCCGGCAACCCAGACATGTGCCCTTGACCTGGGACCCTTTGGTCGCAAAACCAGCCAGGTTGTTGTGCTTTTTTTTAACCTTCAAAAAATGAAGGGAAGATAAATTTATTCTAGAGGACAATAGTGAATGCTTTTTATTCTATCCTATTTAACAAAACAAAGAAACTGTCTATCAAAATATACCTTAAGATTATGTTTATCCAGTCTTTCTAATCAGCTCTGCTATGGAGGAATCAACTGAGCTAAGTTGGTTTTCTGTCAGCAGTATGTAACACACCAGGAACATGCAACACCTAATATGGGTATGTTTTGTTAAAAAGCAATAAAACTATGGTGAAATATTTTTAAAGACTGGCAGTTAAGAGGCAGCTTCCTAAATCCAAATACAAAATAACCACAAATTTCTTAGTCCTATTAGATCAAGCATCTGTGTCAGAAGTGAGGGCTAAACTAGTTTCAGTTTGACATGGACTGAAGATAACCAACAGTCAATTACAAGTTTGAAGGAGGATTTTACTGATTTTATTTTAATCCAACAATTCAATTAACTCAAAACTCCAACATTCCTCCCTATATTCAAAATATTACATTTCTTACCATTGAATACTTAAGATATTGTCCCTTTATATCATACCTTAGTAATTGAGTTCCCAAAGGAGAGGAAAACACATAAAATTTTTTAGCAAAAATTGCCAAAATATCCCAAAGTTAATGAAAACCGTAAGATCACAAGTCCAAGAAATGGAACCAACCCAAAGCACAAGAGACATTAAAAAAAATAAAACTACAGTAAGGCCCACTGTAATTAAATTACTTAAAACCTAGTGACAATCTTAAAAGTGGTGCAAGTATAACACACACACACACACACACACTGGTATTTATGTATATCCCAGTCCGTGTGGCTTAGTGGTTGAGCATCAACCTATGAACCAGGAGGTCAGAATTAGATTCCCAGGAGGGCACATGCCCAAGTTGTAGGCTTGATCCCCATTGTGGGGCGTGTAAGAGGCAGCAGATCAATGATTCTCTCTCATCATTGATATTTCTATCTCTCTCACACTCTCCCTTTCTCTCTAAAATCAATAAATGTTTCTCTCTCTTGCTCTCCCTTCTCTCTGATATCAATAAAAATATATTTAGAAACTCATATATAAACCTAACCATATCAATAATTACATTAAATGCTTGTATGAGATGAAGGATGAACTGTGACTTTGCTTTATTTTCTTCCTGTAATTGATGTAGAATTTTGTACAACAATCAGTGAAATTAGCACCAATCTTTTTAAAATTCTTCTATGACTTGAACTAGAGGCCCAGTGCACAAAATTCCTGCATGGGGAGGAGGGTCCTCTCAGCCCACCCTGCACTCTCTCCAATCTGGGACCCCTTGGGGGATATCCCTCTCACAATCCTGGACTGCTGGTGCCTAATCACTCATCTGCCTGCCTGCCTGTTAGCTCCCAACTGCGTCCCCCCCGCCCCCCCCAGCCGGGTCAACCCGCGCCCCCCGGCTGGCCTGGTCACCCCTCACAACTCCCCCCACCACCACCAGCCTGGTCACCCCATGCAGCCTGCTGTTGAGTCATTTGGTCATCCTTCACTAAACCCCCTGCCAGCCTGGTCACCCCACGCAGCCTGCTGTTCAGTCATTTGGTCGTCCCTCACTAACCCCACTCCCCACCCCTGCTAGCCTTGTTGTAGGCAGCCATCTTGTGAAGGCATGAGAGTTAATTTGCAAATTACCTCTTCAATATATAGGATAGTAGGAAGATTTTCCTCATTTTATTTTATTTTTTTTTTCATTTTGCTTTAACAGCAAGGGAATTGTTGTATGAACAAATGAAAATCTAGAGAATAACTGTAAAGTGTTTCTGAATTCTAGTTTTGTGTATACCTTGTAATTTCACAGCTTCAATAAACTCTGCTTACATTCAAAAAAGAAAATGTTCTAAGTAGCCCTATTTCCAAGGGAGATTGTAAAATTAAATGGAAGCTCCAAATACATATTGCCTAAAAGAAATCTACTTTAAATTAAAAAATACAAACAAGTTAATATTTTTAAAATGAGATAAGATAGCCAATGCTGATGCTAGTCAAAAATGGCTATATTAGTATCAGAGCAAGTTTCTGAGCAAAGAATATTACCACGGATGAAGTGGGTCTCATAATGAAAAAGGGATTATTTAATCAAGAAGACATGCCATTCCTAAACGTTCATGAACAGTACTTCAAAATACATGAAGCAAAGCACAACATAACTTCAAGGAGAAATCGATAAATCCACTATTATCATCAGAGACTTCAAAACTGTTCTCTTTATAATTGAAGGAACAAGTAGGCAGAAAGAACCAAAACCATTTTCCCAACCAACAGGACCTAATTGACATTTACCACACACTCCCCCCAATAACAACAGAATATACATTTTTCACATTCACATAGAACATTTACCAACAGTTTATATTCTGAGTCATAAAATAAGCCTATCGTTTATAATATACTAGAAGCCCGGTGCATGGAATCATGCACCAGTGAGGTCTTCTAGCCTGACCTGCACCCTTCTCGCAATCTGGGACCCTCTTGGGGGATGTCAGAGTGCTGGTTTCGGCCCAATCCCCACAGGCCAGGCTGAGGGATCCTACCAGTGCATGAATCTATGCATTGGGACTCTAGTATGCATATAAGATCTTTGATTAATCTCTTCCCATCCTCTCCTCTCCCCCTTCCCTCAGAGATTCCTCAGTCTGTTCCATGTTTCCACGGCTGTTGGTTCTGCTCCTGTGTTGAGTGTTTGCCTCCTGGCAGTCAGTGTATGTCACAGCTACCAGCTGGTCGACCAGTCGACCCGTCCCTTAGGCTTTTATTTATATAGATTTATTCAAAAGGATTCAGAAAATTCAAAGATGTATAAGCTCCCCCTTTCCATAGTATCCAATTTTAACCGGTAAATGACTGTCAGCTAAAAACCCCATTTCCCAGCCTCCACCCTCGCATGTAGATGGTGATTAGTCCATGTCAATAATATGAGGATCAAAGAGACCAAAGAAGTTTAGAAAGGGAGAATGTTCACCCTTCACCCTGTCTTGTTTCTTCTCTGGCTGAAGCAGAGAACTCTGAAGTCTGAAGGGATGGCAGAACTACATACAGAAGGTACCCAAAGACCATGAATCACCCGTGCAGAGGAAAATCATCCCAAAATGATCACCTAATACATCAAAAAGGATGAAAAAGTTATTTATTGTGTTTAGCCAATAAAATTGCAGACTTTGTTTTAAAAAAAACAGCTAGAGTAACTGATTCAGGAAGCTTCTAAGGATTTTATGCAAAAGATTAACATGATTTGATTTACATTTAAAAAATGATTACTCTAGACGTTATATTAAGAATAGTTTTAGGGAAAACAAATGTGGAAGGAGACAAACTAGTTAAGACATGGCAGTAATCCAGGGATGAAATGATGAGTATCTTGAATTAGGGTGGTAACAGTGAAAATGTTAAATAGTTGTCACAGTCTAGAAATATTTTGAAGGTAAGGTTAATAAGATTTTCCTGACAGCAGAAACAGAGTGTGAGAAAAAGGAAAGTCAAGTAAAACTCTAGCATGAGATGAATGGAAATAGGTTAGAGACAAAATGAGTTAGGATTAGATGAAGTGAGGCAATGGACAGAGATCACAATATTCATTTTGGATATTGAGTATGAGAAGTCTACCAATTACTCAAAGAAAATTTCAAGTGGGCAGCCAAATAACATCAATCTAATGTTTAGGAAATAGGTCTGAATTAGAAATATATATTTGCAAGTTGTAAGCATATAAATCACCAACAAAGGGAGAGTAAATAGAGAAGAGTTTCAAGAACTGAGCTCTGGGATATTCTCAGGAGTTTGAGGAGAAAAGAAGGATCTAACACAGAAGACAAAGAAGTGACCAGTAAAGTGGGAAGAAAACCAAGAGTATAGTATCTTGGAAGTCAAGTAAAGTAAGTTTATCAAAAAAAAAAAAAAAAGGAAGTGATCAACTTCTGCTCACAGGTCTAGTACAATAAAGACCAAAAACTAAACTGCTCCCCACTGGTCAAGAGAAAGTATTGTTACGTTTTATGGTTGGGAGAAATCAGAGCATATTCATGTGCTCATACGAATAATCCAGAATATGTTTATATACTTTCAGAAAACAAGACCAAGTGGACTGCTGCAACAGAGAGGAACTGACAGGTCTGCGCCAAACACTAAGGCAAAAGGAGAAACAGTCCAGAGATGGAAGACGCTGATGGCGCCTTGCCACGTGAACAGTTTAGCATCACTACAGGATGCCCAGGACCAAACCAGAGAGGGTCGAACCAGCATCGCCACCATCTCTCCAGTATCCAGATACCATTGATGACATGTACACATAAGGAACTGTCTGACATTGAAACTGGGACTCAAAGCTATCGGACATTGAAATTGGGACTCAATCATTTTTCTTTTGCTCTGGTGGATTTATTTCTAGCCTACAGGGGCAAGATGTTTTTAAAGACAAGAAACAGGGGGTAGAGGGGGGGAAGCAGATACAGAGGCAAAGAAGCAATGAACGGACTGTCGTGCTACATTGGGAAGGCAGGGGAAGTTGGGGAGGAGGGGCCTATAGGAGATCAACAGAAGGACTTGTATGAAGGAAAACTTGAATGAAGGAAAACTTCTGGAACCACACCCTTAAGTAGGTGAGGAAACAGGATCATATGCACAAGTGGCCCAATAAGCATTTAATCTATAGTTAACAGACAAAAAGGCAGAATATATAAATGTTGTTATAAGTTACCATTATTAAAGTCCATCTGTAAGGACATCCCTCAAAAGTGGTCTTTCTGGAGAGGGGTGCTTGAATATTCATTATTTCAATTTCACTTAATGCCTAAAAGCTATTGGAAGGCCCAACAGAGTGGTAGAAAGACATCCTGAAGTTACCTTAATTGAGATCAACTGCTTCAGGTAACTACTCCAGGGCACTACACATTGTATCCAGGAGTCATAGGTGAGGCACCAATGAACAATTCTAGAATAACCTCATTCTAATTATCCAAAGTCTCTAAACCAGTGGTTCTCAACCTTCCTAATACCGTGACCCTTTAATTCAGTTCCTCATATTGTGTTGACCCCCAACCATAAAATTATTTCCGTTTCTACTTCATAACTGTAATTTTGCTACTGTTAGTGAATCGTAATGTAAATATCTGTGTTTTCCAATGGTGTTAAGCTCAACAGCAGCGGTTCTAAACCTGTGGGTCGCAACAGGTTGAGAACCGCTAGCAGAATTGCCTAAGACCAAGGTATTTTAAGCCTATGAACAACAAATATTATCTTAAATTCTTAGGCCCTAGAGAAAATAAAAATTATCAAGCATATAATTCTAACATTTAGGTAACAAAGTTTCATTGCACTGCTCCACAGTCAGCATTAGCAACAAGTGTGTTCTTGAGATTCAGAAAGGACTCCTCTGTAAAAAAATAAAGTAGTAATTTCTGACACACACAGTTCTAAGTAAACAACTAAGTAACAAGTAAACTACATAAGTTTTCATTTGGACTCCATGTAATCTTTCATATTTCATTAGGAAAATTAAGTACACATTTTAATAAACTGAAGTTTTTTTTCAGTGTAACACCCAAAGAAAGTATTTCTTAAGTTATATGTTTATATCCAATATGTAAGTCAGAAGTTTCATGTTGTAATGTTAATATTATAAACAAACAAAATACATACTCCATTAAATATGAACCATCTATTACAAATCAGTGATTCTTACCATTAACAGGATCTCATACTTCTTTGCAAATCTGATAAAAGCTATGCAAATAATTTTAGGAAATTCATGGATGCCTTGAAACCTACTGATGGGTCCCTAATGTTTAAATAATACTGATTAGGGGAAAAGAATGGAGTCCAGCCGAAACCGGTTTGGCTCAGTGGATAGAGAGTCAGCCTGCGGACTGAAAGGTCCCAGGTTTGATTCTGGTCAAGGGCATGTATCCTGGTTGCGGGCACATCCCCAGTAGGGGGCATGCAGGAGGCGGCTAATCGATGTCTCTCTCTCTCATCAATGTTTCTGACTCTCTATTCCTCTCCCTTTCTCTCTGTAAAAAATCAATAAAATATATTTTTTTAAAAAAAGAATGGAATCCAAAACTGATCCAATAACATACAAAAATGAAATCCATACTAATAACAGGGTAATATGCTAATTAGATCAGGAGACCTTCTGGAAGTCCTTCCAGACAAAGCCATGATGGCAGGGTCAAGGCAAAGGTGATTAGGGGCAATAGGCAGGCAGAGGCAGGGGGACAGATGGGGATAAACAAGTTGGCAGGGGGGATAGTTGGTGGTGAGCAGGCTGGTGGGGGGAGGGGCAGTGGGGGTGAGTGGGCCAGCAGAGGGGGTAGTTGGGGGCGAGCAGGCTGGCGGGAGGGGGCAGGTGGGGGCAAGCAGGCCAGCAGGGGGCAGTTGCGGGCAAGCAGGATGGTGGGGAGGGGCAGCTGGGAGCAAGCAGGCTGGCAGGGCGAGGGGGAGCATTTAGGGGTGATCAGGCTGGCAGGCAGAGTGGTTAGGGATGATCAGGCAGGCAGACAGGTGAACAGTTAGGAGCGAGAGAAATGTCTGACTGCCAGTTTGGGATCGGGCCTAAACTGGCAGTCAGACATGCCCCAAGGGGTCTCATATTGAAGGTGCAGGCTGGGCTGAGGGGCACTCCCCCATGCACTAATTTTGTGCACCGGGCCACTAGTATATAAATAAAAGAACTATAACATACGGTGAGAAAAATGGATTATTAACATAATATTTGCAATAATTGGCTATTCATTGAGATATTACAATAAATCTCTATAAAGATATGAATGCTTTAATGAACTAAATGTAAAAAACTAAAAATTATAAAATACAATAACTAAATATAGACAATGTATATAATCTCGATTGGGGGAAGTCTTCTTAAACAAGAGTAAGAAACTGTGTAATTGTAATTTCTTTATAAGCAAAATAGACCATTAAGTCAAAGGGCAAATAACAGAGTTGGAAAAAACAGATGTAAAACATATGACAGATAAAAGATTACTAATTATAATACTTAAAACAAAAACCTAAAAATTGATAAGATAAACTATCCAATAGAAAAATGAAAATGAACTAACAACTAAACAACATTTAACCTAATTAGAAATTGAGGACAAGAGAGAATCCAAGATGGCGGCATAGGTAAACACCTACACTGCTGCCTCGCACAACAATTTCAAAACTACAACTAAAAGACAGAATGGACATCATCCAGAACCACAGGAAAACTGGCGGAGTGGAAATTCTACAATTAGAAGGAAAGAGAGAGGCTCACAGAGACCCAGAGGAGTTGCAAAAAGCTGAGGTACGGAAACGCGTGCGTGGAGAGAGCAGGTGCCAGAGAACCTGGCTGGCTTGCTCAGGCGGGAGGGAGACGGAGACTCTCAAAGGCATTGAACCCCTTATCTTATGACACTAAACCCCAGGTCCAGCCGACATTCATATGGGGGAGTTTGGACTGTGAAAAGGGAGAAGTGCACAGCAATTTAGGGGCGTCACAAAAGATCAGAAGTCTGATGGCACGCACGGCACTGCACGCAGAGTACCTACTGCAGAGGACCTACTGCTGATTGTGCCACTGGCTTTCACAAGTGGGTGGGAGACAGACCCTCCCAACTATGCCACTTCTGACTCCAAAACCCCAGTTTCCGGCGAATCCCTGGGGACCCAGACTCGTGTGGTCCCCGAGTGCAAGAGAGCCGGAGGGGCAGCAGTCTAGAGGCACTAGGAGAGAGCGCATGCACGCACAGGGACCGCTCAAGCGATTAGCCAGTCATGTGAGACTCAGGGGCCGTGGAGGGCGGGGCCAACAGGAAGGCAAGGTGGTCCCTTAAGCCCTGAGACTCCACCCATCCCAAGCTCAACAGAGAGGTTTTCGCAGTTTTACAAGTCTGGTATCATAAGGCTGAATCCAACACAGAAGTTTCCCCGGCATAGTGAAAATGCCGAGACAAGGGAAGGGATCACAAACAAAAGAAATGGAGGAAAAAAAAATGACTGCATAGAGAGTTCAAAACCACACTTATAAGGTTTTTCAAGAATATCCTAGAAAAGTTGGATAAAGTTAGCGAGATCCAAGAGGAGATGAAAAAGAACCTACTAGAAATGGAAAAAGACCAACTAGAAATCAAACATACACTGACTGAAATAAAAAATATTATACAGAGACTTAACAACAGACTAGAGAAAGGCAAGAATCAAGTCAAAAATTTGAAATATAAAGAATCAGAAAACACTCAACTGGAAAAGCCAGAAGAAAAAATAATCCAAAAATTTGAAGATAATGTAAGGCCCTCTGGGACAGTTTCAAGCGTACCAACATCAGAATTGTGGGGGTGCCAGAAGAGAGAGAGCAAGATACTGAAAACCTGTTTAAAGAAATAATGACTGAAAACTTCCCACATTTGGTGAAAGAAATAGACTTACAAGTCCAGGAAGCACACAGAACCCCATACAAAAGGAATCCAAAGAGGACTACACCAACACACATCATAATTAAAATGCCAAGAGCAAAAGACAAAGAGAGAATATTAAAAGCAGCAAGAGAAAAACAGTTCATTACCTACAAGGGAGCACCCAATAGACTGTCAGCTGATTTCTCAAGAGAAATGATGCAGGCCTTACGGGAGTGGCAAGAAATATTCAACATGATGAACAGCAAGAACCTACAACCAAGAATACTCTATCCAACAAAGCTCTCATTCAGAACTGAAGCGCAGATAAAGAGCTTCACAGAGAAGAAAAAGCTAAAGGAGTTCATCAACTCCAAACCAGTATTATATGAAATGCTGAAAGGTATTCTTTAAGAAGAGGAAGAAGAAAAAAGGTAAAAGACAAAAAATTATGAACAACAAATACATATCTATCAACAAGTGAATCTAAAAATTAAGTAAATTAAAAATTTGATGAACAGAATAAACTGGGGAATATAATAGAATCAGGAGCACAGAAAGGGAGTGGGCTGATAATTCTCAGGGGGGAAGGGGTGAGGGGTGTACAGGGAGAGACTGGACAAAAATCATACACCTATGGATGAGGTTAATGGGAGGGAGGTAAGGGTCGAGGGAGGGTTGGGAACTATGGAGGGGAAAAAAAGAGAAACAAATGTAATAATCTGAATAATAAAGATTTAATTTTTTTAAAAATTGAGGAAATGTAAAGTAATGGCACAACATATTTCACAGCTTCAGACTGACAAAAATTAAACACTTATAGTATTCAGTGTTTGTGAATGTGTTTTAGCAGTGTAGATTACTGTAATCTTTTGGAAAACTAGTTTTTTGGAAAGTAAATTTTAAAATCTCTTATATTATGAAATGCATATATCCTGTCCCAGCCATCCCATAGACAGGAGAATTTAGCCTAGTGAAAATGATATCAACACACAGGGAGTTAAATGGACATGTAAGGATGTTTCTTGTAACATTGTTTATCATACCAAGAAAAGAAATTAGAAAAAAGCAAAAAATAGGCTGGGGGCTCAATGGTCATTATTAGCATCATGGCTTAATAATTAATGATATATGCAAACTATGAAATATTATACAGTTTTCAAAATGAGTAAGTCAAACTTGTATGTACGGACCTGGAAAGCTGTCTATGGTATTAACTGAAAAAAAGCAAAGTACAGGGTAACATGTATACCATAATCATTAAAGAAAAAAAAAAAACTATATTGTGTGATATTGTTTTTTTTTAATGAATTCCTGTTTATATAGTTAATTTACCAAGTAGTCAATGAATACAGCTAAGTTTTGAGCACATTTATTGCTCTGTTAGGGTTTTGCCATCAAAATGCTCTTTAATCAAGGTACATAAAGCACTACCAGACAACACAATCTTTTGGAATCTTTTACAACACAACAGAAAAGATAAATAATAAAAACTACTTTTAAGAGCAAAAGTGTTTAGTAGTTTTTCTAATGCCAAAATAAAAATACTTTTTAATATTGTGATTTTACAATTACAGAAAACCACTACACATTTTTTTTCCTGTAGCAGAAATAAGCTATTTCAGTTGCTTCAGTGGGTAATATAATTATGTTCATTATACAGATATAAACAACAGCCAGACATTACACTAAACCAATTCCTTTGTGTCAGAAATTGGATTTCCTCAAAATGATATTCATTTTTCACAATAAATGCAATTAACATATTACATTTTAAAAATTCTATTCAAATTGCTAAATCTTAGAATGATCCTATCTAATAAAAAGCAAATATGCAAATTGATCATCACGCTGTCACAAAGGTGGCAGCACCCACACTGGAGGTGGGGTTTCCATAACACAAGATGGCTGCACCCACAGCAGAGGCCAAGTTCCTGTAACGAGCCTTAAGGAGCAATCAGCAGGGACCTGAGGCTGTGTGGAGATGGGCCGGGGCAGGGAACCTGAGGCTGTGGCCCCCCACCCAGTGGGGCTTGACTGGGGATCTCAGGCCACGCCCTCCACCCGGCAGGGCTTGACAGGGGACCTCAACACGTGCCCCCTGCCCTGGTCCAAGCCCGAGGACCAGCTGCGCCCTCCTTCCCCTCCGCCCAGTGGAGCTTGACAGGGGACCTCGGGCCACGCCGCCCGCCCAGTGGAGCTTGACGTGGGACCTCAGGCCACACACCCCCACACACCCAGCAGGGCTTGACGGAGAAC
Source organism: Lasiurus cinereus (assembly GCA_011751065.1). Classification (NCBI taxonomy): domain Eukaryota; kingdom Metazoa; phylum Chordata; class Mammalia; order Chiroptera; family Vespertilionidae; genus Lasiurus; species Lasiurus cinereus. Next base: position 50,351,782 of record JAAGEH010000030.1, on the reverse strand, counting down.
CTCAAGGTGTGCCCTCAACCCTGGTGCTAGGCTTGGGGACCTCCAGCCACGCCCTTCACCCTGGGCAAGGGGAGCTGAGGCTGCGCCCCCCAACCAGGTGTGCACCAGGAGACCGGAGGCTGTACCCCCTAACAAGTGGGGCTTGACAGGGGACCTGAGGCTGTGCCCCCCACCCAATGAGCTTGTCAGGGGTGGGCTGGCCAGTCTGGGTCTTGCACAATTTCAAGGCACGCACAGGTGGGTGGGAACTTGACTCTGGGTCCCACGGTGAGACCCAGACTCTGACAGAAGTAAATTTTCATATACATTTTACTAATTTTCTTTCATCTCTGACACTTCTATTATAAAGAAAGGGCAAAGAGCAATATGAAATTATTTTCTCTGATTAATCCCCTTTTAATGTGCATGAATTTCATGCACCAGGCCACTAGTGTTAATATAAAGTCCCAAGCAGCCTGGTATAATTAAAAGAACACACTTGATTTGAAATCAGATGTAACCAATGTTCCAACACTGGTTCTAATACTTACTAGCTATGTGGTCAAGTTATATAATCTTTCAAACTGTTCCTGCATTTATAAAAATAGCTTTCTATAATGTTCTTGAAAAATTAAATAAAAATATCACATATATAAGTGCCTAGCACTGAGCCTGGTTGTTAAACTACGCCTGCTTCTGCCTTCCTTTCCTACGGAAGATTACTAACTGGCAACATCTGTACTGCCTTTTATAAGACTTTTTAAGTTAAAAGATTACTGATATAAAGTAATACATTTTGCCTTATTTTTACATCTCTGGAATATAAATTCAAGTGTCTTATATTTTTTTGGCTCATTTTTTTAGAATGATTTTATTTGATCCATATTTGTTGGAATTTAAATTTTTTTTTAATTATATTGTATTGATTTAAGAGAGGAAGGGAGATTGTGAGATAGAAACATTGATCAGCTGCCTCCTGCACACCCCACACTAGGAATCAAATCCACAACCTGGGCATGTTCGCTGACAGGGAATTTAACTGAGACCTCCTGGTTCATAAGTTGACATTCAACCACTGAGCCATGCTGGCTCGGCTAAAATTTTCTTTCTTGTAAAAAAAAAAAAAATCACACACAAAACAAAACAATCCACCATGTTATATTCCAGCTGTGGCTCCCTACATCTTCAGATAACTCTTTTTAAAATTATTCAGGTTGTGTCTATAAAAACCACTTTCAGGTATTATGAAAAAAATATTATGCAATGAGAGAAAATAAAAACTTGAAGTTATCTTAACCCACCGTAATGTGTCCAAGAATATAGCTATGATCCTGGGATGCTGCTAAATGTATCCAAACAAAAGAAAAAGTGTATTGACCAACCTTCAATACTTAAAAGTGAATATTTTTCCATCATACAGGATTCATTAATAAAATCACAGTAACTAAATTTGATATCTCATCAAAACTGTAAAGGGTAAGTTTTACCCTTGAGTTGAGGACTGGAATTATCCTTAACTCCTCTTCAACTTCAGTTGCACTTCAATTGGATTTGATGCTCTTTGATAGATTGCTCTTTATAATGTCTCCAAGGCTTTTTGCAAATTCTACCAAAACAACAAATAGCTACTATTGACAATATTACAATTATTTCCTGATACATTTGTCTCAAATACTAATCATCACCCACAGCAGCATCTAGCTATTACTTCTAAGTCTAAATTACACTGCTGATAGCATTTTATTGCTCGCTTCTCAAAAAGTACTTAAAACGACACTGAGGTGAAAATGTATGCATAAACACTTCATATTACTTTTCCATACTCAAAGTATGGCCTCTTGAGCTGATTTTTAAGTGCCAAGTACATTTTTAAACCAAAATGTACCGCTTACATTCTTTTAACACCCCTGCCCATTCCGTGCTCCTCCCAAATACCAAAGTTCCCTCCTACTCTGAAAGTACTTATTAAATCTGTGAATTTTTCTAGTCTTTCACTTCACTGCCCAACTTTTTGTATTTCAGACCTCCTCTCCCATTAAAATAAGCACCGTTAGCTCCTTACGGTACTAAACTATATGGTTAACTTTTTGCATAATCCTGCTTTTTCCTTCATGAACTTAAATCTCAGTAATTCGGCGTCCCCCTCCTCTAAAGTCATAAACATTGTCGCGAGGCAATGTACAGATACATATTCCTATAAAAATAGTAACAAGTTTGGCACTACTAAAAATCAATTTAAAAGCCAGGATGCTTCGTTTCAGTATCTCGTCTTATTTGCTAAGCTGTCCTACCTGCACAGCTTATTTCTCCCGTCAGTTGTGTGGTCCCTTGCTGCCCCCAGCCCAAGAGTGCATCTCACTACAGTGCATTTCTTTTTACTCACCATCATGCCCAGTATCTCCCTCCATTTCTGCGCATCTATCCCCAGGTGTACTTCCCCATCCTCAAGACTCTGTATCCAGGTGCCCACATCTCAAATCGGAGTACCCCTCGCCTGACATCGCCCGGGCTTTCTGGACGCCTTCTAAGAGAACACACAGGCTGCACGTTTCTGTCCCCACCGAGCTCGGATTTGCCTTGCTCTCTCCCCGTGGAATGCCTACTCTGGGGCAACGTTTGAGCTCTAGGAAGCCCGACCTCGCAACCTCTGCCCCGTGACCTCGAGAGCCCAGCACAGCACTCCAGCTTTATTCACACTATTCTGGGAGCTTGTGCTCTCGACGCCCCCAGCTCTCTCCGCAAGCTTTTTCAGCCTCTGGCCGCCAGACCAGACCCCGAACGCCCGCTTGCTCGGGTTGCAACGCCTCCCTGGCCCGGCCCCCCGCCCACACCGCACGCTCAGCCCGGAGTGGCTTCTGCTCCTCACCTAGCTTCGAGCGGGACTCCTCCAGTTTCTGGATCTGGTTCTCCAAGAAGAGCATCGCCACCGCGAAGGCCACCACCGCCAGCAGCTGCAACTTGGGCGGCATCATAATCCTGAGGAGCCCCATGAAACCCGCTGCTCGGGATCAAGACATACCGCGGGGGGCGGGGAGCACGGCCCCGGAGGCGAGGAAGACGCCGGGAGGAGCCCACCGAGCCGGCAGAAAGGCAAGGAGAGCGCGACAGCGCGAGCACCGCCGCAGCGACCCCCCTCGCTCTGCCTCCCCGTCCCCCGCCCCCAGGCGCCAGCACCAACGCCGCCGGTGCCCGCTTCTTCTCGGACGACTCGACGTCTGTCCCCTCCAAAAGCCCGCGCTGCAACACAGCGCGAAGCGGCTGCCGAGCTCTCGCCTCCCTCTACTGCCTCAGTCACCGACACCCGCGCCTGCCTGCCAGCCTGCCTGCCTACCTCGCTCCCTTCCTTCCTTCCCTCCCTCCTTTGCTCGCGGCCGCGCGCTCCTTCGCCAGCGCTGCGGCTGCGGCTGCGCCGCCCCCGGCCCCGCCCCCGGCCCGCCCCCTGCCGCCACCAGGCGCACGCACCCACGTACGCTGCTTGGCAACCAGAAGCTCCACCCTTTGCTCCCGCTCAGTTGTGCTTATTGGGCCTCAGAACTCCAGCGCTACGCTCTCGGCTCGAGTTACGGTTGGTTTCCTTTGCGATAGGCGTCAAGCAAAGAGGCATTCGATTGGGTAGATTGGGAGAAGGAGGCTGGCCGAAACCGACAAGGGCGGAGCTTCGTGGCTGACTAGGCAATGTCGTGAATGAAAATGAAGGAACCCTTAGAGAAGCACAGGTTTGGGAGTTTAGGAAAGTGCCTGATATGGGTTATCGAAAGGACCCACGATTTCACATGTATATTAAATGTAAAGCTGTTTGATCACCTTTAAGCTTCCGTATGCCTAAGGTAATCCCTCTCTGCAGACTGACAGATTGGATGGCAACCGCTCTTACGCGGCCCGTTTTAAGTCAGGCTCTGGAGTGGACTCCCCTGGCTGAGGGGACCTTTGGGCAGCCGCAGGCCGAGGGAGGTGGTAGCGATGGCGGCCGCACCGAGCGGAGGGCTTGGGCCGGCGTTTGGGCTGAGGTTGCTGTTGGCGGCTGTGCTTCAAGCGGTGAGTGGAGGTGGCCTCCGCGGTAGCCCCCTAGCGAGTGGGAGGGGCTGCGCCGAGGAGGACGGGTCCTGGGGTCACTTTGGGGAGTCACACTCGAAAAGGGAGGAAGGACCGGGTGTCCTGAGCCGCCGCTGCGGCCGGCGTGCGACGTGGCTGTTTCCTCCTGTGACGCTTATCCTTCCCGGCTCGGGGTTCCTAACGGTTCTTGCTCCTGGCTTCAGACTGTCTTGATGTGTACCTTCTCTTGCAGAGTTCCTGCAAAAACAATCTGTAAATCACACCAACGGGGAGAAAGGCAGTGGATCTTGGAAAGCAATGGGAAATTGCTCTTTAACGGGAGGAAAGAAAACCGTTCTTTCTGACGAGGTTCCCAAATCTTAAGAGAAAAGCCCGCCAGGCTTTGGTACAGGGTGTGCTTCCTATTGACTCCTCTCTCTCTCTCGGCTTTTAGTGTTCCCGTAATTTATGGGCAGCCTTTATCTCCGATCGCTGACATTCGCATACCTGGATGCACTTCAGGGGTCGTGTGTTTGTGTGAGTGTGGTTTTAAACAACAGTGTTGCAATAAAAACAGCTACTCTATCCGAAAGCATACCTTATTTTGTAAATGGGTTTTCTAAAACGATAGTCTTCATCTCGCTTAAAATTGGGTAGTATTACCCAGGTGTGTTTGTCTGTTTTTTTTACTTCATTTTTCTTAAACAGAGCAGATGCGTTCTTGATCTTTAAGGAAATGCTAGTTTTTGCTTCATTTTCCTATTCACCACGAACAACTTAATATTGGTTAATTACTCCTAAAAAGTTTGCAATCCGTGTTTTGCTGTGTGAGTAAAACTTTTTTCATAGGCCCTGTGCTGCGATCACACATTTCTTTTATCAGCTTAATTCTTCAGATATTATGAGCCTGCTGAGTTTTTTCCTAGGAAGACATGGGTTAACTGATTTGTCCAAGGTTTGGGGGAATTAAGGCCAATCGAAGGCCTTAGTAAATACTTCTGCTTTTCTTTTATCAAGGGGTTTGAGGATCCTGCCTGTTTGCTTTTGCAACCAGAGGTTGAGGTGAATTATTTCCTTTTTAGTTAGCATGACATTACTCATTATTCAGGTTTCGGTGCCTTGGAAATTATGGGGCGAACCCCTCTCTAATCTTTCTACTCAAGGCTTTTTTTTTTTTTCAAATGTTGAGTGATTTGAATTTGCCGTCATGCAAAAATAAAAAGGAATAACATTCCAAGTTGCTTTCTCTTTTATTTTCCTATCTCTGTTTCATTATCTATGGGTGTATAATCATCTCAAAATTTAATGGCTTACAATACTGATTTATCATGATTCTGAGCAGTTCCTTTGTTGATTTCCTCTGGCCTCATTTATGCAGCTGTCCTGTGCTAGTAGGTCAGCTGGACTGAAAGATCTGAGATGGCTTCATTTTTAGTTGGTGCTTCCTGTCAGCTGAGGCCACTTGGTTCTCCTCCATGTCACCTCTCACCCTCCAGTAGGCCAGACCACTTCTTTTCCTGGTGGTCTCAGGGCCACACTCCTAAAGAGCAAAAGCTACAATGTGCCCTAAAGCCTAGCCTTGGAAATCACTTCAGGTCACAATATTTGTCAAAGCAAATCACAAGAGCCATCTAGATTTCAAGGATGGAAAAATAGACTCCATCTCTACATGTGAGGAGTGACATAGTCACATTGCAGAGAAGGATACATACCAGGATCACCCACACAGAATTTAAGCCAGAAACTTGGGTGTAATTGGTTTTACTTACTAAATTTCTCTCAACTCCATTCACTTACTCTTAACTCCTTATTCAGGCTGCCATCATCTCTCTCCTTAGAAATGGCCTTTTGGTTCACTCTTTGAATTATCAGAATTTAAATGTTGGCTTTGGCTTCCCAATAGCCTAAACCAGAAATTACTAATTTTAAATTATTCTCTTGCCTGGTCTGGGTGCTCAGTAGTTGAGCGTGAACCTATGAACCAGGAGGTCATAGTTCGAGTCCCTGTCAGGGCACATGCCCAGGTTGTGGGCTCGATCCCCAGTAGAGAGTATGCATCAGCTGGTCCATGATTCTCTCATCATTGATGTCTTTCTCTTCTCTCTCCCTCTCCTTTTCTTATTGAATTTTTATTTTTTTTTTTTTAATCTCACTCTCTGAATTCAGTTAGTCATCAAACCCTTAAAAATCTCCAAACCAATCCACTTAATCCATTCTTCACTTAGGCATTACCTAAATTCAAGCCACCATCTCTGCTTGCCTAGAATTACCACACCAGCTTCCTTAACTCATCTCATCTCTTTCCTCCTTTTTCAATCCAGTCTCCACAATGCATCCTAAGTCATCTTTCTGGAACTTACTGTCCTTATTAAAATTCTTCTATGTTTCTTTGCTGCCTTTATTTTATTTTATTGGAAGAGAACATTTATTGGGTAAATTAGAAGTAAAAAAAAGTAATTCCTAAAACAAATGGGCTTAGGAAATAAGTTATAGAGGTAAGGGGAGAGAAAGGAAAAGGCATATAGGCATGTTCCCAGATTGTTTTTAAGGTGGTCTGTCCTCCTTCACTTTCCTTAACAAGGCCTGTTGACCTGATACTTGTCTATCTAGACTTAATCCCAGTGTTTACCTCTTTGGGGAGTGCAAAAATATAGAGGTGTTCTCCCTGATCAAGCCTAAAGTAAGGTGTTTAAAAAATACAAGACTTTTCATCTATTTGCAGATTTGCAAAAGCAGATATACAGTACTCTTTCCTCTATCATCAAACTATACTGTATTACACAGACCCCCAATCTTAACTGCACCATATAGCTCTGTGTATGTGTCTGTACTCCACTGTCTCTGCTTCCATGGTTATTAGAATATAACTGAAGGGAATACAGGGACTGTTTTATATAGTGCCTTACATATATACTTGTTCATTTAAATCCCTCTGAAGTATGACTAGCTTCCTAGTTATTTGTTCCTTGCTATTAAAGCCATCAGGATATCTGTAGTTTGTGTAGAGCAGTGAGTGTAGAGTGGTAATGACCCCCGACTCCTACAAAATGACTCTGAAAAACAAAGGGAGTCCTGAGCAGTCCCCCCTTGTTGAACTGTTTTGACTTCCCTAAGATTTATTCCTGTCTCTTCTTTAATGACTAGTGTTTTTTTTTTTTTTAAGAAAAGACAACAATAAAATCCTTGAAAATGAAAAGGGAGGTGTGTGTGGAGGATTGTTGAAAAACACTTAGAAGTTAGAACAACTGCATTTCACATTTAGCCTGGGGGAGTGCAAAAGACCAGGTGGAATAAGTAGTTTTCAGTAATAAAAATGAACCAAAAATCTGTTAACCTGACATTGAATAAAAAGAGAAGAAGAATACCTCAGCTCCTTGAGATTGAGCTAATGAAATGAATAGAGAATGTAATTCCTGCTTTAATTCACACCTCTGAGTCCTTACCCTAGACAAGTTGAGTTCTTATCACTGGCTATGCCTCTGAATAGCTCTAATTTAAAGCAGTTGTGGTTATTAGCATTTCAATGAGGTAACAACTGAGAGAATAGAAAGTGATTTAATATGAAAATACATTCTGAGTATGATTAAGCAATAGACAAGTAATATTTTAGTATGGTCTAAGGGAGCTGTTTCTAGAGTGCCCCAGAACTAAGTGGTATTTAGTTCTTCATTCAGCTCATGTATAATTTTCTACATTCAGAAAGGCACTATACTGACAGCAGTATAGATGATAATTGTGTGTCATTGGTTCTGACCCAACCCCCACTCCTTTTCTTCAAAAGTTAACATCTGGATCAGTCTTATTTCAGTGGCTAGCACAGTTATAATTGTCAGCATTTTTGCTATTATTCTTAGTGGTTCATACAATAATAGTGCATCATGGATTCTGGGAAACATAGTTAATAACAGTGGTTAAGGGTTTTGCAGGCAGGCCAGAATTAGAATCTTGATGCTGCCACCTATTGTTTGTTGTGTTGTCTTAGACAAATTACTTCAACTGTCCTAAGCCTCTGTTTACTTCTCTGTAAAATGGAGATATGTAATACCTTCTTCTTAGGGTAGCTAAGATTAAATAAAATGATGATGTTTCTTATATTCATTTTCATGGGGTTCATTTATTTGGTCTCAAATTTGCAATCCTTTTGAAATAATGTGAGAGCCTACTATTTTTTATAGAGTAAAGGCCAGTAGCAATATACAATGCATGGAGGAGAGAATGGAGTCTCTTAGCATGTCAATCCTACTTTGAATTGGGGGAAGTTAAACTGTTAACCATTTGTATGCCATAAGCAACTATAGACGCAAGTGGCAGACCTTTTTTTAATTAAATTCAAAATATCTTGACTGTTAAATGGTTAGCCCAGTGAGAGTTATCCTCCCCTATCCTTAGAATCTATGTCTTTTTTACAAGTGTAGCTGCTTATTTTAAAATTTAATATTTGATCTTTAGTTACTTTTTGGTAATAAAAAGATGAGTAGGCATTTTTAGCATTTAGTGTTTATCTTGAAGTGCTTAAAAATTTGTTCTAATGTCCTCAAATTCAAAGCTTGAATTTGTCCAAACCAGTGGTAGAAGAACCAGAAAAAAATTTTCACTCTTGAAACTCAAAATACATTGTATCTCCCATACATTTATCCTCTATCCTGTGTCTAAATAATGATTAAAACATAAGTAGGCTTTTGTTACCCTCACTCGTGCATATGTTTTCCATTGATTCTACAGAAAGGAAGGGGGTGGTGGGGAAAGAGAGAGAATGAGTATATCAATTGGCTGCCTCCAGGACTCACCCTGATACAGAATCGAACCCACAACCCTGTGATGCAGAGAAAAATGCTTTAATCAACCCATAAATACTAATTTATAGTTATTAAGTATACTTTCACAGTGGAAGGTGAGAATAATGCTAACATTTATTAAGTACCCACTCTGTGCTTTATCTCTTTCCTTCGTCAAAACTCTGTGAGATTTCTGTTCAGAAACTAAAAAATAAGTTGCTCTGTGCTGGATTTAAATCAAGAATTTGTCAGACTTCAATACATGTTTTGTATATTCATGCCACCTGTCAGTAGGTGCTCAATAAATGTAAGAAAAAAAAAGAAGTAGTACAACCACATGGTTATTCATTTGAGGAATTCATTATAGCTGAAAAGTGTAATGGGATTAGAGAAGTAATTATAGATGCAGCTATCAGTGACCATTTAAAAGCCATTGAGGCAGGAAAAGATTTTAGAGCTCTATAAGAAACAAAATTACCAAAACTTGTCAACTAATTGGTTGTAAGAATGGTGAAATTGTGCAAACTGGAATGACTGACCTGGTCAACTTCCTGGTCAGAGAAAATAGTACCATTTTTACTGAATTACATTGGGTAGGGATAGATTTAAGGAGAAAAAGGTAAGTTTCACTGTTGGTTATTTGGGGAAAGGGGTTGCTTTGTTTTTTGTTTGTTTTTTCACTGTTGGAGTTTTTTAATTTGCAGTGCCTTTTGCAGCATCAGACTGTTGGCGTTGGAAGCTTGCCATTCAAGAAAAAGACTTGGGAGTTTTCAGAAAATCAATATTTAAAGCCATGGGGAGAAAAGTTGCTTGTGAAAGTATATACACCAAAGAGAGAACCAAAAACAGAAATGGCAAACAAGAACATTTAAGAAATGCATAAAAGAGGAAGGAGGAGGGAGACAAACCCGTAGAAGGGGCAACTGGAGGAGAACAGTTTTGAATGCCTTTGCATTAATGATTTGGGGCAAGTTTAGTGGAGTGGTAAAATCAGAAACCAGACTAGGGTAACATTGTAGAATGGTAGAATGTGGGAGAACAATTAGAATGTAGGGCTTAAATATACCAAAGAATTACCATTACTAGTAAAATTAAGTCCCTATGAAGATGGCAGATGCTAGAATCTGAAGCACAGGTAGAGAGATTGAGTTTAAACAGGTATAAGTACTAGTATGTCCCATTCACTGAAACATGAAAGGAGAATGGGTGAGGGAAATAGACTAATATTTTTGAAAGCCTGCTTTTGCCAGTGATTACATAAATCATTTCATTTTTTAACTGCAAACTATTTTATGTAGGAAATACTGTTCTTTGCTTTATCAGTGAGAAAATTAATGTTTAGAGAGGTTGTCTTGTCCATTGTCACACATTTTGTAAGTGGGGGAGCTAGTACCTAAACTCCAAAGTTTTTTTTTTTCCTGATGTGCTCCTATTCTTTCCCACTCCCCCTTCCACTCTTCCTCTCCTTCACGTGAGTAAAGATAATCCTGTAGGATGTGGTAGGGACCAAGAATAGAAGTTAATATTACTCCATAGACCCATATAAACAATTACTAAGTTTTTTAATATAATGGAAATTTATTTTTAAAAACCTTTGAATATTTAATAAAGGACATTATATGCAATATACATATCTAAAGAGATATTTTTTAATCCATATTTTAGCCAAATGTGAAAAAAAAAGTTATTTGGGGATGAATAGAGGAGAACAAAGACTCATATAACATTATGATGGAGTAACTTATCTCCACTGTGTTAGATTTTGACAACCCTGGTTTCTCTCTTTTGGAACACTTTATCATGTAAATATGGAATTAAGTTTTATTTCTATATTTTATTTTCAGATGTCTGCCTTTGGGGCAGAGTTTTCATCAGAGGCTTGCAGAGAGTTAGGCTTCTCTAGCAACTTGCTCTGCAGCTCCTGTGATCTTCTTGGACAGTTCAACCTGCTTCAGCTGGATCCTGACTGTAGAGGATGCTGTCAGGAAGAAGCACAATTTGAAACCAAAAAGGTATTGTTTTCTAGTATCTCTTTCCCATTAGATGTTTTAGTTAAGATAAGGTAAAATACTAAATCAGCTTAAATATACACTGAGTGGCCAAATTATTATGACCACCTGACGTTTGTAGGCAAATTAGCCATACACTACATTGTATGGGATATGGAAGCCGAAGGCCTGTTAGAACATCTTTGCTGTCTGCAGTTACCAATATAAAACGTCTCCAATTCACACAGGAACACAAGGATTGGACAATCGAGCATTGGAAAAAAGTCATGTGGTCCGATGAATCACATTTCCATCTGCATCATGCAGATGGCAGTGAGAATTTCGCAGAAACGGCACGAAAGCATGCACTCCACATATGTGAGAACAACCTTTCAAGCTAGTGGGGACAGTGTTATGGTTTGGGGCATGTTTTCCTGGCATTGGGCCCTTTAATTCGTGTGGAACAACGAATGAATAGCACAACATACCTAAGTATCGTTGCTGATCAATTTCATCCTATCATATTGATGGCATATCCCAATGGAGATGGCTTCTTCCAATAAGACAGTGCGCTGTGCCACGGTGCTCATATTGTGCAGGAGTGGTTTCAAGAACATAAGGGAGAATTTACCTTGCTTAGGTTCACAATCACCAGATCTCAATCCAATTGAGCACTTGTGGGTCGAAGTTAAAAGAGCCATCAGGCAGCTGGTTCCACAACCATCAAATCTCACAGAACTGAACAGTGCTATTCATCAGGCATGGTGTCAGATTCCTCACATCACCTTTCAACATCTTGTGGACTCAATGCCAAGAATTGCTGCAGTATTGAAGGCAAAAGGTGGCCCAACGAAGTACTAATGGGATGGTAATAATAATCTGGCCACTCAGTGTATATAAAGAAGTCTTCAGCTTCTACATTTTATAGTTTTAGAAACTCAAATGGATTTCTTCCTGTCCCATTAGATCAAAACAAACAGGAAGGAAAAGTACGATTACATGCCAAGGCCCCATGCTATCATGTTGTCTTGCAGAGGGGGAGCAGAATTACTATAGCACGCTTGGATCCTGAAGCTCTGAATTCTAAAAGATGGCCACATTTAAATCAAAGAAATAATTGACCAGATGCTTTTATTCAAAAATCAGTTTTATAATGAAATTTGGGATGAAAACAAAGCAGCAGTTACCTGGCACAAAATTTTAGAAAAGAAATTATAATTTTTAATCTGGTTAACAAAGAATATGATCTGTTAATTTACACACATATTTCTAGTATTTCCAGGCACAACCTCACCTTTAACACCAAGATTAGGTAGCACTAACTGTTCAATAAAATCTGCTATGTTTTGACCCACTGTTGAAATTAATAGTTAACTTCCTTAATTTTTTTTAATGTTGTTGGACACGCATTTATTTAAAATATCCTAAATGTTTACAAAAGTAAATCAAGTATCGCTTCTGTTTTTCAAGTGTCAAAGTCAACTACTTCTTCACAGTGTATAGATTTACAATAAGAAGGTATGCATACAACCATATACACACATTTTGCATGGGAATGGTTCTAAATATACATGTAAAGAGCCTAACACTGAAGTATTATGCCTTACTAGCCACTCCATAGTGCCAGATGTGCCACTATACAGAAACAGGTGTAAATGGGCAAGCATTATCTAACATACAAATTAGTGCTCATTATCCAAGTTGACATCTTCATGAGGGATGCCCAGTTTAATGTTTCTAGACAAGATAGTAATTCTTAGTATATGTAAATCATTAGTTCAGCAGCCTTATTCATTGAAAATATAATGAACTTAAAATACTTTTCAATAAATTTAAAAAACTTTTTTAATTGTTAAAACTTTTATTAGTCCTTAGATTTCTTTAAATTGTAAAGTACCCTGAAAAGATCATTTATATTATTCAAATAAAACTGAATTAGTGAGATCTCTATGTTTGGGGATGAGTAAAATAATGATGGCATCTCTATGTTTCCTTTTAATATTCTTTCACTTCTACATAGTGAGGTGAAGGATTTAAGGATTTAATTTAAGGATTAACAGTTTGTAAAGCTTTCAGACAGTAATTGTATCTTCTCATTATTAGGAAATAAAAGTTTATTTATGACACTAGGTACAGTTTTATAGCTCTAACGAAAAATAAGCAGAAAAGCTTTAAAAATGTTAATCTTCAACCATAATTTAATACTTGATTTCTTGGTTGTCAACCTGAAATTTCCAGTGTTCCAAAATTGGCTTTCAACTCTTTCATGTTTTTCATTTTCTTGTTTCAGATATACCAATAATATAGTTTAATGTTTAGGAGATTTATGTTAGTCATTTTGCCTGAAAATAAACTTTAAACAAGCTTACACAGGACTTAGTTTAGTAGCACCCTTCCCCCTTGTCTTTTTCCTGTTGTTGTTTTGTTGTTGGTTTTTTTGGGGGGTTTTGGTGGGATAAATTGCTGAATGAATCTGTATGCGTCATCCTTCATCTTTAAGGTATTATTCTGTAGTTTTACAAGGTCTGTACACTGTTCAACCAACAGTTATTATTTCCCAAGACACAAAACTTTCAGGATTGAATAACAAGGGGTGTTCTATAATAAACAATTTTTATGACACAAACTCCCTTATAATTAAATCAGTTGAAAGGTTCTCCCTTTGATTGAAATCAAATGTGCCTAAACTATAAACTATGTGCATATAAAAGTATTTTTACTTATTGCCCTTTCTCAGTAGTAATTTTAATCTAACACTTGAAAACAGATTTTAGAGGTTTAAGAAAGTTTTAGAAAAGAAAAACTTAAAAGTGTTTTGTTTTTTTTTAACTCTACAAATTGAGAAGAGATTCTTTTTATTTTAATTTGGGAACATCTTGGTCTCATTCACAGAATATCAGTAGAAGCCTAGGCTACAGATCCCCAAATTATACCATAACTGGTTCTGGAAAATAGCCCAATAGTTCAGGTATTTGCAATAGGGCTTTTTCTTTCTTTTTTCACTTAAAACCTACTTTATAGATAATACTAAAACATAATGAAAGTATTCTCACTAATTATTATAATTCATTAGATTGAAATAAATGGACCTAAATAGGTAGTACATAAAATAATTTTAAGAATATAGTCAGATCCTCTTCACTTCTTATCCTGTTACCTAGTTGGAGTTAGACTAATGCTAATTGGCCAGATTTATATAGTAGCATTCCCATTTTCTATGTGTATTATATTCTGCCTTCACATTTACCTGCACTCTAAGGAAGTCAGAGAGTACAGAGGTAATATTATCATATAAATATTTCAGTGGAAGTTTATTTTTTTCTCTCCTTTTATAAGAGTTTTTGAAGAGTTCCATTTTCATCTCAGCTTCTTCGCTTACTAGCTTTGTGACTTCTAGCCAGCAAATCATTCCAGGATTTTCTGTTGTGTTGTAATAATTACATCATCTCATATTTGAGTGTTTCTTTTACCTTGGTTATATGTTATCTACTTAATCCTCACAATAACTATAATGTAATTACTATTATCTATATATATAAAAGGCTAATATGCAAAGTGTCCCCTCAGGAGTTTGACCGGGAGTTTGATCACTTGCTATGACATGCACTAACCACCAGCAGCCAGAAGGTCCCAATTGACTTGATCACTGGCCAGGCCTAGGGACCCTACCCATTCATGAATTTCGTGCACCAGGCCTCTAGTTCCTATATAACAGAAAAGAAGGGTATAATCTGCCCAATGTTACCCAACAATTGGGTGCCACAACTTGGCTTTATCTCAGGTCTATTTGACTTTAGAGCCCCAACCTTTTAAACCTCTACACTATTTTGCCCTTCATCTTGAAAATGTTAACAGTAACTGTAAAAAAAAATGAATGAGTTAAATGGAAAACACCAGATTGGCTCTCTGAAGGTCAGCATATAGTTCATTTTGTTAACATAATTCCTTCACTACTTCTTATTTAAAATTATCAGATACTTTGGGGGTGGGGGGGATTCACTGGGGGGGAAACGGAGGGGGAACATCTGTAATACTTTCAACAATAAAAATTGTTTTTTAAATAAGTCATGTAACTTTTCTTAATTCTGGTAAAAGAATCAAAACAGTTACTTTCAGTTTACTTGGAAATTCTGTAGCCAATTTTAAGAGTAATTTAGAAGTCAGTTTAAATAGCATTATTCAAAATAGTAGCAAATTTTAAGCTTTAGCCTATCAAAAATAGAATGCTATTAGTGTGTAAAACAGAATGAAATGTAAGTTAAGCTAACTACGCATGAAATTGTAGCCACTAAAGAAATTTCACAGTTGTTAAAATAGCTGTACTTTATTTTATTGTCTGTAGTATCAATATATGAACTGATTTCTTCAAAGGAAACTAAATATAAATGTCTTCCGGCAGATTATTCTAATTATAATATAAAAACATTCTCAAAGAAGCTTTTTTCACTTAATCTAAATAATGTTTGGCAACAGTTCAGATTCAGTTTAAAATCACCAAGGCTCCTGAGTAGCAACAATAGTAAATAGTGACACAAATATTTACTTAATAATAATAGCCACTAACATTCATTAAGTGCTTATTATATGAATGTGCTGTTCTAAGCACATTATATAAATTAATTTATATAATCCTTATAACAGCTCTATAAGATAAGTACCATTATTATTCCCATTTCATAGTTGAATCTACTATAAATATATGTATCATATATTTGTGTAACAAGTTTTAAAATTTGTTTTGTGCAGTTATTTAATTGAACTGAAAATATTATTTAAATATTTTGTTTTCTAAGTGTGACATTTAATCTTTTATATATATATATATATACTTTTATTGATTTCAGAAAGGATGGGAGAGGGAGAGGGAAATAGAAACATCAATGATGAGAAAGAATCATCCATCGATTGCCTCCTGCACACCCCACCCTGGGGATCGAGCCCACAACCCAGGCATGTACCCTTGACCAGAATAGAACCCAGGACCCTTCAGTCCGCAGGCGGATGCTCTTCCACTAAGCCAAACCACCTAGGGCATCTGGCTTTAATATGAACAATATGTAGTCAATTTTTTAGGTATTTATAAATTAGGACCAGCTTCTACCTAAGCATATTAAAACATTCTGTCACATTTGCATATTATATTTAAAAAGGACATAAACTCTTAAAGTAATTCATTATTTATCTTCAGGTTATTTTACAACTACATTTTCTGTACATACCTATCTCAAAGCCAAAATAAACTTTCCACACTAAATATATCTTCTTAGTATAGGCTCTGAGAATGCCAAAATAAGACAATTATCATTTTCCTTGAAAAAGTAGAAGAAATAAAGAAAATGGACTACTAGAACGTAGTTAGCATATTCTTTTGAGCTAAAACCTAATTTCCACTGTTATAAAGGTAACCACTAAAAGAATAAGAAATAAAAGTTGGAAGAATAGCCAAGACCGGTTTGGCTCAGTGGATAGAGCGTTGGCTTGTGGACTGAGGGGTTCCAGGTTCTCTTCCAGTTGGGGGCATGTACCTTGCTTGCGGGCACATCTCCACAGTGGGGCGTGCAGGAGGCGGCTGGTCGATGTCTCTCATCGATGTTTCTGACTTTCTGTCTCTCTCTCCCTTCCTCTCTGTAAAAAATCAATAAAATATATTTTTTTAAAAAAAGTTGAAAGAATAGAAGAATCAGTAAATCTCTTAAAGTTGATATATTGAGAACTATAGATATAACCACGTTTATCATTATGGAAGTGACCAATAAAAGAAGTAATAATAAACTGTTTAAAATTTATTAAGTAGGGAATGGGAGGCAGAGGAAAAATTGTACTTATTTTATACTCTTCTGTACTTTTTTTTAAGTTGTTATTTACAGATGCATTGATTTCTTTAAAGAATTCAGTGGAAAAGACGATGGAAAATTGTATATGTTTTTCATCATAATAAAAAAAAGAATTCAGTGATATATGTACTGTAAACAAAAAAGATTCATGTGCTATGAAAACACAGAAGGTCCATGGCCAGTGTGGCTCATTGGTTGGAGCATCCTCTCTTATACCAGAAAGTGGCGGGTTTGGTTCCAGTCTGGGCACATACCTGGGCTGTTGATTTTATCCCTGGTCAGTACGGGAGGCAACCCATCAATGTTTCTCTTTCTCTCTCTCTCTCTCTCTCTCTCTTTCTCTCTCTCTCGCTCCTTCTCTTTGCCTCCCCTTTGTTGTTTTTAAAGTCAATTAAAAGAAAACACAGAAAGAAGGTTATAACCATTTTACAGGTCAGGTAAATATTGCCACCTGTTTATATAGAAGTTGATGCCTATGATAAGTTAGAAAAATAACTTATCTTTCTGGCAGAAGAAAAAGTTGATGAAAAGGCAGTCTTGAGAAAGATGTCCATCTAAGATAAATTAGATAGTTTGATTATGATGAAAGATGGTGACTATTAAGTAGGACCTATGTATGTTGCTCAATAAATTTGAACTCTATCCTATAGGCAGGGAAGAATATTAAAGAATTTTAAAAACAATGAACTGGCATCAGATTCAGAATTTAATAACTTTAGTTATGAGTGTAAACCATATTTGATAGGGCAGAGGGGAATAATATTACTGGAAAAATAATATATAGCAGGATATAAGGGCTTAAGCCAACAGATTGGTAGTAAAGATGGAGAAGAAACAGTTCTAAAAAAGATTTACGCAAAAAATAAAACTTAAAGGATTTATTTACTTTAGTGGATTGTAGGGCAAAGGGATGAGTTCTTACTTGAGAAACTTATCACCCCAGCACAAGAAAGCTATAATGGATTTCAATTAATTACAAGGTAGCCCCTTAAGGCAGTGGTGGATGGGAGAAGGGGCAGCAACAGAGGGTAACTTTTCTTTTTAAAATTTTTTATTGTTTAAAGTATTACATAAGTTTCCTTTTTCCCCCATTGACCTCTCCCCAGCCGCCCCCACTCCTCAGCACATGCCCTCACCCCTCAACAGTCTGTGTCCATTGGTTATGCTCATATGCATGCATACAAGTCTTTTGGTTGATCTCTTACCCTCTCACCCCCACCTTCCCTTATAGTCTAAACTTTTTTTTAATGTATTTTTATTGATTTCAGAGAACAAGGGAGAGGAAGAAAGAGAGAGAAACATCAGTGATAAGAGAGAATCAATGATGGCTGCCTCCTGCATGCGC
>JAAGEH010000030.1:50303749-50333729 GCA_011751065.1 Lasiurus cinereus | reverse complement strand
CTGAACCACACCAGCCGGCCAGAGGATAACTTTTAATAAAGCCTACTTCTTAGCAACAAACTGCCTTTGCAGTTTACTTTTTGAAGACATGTGTTAAAAGTTTTAATTTAGAAAGCCATGAATTCTAAAATTAATAGTATTCTTATTAAACAGTAGGCAAAAAATAAAAATGTGTGTAATGGCCTAGTCTTTTGTTCAAATTTTATATTGTTGCTCTTAAGTTTCTTGTTTTTGTATCTGTTCTTTTTTGTTTAATCCTCTCCTGAGGATATGTTCATTGATTCTGAGGGGGGAGGGGGGGAACGTGCCTTTGAGAAACATCAGTCGGTTGCCTCCCCCACGCACCCTGACTGGGCCTGGAGATCAGACCCAAAACCCAGGCATGTGCCTTGGCAGAGAATCAAACCCTTTTCCTTTTGTTATATAGGACAATATTCCAACCAAAGGAGCCACATTAGCCAGGGCTGTTTCTGTTCTTAAACTTAGAATATCTTAAGTAATTATTATCTGTAAAGATGATCATAATTGCCTCTTCTTATGACAGTTGGTTAACCATTTAGTCAGAGTCCCTAGTCCCCCGTGTCCTTTTCCTCTTTTTATTTTTCCCTTTTGGATGATGTAGACAGTGTTTTGTCTAAGTCAGTGATCGGCAAACTCATTAGTCAACAGAGCCAATTTTTTTAAACTTCTTCTAACGCCACTTCTTCAAGATACACTCACCCAGGCCATGGTATTTTGTGGAAGAGCCATACTCAGGGTCCAAAGAGCTGCATGTGGCTTGTAAGCTGCAGTTGCTGACCACTGGTCTCAGTGGTTGGGAATAATCCAGTGTTGGTAACATTATTTTTTATTTTTTTAAAGAGAAAAAATGACAGAGAAACATCAATTTGTTGTTCCATTTATTTTGTTAATTCATTAGTTGTTTCTTATAAGTGCCCTGACCAGGAGTCAAATCTGCAACCTTGCTGTATCAGGACAATGAATGCTCTAACCAAATGAGCTACACATGGAGGGTATATTTTTTTCACTAATGGAGGGGTAATAACACTAACACAAATGTGTTCTTTGAAAAGCAGCTTTTGCTACCATATATAGAACCTTCATGTTCTGTTGATGAGGCAGTTGAAAGTTTGGATGTGGAACCATATTTTGTCTGGATCTGTTTTTCAAATTAACAGGAAATAGGTTGTATTTTTTAAAACACTTAGGAGGAAAAAAAATGAATTTTTATGATTGAATACTCCATACTAAATAGTATGCTATTTTCTAAAATATTTTTACTTATTATGAAGAGGCCTAATGGTTTTATTAAAAACTACTAGAGGCCTGGTGCACAAAATTCATACATGGGGCGTGTCCCTCAGCCTAGCCTGCACCCTCTCCAATCTGGGACCCCTCAAAGGATGTCCAACTGCCGGTTTAGACCCAGTCACATTAGGATTGTGCCTAAATGGGCACTCGGACATCCCTCTCACAATCCAACTGCTTGCCTTCCTGATTGCCCCTAACCACTTATGCCTACCAGCCAGATCACCCCCCTAACCACTCCCCTGCCAACCGGATTGATGTCTAACTGCTCCCCTGCAAGCTTGATTGCCTCTAACTGACCTCCCCTGCAGGCCTGGTTTTTCCCAACTGCCGTGCTGGCCTGATCGCCCACAACTGCCCTCTCTTGCAAACTTGGTCCCTCCCCTGCTGGCCATCTTGTTGTGGCCGTCTTGTGTCCACATGGGGCAACCATTTTGTGTGTTTGAGTGATTCTCAATTTACATGTTACTCTTTTATTAGGATAGAGGCCTGGGTCATGGGTGGGGGCTGGCTGGTTTGCCCTAAAGGATGTCCCGGATCAGGATGGAGGTTCCTTTGGGGCGTGGGGTGGCCTGGGTGAGGGGCCTGTGGTGGTTTGCAGGCTGGCCACGCCCCCCAGGCACCCAAGCGGAGGCCCTGGTATCTAAAGTTTATTTATCTCCTATAATTGAAACTTTGTAGCCTTGACTGACACAGACAACACCAGGCCAAGAAGCCCGGGTGCCAGCAGCTGGAGGGAAGCCCAGGTCCTGGGTGCCAGAGGGAAGCTGGTGCTGTCAACCAGAAGAAGGAAGGCCTACCCTTGAATGAATTTTGTGCATCGGGCCTCTAGTGGGGATACATTGCTTTATATTTTTAAGTTGAATAGCTTTTTTTTTTTTTTTTTTTTAGAGAGAGAGAGTTCAGTAAACAGCTCCTAAAAATGAATCTCAGGGGTATAATATAGAATTCTATTTTCCAACTTGGTTTGCTAAAAGGTAAAACTGAAATATGTTTATCTAATCCTCCGTATTCATTCATTATTCCTATGTAAGAATGCCCTTAGAGTGTGTATGGAAGTGTTAACAGATACACCATTTGCCTTATATATCTGCTGCTTCAGTGACTTAAAGTGAAATCTTGACAAAAGCTTGCTATTAGATTACAAAAGAATTATTACCCTAATCATTTGTCCATGTGTAATTATAGCATATTGTTTCTAGCACTCTGGGCATTTTTTAAAACATCAGAAAATATGGAATGATTTGATGATGAATAATAAATTAAAACTTAAAACATCACTTAAAAAAAAAAAACTTAAAACATCAGCAGATCACTAACCATTTGGCTTTGGTGAAAACATTTTCCCTGAAAAGTAACTGGTCAAATTTTGCTAAAAATCTGTATGATTGAAAGGAGTAATACTGATTTTGAGAAATTACACTAAATAAAATTAATGTTTAAAGAGTGACTCACTTGTATATTTGAGTGTAACATAATTGTCTTTCATTTAAGTCTAACTTTGTACTCAGCTTTTGTCATGTTAGAGTTATATTTCCTCATTTTTAAATTCCTACATTTTATTCAAGGGCAAGCCTTCAATAGACCTATAAAATAATTACTCCTCAGATCTGAATTCTGATAATTTTCCTTTTGTTTCACCTATTAGAGCATTTTCTTTTTATTGCAACTTAATAGTCAAAGTGTTTGCAGTTTTTTTCTAATCCTCCTATTGAGTTTCAGTAATACTAAAGTTTTACCTTTAAATAAAAGAGAGTTTCGAAAATAAGAATGGCCACAAGCAATACTTCATAAAGGAAGACAGAATAGTGCAGCATATGTCTTGCTTAGTCAATCCTTACCTGATTTACCTTTTAGAATTTGTTTAGTCTGTTGAGCAAAAGCCTACTGTTTGATTGTTTTGTAATTTTTGCCTCATAATAATTGACTATAATCCAAGGCAATGATTATACTCTCATCCTTGGCTGCTCATTAGGTAGTTTTTAAAGTAGCAACACGAATTAAAATACTGATGCCTGGATCTCACCAACAAATATACTAACTTAATTGGACTGGGGTAGGTTCCAAGGATCAGTAATTTTCAAAATCTTTCCAACTAACTCAAGTGTACAGTCAAGGTTGAAAACACTGCTCTATCATAATTTCAATTTGAAAGCTTGAGAAATTTTTGGAGTGGCCATTCTGATTACAGAAGAATAATGAATGACAGCCCTGAATAGTCCCAGAACAGAAAAAAAAAACTATTAACTATGAAAATGATTAAACTTAACCATCAGTATGAAAGTATTATCATAATAGCTATTGTTACTTATTGAGCATCTAAAAAATCCAGGATTTTTGCTTTTTTGTTAACTCTTTATAGCTATATATATTTTGTTCAAACAGTAAACTGAAGCTCAGCGAGAGTGACTCATTCAAGGGGACATGCTTATAAATGGTGAAGCCAGAATTAGACTATATATACACTTTATTTTATAACTTGAGCTCTTTTCCCAGTACTGATAAAAGATAAACCTGGGGCATATTAAAAATGTAAATTGTTTGAGTAGAAATCAACTCAGATCCAGCAGCATCAGATAGAAATGGTAGAAGTATCCCATCAACAGAAGTTAGGGGCAAGACTTTTATTGTAGAGAAAATGCAAAAGCAAAGCAAGGAAATTATTTGATTGACTATAGCTTAAGCAGTTGCCTTATTTGGGAAAGACTAGTTGGCTGTATCTGATTGTCTTAGGTTTTTATTTCTTAACTTTGAAGCATTTTACAGGCTTATGATTTGGTTTGCTTACATAGGCTGCTAATGCCTTAGAACCAACTCAGTGTAATGACCTCCTTATTTAATGTAACAGTACCATGCTATATGAGAAATTTGATATTTAGTTTGACTTAGTTTATTTCAAGATTTTCTTACTGTCATGTTTCTTTAGAGTCACAGATATCATCACCAACACAAATATATTAAACTAAGGCCCAGTGCACGAATTCATGCACCAGTGAGATCCCTCAGCCTGGCCTGTGGGATCAAGCCCAAACCAGCTCTCTAACATCCTCCAAAGGGTCCTGGATTACAAGAGGGCACTGTTTTTCAACCTTTCTAATGCCACAACCCTTTAATACAGTTCCTCATGTTATGGTGACCCCCAACCATAAAATCATTTTCGTTGCTACTTCATAACTGTAATTTTTCTACTGTTAATGAATCATAACGTAAATATCTGTGTTTTCTGATGGCCTTAGGCTCTAGAGCAGCAGTTCTCAACCTGTGGGTCGCGACCCCTTTGGGGGTTGAACGACCCTTTCACAGGGGTCGTCTAAGACTATTGGAAAACACCTATTTCCCATGGTCTTAGGAACCAAAAGACCGCTCCTCGGTGTAGCAAAGTATAGCAATGTAGTTTACTGTTGTCATATGAAGACTGTTACCCATGCTATACCACGATTCAAGACAAAATTTAATTTATTTGTAATTAGAAATATTTCATAATATATAATTACATAATTGTTTTTGTGATTAATCACTATGCTTTAATTATGTTCAATTTGTAACAATGAAAATACATCCTGCATATCAGATATTTACATTACAGTTCATAACAGTAGCAAAATTACAGTTATAAAGTAGCAACGGAAATCATTTTATGGTTAGGGGTCACCACCACATGAGGAGCTGTATTAAAGGGTCATGGCATTAGGAAGGTTGAGAACCACTGATCTAGAGGATTCTATTAGAAGTTCATGAAAACCTAGCAATTACAAGTAATATGGAAATAGGTATAGACTCCAAAGGGAATAGTTGTTATTGGGTATCATTTTGGTATTTTTCTAAAGGTGTCTGTGTAGTTCCATTTAAATTATTTGGCTAGTACTATAGAAGCCCAATGAACTAATAACCTATAGTGCCTTGAGTTAGATTTTCTATATAAATAAGACTTCTCTAATGCATATAGAAAAGAGGCCCACCAACTTGCTATAAAAAAATATAAGCTTTCTATATGAAAGTTTTATAACTTGCTTCTTTGATTTATCTTCTATTGTTATTTTTTGCATAAATGTTTGAAGGTAAGCATTTTTGTATGCCAATGACCTGGATGGCATGGCTCAGTTGGATGTTGTTCTATGCACTGGAAGGTCTCAGGCTCAGTTTCCAGTCAGGGCACATTCCTAGGTTTCGGGTTCAATCCATGTATGAGAGGCAACCAATCTCATATTAATGTTTTTTTTCTCCCCCTCCCAGCCATCCTCTCCCTCTCTAATTTTTTTTTTCTTTTCAAAACAGGAGAAAATGATAAGAGTGAAAGTCAAGGAATTGAAAGTTTTAGCCTTTTGTACTCCTTTCATACTTTATGCCCTTGAGAATTCCTATTATACATAGATTGTATTTTCTTCTGTGTGAATTTGTATATCAAAGATGCCTTTGAGTACTTTATAAGGCATTGAAAACTTAATTTATTGTTAATTTATTTATTCATCATGAAAAACAAATGTTTTCCTACTAACTCTACAAATTCATAAGTAAAATGCCAATTTAGCATCACAAATTAAATTTCTTAGTATTTGACTTGAATAATGTTATGCAGCTTTGAGTTACATTTCCTTTTTATTTACCCAGACTGTAACTAAGCACAATCTACAGAGTGTTTCAAAGGAACTTGAAATATTTTGAAAGTTACATGATGAAAAAAAGAAACGTTTAATTCTATTAAATGAATAATTCCATTCAGCACACATACATTGAGCAGCTTTGTATCCAGGTCTGGGGGAATTATGATAAATAAGACATTTCCTGTCCACAGTAAAGTTACAGACTATTTATAGATCATTATGATGAGAACAAGAACTCTGAAAATTCCACAATTGAGAGTAGAAGACCAATGATAGTTTTCCTGAAGGTCACATCTGAGCTGCTGTTCATTAGAGATTGTGTTTCTAGTATTTGTAATTAATCAGTCGGTGTTTTATGATGTAGATAAGTGCTTTCCATGTATTGGTTACAGGTATGCTAGGATATTGAATCCTTCAGTCCTTAGACAACCAATGAGGAGGAACATAGTGAGCATAAACCCCAGCTATAACAGCCTCCTCCTTTTATCCCAATCTCCATACAGTTGTTGCCATTTTCCCATCTGATAATATAAAGAATATTGGAAAATAGTGGTATAGAGAAATGCTGTTATATAAGGTAATAGAATCTTCACTAGAGATTACCAGGGGTCACAAACTTGCAAATAAAAGGTAAATCTAATAACCAAATTTTTAAATGGCTCATTTTTTTTCTTAAATTAATTCTGATAAAATACTAGTACACACAACAAAATTCACCACTTTAACCATTTTTAAGTGTAAAACTCAGTGACATTAACTACATTTGCATTGTTGTGCAATATCTTAACCACCTATCAACAGGACTTTTTCATCTTCCCAAACAGAAACACTATACTCATTAAACAGTAACACCCTTCACTTTGTTCTTCCTACCCCCAGTCTCTGGCAACCACAATTCTACTTTCTGTCTCTGAATTTGACTAAGTACCTCAATGAAGTGCAGTTAACTATGTAGTACTTATCTTTTGTAACTGCTTCATTTCACATAGCTTAATGTCTTCAAGATTCATCCTTGTTAAAGTATGTGTCATAATTTCCTTCCTTCTTAAGGCTGAATAATAAATATTTCATTATAAGTATAATAACATTTTATCTGTCTTAGACATTTGAGTTGGCTTCACTTTTTGGGTATTGTGAATAATTGGTATACAAACATCTGTTTACACCTCTGCTTTCAGTTCTTTTAAGTATATACCTAGAAGTAGAATTCCTGGATCATACAATTCTTTTTTCTTTTTTTTTTTTTTTTTTAAGGAATTACCATTCTGTTTTTCATCATGACTTTACATTTCTGAAGCAATTCACAAGGGTTCAAAATTCTCCACATCCTCACCATCACTTATTTTCTGTTTTGTTTGTTTTTTGATAATAGCCACACTAATAAATATGAAGTGGTATCTCATTGTGATTTTGATCTGCATTTCTCTAATGATTAGTGATTAGTTGAACATCTTCTTATGAACTTTTTGTTGATATTTTTAAAGATATTTGTGGGTGGGGAGACTGGTCTAATCAAGATTCACCAATCTTACTCAAAAATAACTTATTTTATAGATTAGGTCAGCCTAATTTTAAATTTTTTCTGCTACAAAGAATCTTAGAGATCCTCAGAGTTTTTAATCTGAGATTCATTATTGATTCCAGAGAGTCTATGAATAGCCTAAATTAAAACATAATTCCATCAAATTCTCAAGAGTATTTTGGAGCCTTAAAAATCTTTAGAACCTCTGATACAGCCCAGAAATACCAAAATGTGAAAAAGTCACTATATTTCTGATAGGTAGAATTAGCATAATTTTTAAATTCCTACTCTGCTTTTCTATATTTTTCAAAGTACCAAAAATAACCATGCAAAGTTCATATGATTCATGCTATTTTAGAATTTAAAAGATAAAAATCTATCTTTAGCTCTTGAGTGTACAATTTTTTTTAAAAAAAAGTCTAAATGCTAAGAAAACATAAAATGATTATAGAGTTTTCTTTTTTTATTATCATTATTGTCTAAAGTTTTACATATGTCTCCTTTTCTCCCAATTAATCCTCCCCCACACACACACACCTAGCCATTCCCACCCTGGGCAAGCCCCCACCACCCCAGTGTCTGTGTCCATTGGTTATGCTGATAATGCATGCATACAAGTCCTTTGGTTGCTTTCTAACACCCCCCATCTCACCATTTGTCTCTGGATCTATACTTGTTCATCAAATTATGTTGATCATTATATCCCACATCTGAGTGAGATTGTTGTGATATTTATCTTTCTCTGACTGGCTTATTTCGCTTAGCATAATGCTGATGATAGCATTTTCTTATCACTGCCTGCCTTCTCTTAGAATCACAGCATTCCCAAATCCCTACAAAAAGAATGGGCAGGCTCTACGGCTACAAAAATAAAACAAATAAATAAACAAATAAAGTTTATCATTGAATCCATTTCAACTGAGTTAATTGCAATAAAATATTTGTATTTGAACTTTTTATAATGAGCTTTTTACTACAAAGAGAGTGCAGATTCTATAGCTACAAAAGCAATATTTACCACTGAATTCATGTCAACTTAAATTCCTGAAGAGAAAATATTTATGCTTTTTATATTGAGATTTTACTGATTTTCCTATAGTATCTTTACATAGTACATACTGTATTTACATTTTAAAGGTATGTGTTTTTGTCTTGTTTACATTTAACACAGTGAACACTTCATTTTAAAAGCAACCAAAACGTATTCTCATTAAGTATCTATGTGGATAGATGGATGGATACATGCCTGTGTTCAATTTAGCATCCTAAAAAAATGTAGGAAATCTTTTGAGATTATGTAAAGAACTTTCTAGGACAGTGGTTCTCAACCTTCCTAATGCCGTGACCCTTTAAGACAGCTCCTCATGTGGTGGTGACCCCCGACCATAAAATTACTTTCGTTGCTATTTCATAACTGTAATTTTGCTACTGTTATGAATTGTAATGTAAATATCTGATATGCAGGATGTATTTTCATTGTTACAAATTGAACATAATTAAAGCATAGTGATTAATCACAAAAATAATATGTAATTATATATTGTGAAATATTTATTTCTAATTACAAATAAATGAAATTTTGTCTTGAATCGTGGTGTAGCATGGGTAACAGTCTTCATATGACAACAGTAAATTACATTGCTACACTTTGCTACACCGAGGAGCGGTCTTTTGGTTCCTAAGACCATGGGAAATAGGTGTTTTCCAATAGTCTCAGGCGACCCCTGTGAAAGGGTCGTTCGACCCCCAAAGGGGTCGCGACCCACAGGTTGAGAACCACTGTTCTAGGACATCTTATTCAAATTCATTGTCAAGTCTCCATATCTTCTTATAATACTCCAAGTAGGACTTAAACTACTACCATTTAATATCTTGGGCCTCTACTTCTTTTTCTGGTTGGACTGGAACTAGATAGTTCTATCCAACTTTAACATTTATATGATCTATATATCTGCTTAACTGTTATATTTATTTTAGAAGTACATTTTAAAATTTATAGCAGTTTTTAATTTTTTTTTTTTCTTTTGCAGCTATATGCAGGAGCTATTCTTGAAGTCTGTGGATGAAAATTGGGGAGGTTCCCACAAGTCCAAGGTATGCAAAATTAACTCTAGTAAATTCTCAGTTTAATAATTTAAAATCAGCATTTCACAAGAATAATTTTATTAAATATTCCCACAAATAAAAACTTTTAGGATGATATTTTCTCAATAGCTTATGAATTTCTACAACAATTTTCTTCATAGAGGTAGAGTTTTATGGTAATTTTTGAATACTAGGTTACTTTAAGTAAGCATAATATATGACATTTAAGTATAAACACAAAAGACATGATGACGTGGTTATTTTTTTCAAAGGAGTCTCCTTTATCAAGTATAAATTTTATAAGAACTTTTTTTTTTACCAGATATAAATGTTATCCCTTTAAATAACATTTTATTGGAGTATATTTTAATTGTAAATTGATTTATGTAAAACTAAAGAATAATTACATTAGTGAGACTAGACCTGTCCTAAATGACAAATTGTCGAGAATAGAATTAATTACCATAAAACCTGAGGTTCAGAAGAGAGGAAGTGATACATGCTGTATGTGTCCACAGGAAATTTTAAGGAGAAATATATGAAAGGATAATTATAAAAGTGTATTCTTTTGCTTGAATAAGCAAACAATAGAGGAGCTTTGCAGCCCCAAAAGTACTTGGGCTAAGGCTTTTTCTATTCTGTTCCTATATGTCACGTGAAAATCAGTTTTATGAAATTGAACTTTTCTGAGGTATCAATCAATATGGTTGTTGGTACCAGTACAGTGCCAACAGAAATCCCAATTTGGGGTGCAATGAAGAAGAAAACTTTGTTCAGAGCAAACAACTCAATTGTGATACAGACAGCTCTGCTCCTCTCTGCCCTTCTCTGGTCCACTCCACTCTATCTGCTCCAGCAAAAGGTCTTTAGTGTTTCAGTTTCAGCCAAGGAAACAGTCTTCGATCTCTGTGCCAAAGGGGAGCTGACTTATAGAGAGAGTAGTGCCTGTCCCTGATACCTGATTGGTCCATATTCATGCAAATGAAGACTCCAAGTCCTCATGGTTTGATTAGTCCAAAAGGTACTGTGCTTATTGGTCAGAATAAAACCACTCTGGTTAGTGAAGATGCTAATGGAGATATAGCTGAATAACTCTGATTGGACAGGGAAAGTCTCAGTCCTATTGGTTAAAATAGGATTCCAGGAATTTCTTTATAAGGGTGGGCTCAGTTAATCGGAAAACTGCAAGCAGGCAGTTCAGGCAGGCAGCTTAATGCAGGCTTCTTCTCCCTTAAGCCTGATTTGTATGAGAGGCTTGTTTAGAAATGGCAGCTAAGTTCTGTTTTTAAATTTGAGCTCTGTTTACCACCTAGTGCAATGTGTATGTAATAAGTACTCAAATATCTGTTAAATGGTTAATTTACTGCCTGTAAAATGTGATTTGCTACTACAGGGCATTTAACAGATATTCTTTTCATTCAAAATTAGAAGGTTTATGAATCTATGCTTAGAGAACTGATAAAAATAGTCATTTAGTGACTCTTCTTAATAATATTTTTTTTAATTTGTTCATGCATTTCAGCCTATTAAAAATCTGTTGAATGAATGAAAGTTACTACATAGGTGAGGCTCTGTTATTTTTATATCCACAGCAGATATAAAAATAATCCTTTTCCCCCAAGAGGTTTCTTATATAGTAGGGAACATACTGTGGATCTAATGGTGTTTTACACAGCTGTGCATATATAGTCAGAGGGATAGGGAAAATGCAACAGCATTTCATAATACCAGTTTTGCTTGTGGATTCAGGAGTCTGCAGAGTACTTAGACAAATTCTAAAGGATAAAATTAATAGAGAAGATATTATAATAAGCCAGAATAACAATCAGTTTTATTTTGAACTAAATTTTGTAGGAGAAATTTAGATGGGATATAAAACTATTTTCGTACAAGTCCTCAAAACCTTAAAAGAGAAAGAAAAACCATTTAATAGACTTTGTGTTGTCCTAAGTGAAAGTATATAAAGACTTTCATAATGGAACATGTATATAACACTATTGCTAGTTAATTCTAAGTTTAAAAAATAAGTTCTGAAAGGATCATGTAAATGGTAATAGAACTGGTATTAAGAACTATCAGATATCTAAGTGAAACATCTCATTTGCTTTTATTTTAGAAAGATGTATTCTAAAGTTTTTAACTTAGACTATTAGACATAATCATTACTTAAAATATTGGTAAAATATAGATGAACAAAAATTCTAAAAAGGAAAATTATCTATTTAAAACTTCCCAAACCCTATACTTAAAATAATTGTAAGCATTTTTTGTTACATTTATTGTGCTAAGTATTTTATATTTTCTCACTTAATTTTTATAAAGATTTTCACTTAGTACTTCTGGGCTTTTTTTTCCTTTGTAAATGCTGCATTTTCACTATCCTCTGACTATATTTATGGATAACTGTATGTAAATATGAACATAAATGTATAAAAATAATACTTATCCATCTTTTTTAACAACCATTGGAAACAAATTGATCTATAACCTGCTTTTTATATTTGTGTTTCCTTCTATATCACTAGTATCTATATATATAATCTATATATATAAAAGGCTAATATGCTAAGTGTCCATCCAGGTAGTGACATCATATACCAATGCCTGGCTTCCTCTCCCTAGTTACTATCCTCCTTGGAGTTTCTTTAGCCCAGGAACATGACTTGCTTTATAGCCAGGTGCAAACATTTTACACTGTAACCAAATATCTATGAATCGTTTTTCTATGCCTCATCTCATTTGATCCTTACAGAAGTCCTGAAGTAGGTAGATAGGAGACTTGGTGGAATCCTGTTGTCATTAAACAGAAAACTGAGATTTAGAAAGCTTAGAAACTTGACCTGGTTGAAAAGAAGTAAGAAATGGTGGACCTTGAAAATGACTTCAGGTTTTGTCACTGCACAGAATATAGTCAAACAGTGCTGCAGTTAAATATTTTGCCCTTTGAACTCCCTGTGTGCTCAACAACAATAATCTGCTTCATGTTGTTATTTATTGCTGTGTTGTTGACAACTACCTGAAAGAGAAGTTAGGGTGCTTCACTGGGCTGGAAAAAGTTTAGCTACATCAAAAAGCAGGTCTAATTAATCAAGTTTATTATACTGTATATATAAAAGGCTAGCCCTAACTGGTTTGGCTCAGTGGCTAGAGCATCGGCCTGCAGACTCAAGGATCCCAGGTTTGATTTCAGTCAATGGCATGTATCTTGGTTGCAGGCACATACCCAGTACAGAGTGTGCAGGAGGCAGCTGATCGATGTTTCTCTCTCAGTGTTTCTAACTTTCTATCCCTCTCCCTTCCTTTCTGTAAAAAATCAATACATTTTTTTTTTAAATAAAAGGCTAAGTTGACTCGCACATATGCAGTGCATATAAAGCTCTTGCTGGCGCCAGTCGCATGCATGTGTTTCCATCTGTCATTGTCGATCATAAATTTGGTTGGCATTCTATTATAGAGAAAGGGTGAATAGTGATATTAAAATATTTCTTCTAATTGATTTACTTTCAATTTGAACAAATTCATGCATCAGGCCACTAGTAGATTAATTTAATTTTTAATAATTTGATGCATTCAGTATTGTGGTTCCTACTAATTTAGTTAACTAATAGCCTTTACATATTTAGATAATTTCCAAGTTTCCAGACTTGTACTTTATATAACACCAGAGGCGTGATGCAATCGTGCACCAGTGGGGTCCCTCGGCCTGGCCTGTAGGGATCAGTGAATCTCTACACTGCCACAGCCTAGCCATACCCACCTCTTGTTGAGCTCCAACCCATTGTAGGTGTCAATCCCATACAGCACGAAGTAGTGCAGGAAGCGGCAGGTGGCCAGGCTGGGCACCATGGTGCTCCTGCTCATTTTGGCCCCATTGTACCTGCTGCCACAACCGCACTTGGGCACACAGGGCGAGTGTCCACAGGAGAGGCTTGTGCCACCACAGTAGCACTTGCCAGCCAGCAGCCTGGCATCTGGCCTCCGTCTATAAGTTAAATAGCACTCCCGCTATAGGAGCATACTGACCACCAGGGGGTAGCTCCTGCATTATCATGTAATTATATCTTTAGAGTAAAAAAATTCCTAGGAGGGGACTTGCAGATTTAAAGAGTATGTACACTTTAAGACTTTTGATTCATTTAGCTAAATACCCTTCAGGAAGGATATGTCCATATTTTTCCTACAACTAATCCCCAGCAAAATTCTTCTCTCTAACCTTAAATTTTCTTTTTCATTTTTGTCGCTTTGAATAAAGGTATCTCATTGCTTTATTTGACACTTCTTTGGTTATTAGGCTGGACATTTATTTCAAATGTTTGTTTTCCGTCTATCTAATTGCACATGACATATTCCTGTCCTTAGTTCATTTCTCTGCCTAGTATTTTTTTAAATAATTTACAAGAGCACTTTTATAAAACGTGTAGAGATGATATTTTTACCATATGTTGTTTCACTTTTTATTTTGTTAATGATGCTGTTTTACTGTCTTGAAATTTCCACCTTTATGTAGGCATATCTATAGAGCATCTCTTTTAATGTCATGCGTAGGAGAAGAATTTTATATTCCATATTCAAGTTGTCTCTATTAAATTCTGTGATAGTATTCTTAACCTCTCTTTTTTTTAACTAAATGTGTTTGTTATGTAATTACTTGTTCATCTTCTTTCTTTCCCTCCAGAATGTAAACTCCTTAAGATCAGAAATGATGTCCATATTATTTTTTAATCTTTTTTGTTCAGATTATTACAATTGTTCCTCTTCTTTTCCCCATAGCTCCCCTCCATTTGGTTCCCACCCCACCCTCTCCCTTACAGTCCCCCTACTGTCCTCATCCACAGATAAACAATTTTTGTCCAGTCTCTTCCCGCACTCCCCACATCCCTTTCCCCCCAAGAATTGTCAGTCCACTCCCTTTCTATGCCCCTGGTTCTATTATATATACCAATTTATTCTATTCATCAGATTTTTTATTCACTTGATTTTTAAATGTACTTGTTGATAGATATATATTTGTTGTTCATAATTTTTATCTTTACCTTTTTCTTCTTCTTCCTCTTCTTAAAGAATACCTTTCAGCATCCTATCTAATAAAAAGAGTAATATGCAAATTAACCGCACCTCCTCTATACCCATAAGCCACGCCTGCCAGCCAATCAGAGTGAGTATGCAAATTAACCCAACCAAGATGGTTACAGCCACAGAGAGAGCAGAAGGGAGACTTGGTTTGTCCCTGGCAATGGACAAAGCCAAGCTTTCTGCACACCCTGGCCTCCACTTAAGGCAATAAAATTTCAGTGGCTGCTGCCAGGGAATGAGGCTTGGGTTACCCCTGGCAATGGATAAAGCCAAGCTTTCTGCACACCCTGGCCTCCACTTAAGGCAACAAAGTTTCAGTGGCTTCCAACATGGAGCAAGCAGAAGGCTTGGCTCTGCTCCAGACTACAAAGTTTCAATTGTAGAAGATAAATAAATCCTAGATACCACTTGGGTTGCTGGGGGTGTGGCTGCCCTGCAAACCACCACAGGTCCCTCACCAAGGCCACCCCATGCCCCAAAAGAACATCCATCCTGATCCAGGACACCCTTCAGGGCAAACCAGCTGGCCCCCACCCATGCAACAGGCCTCTATCCTATTTAATAAAAGAGTAATATGCAGATTGACCATCACTCCAACACACAACATGGCCAGCAGGGGAGGGCAGTTTGCAGTGACCAAGCCTACAGGAGAGGGCAATTAGGGGTGACCAGACCAGCAGAGGATGTAAGTTGGGGGAACCCAGGACTGCAGGGGAGGGCAGTTAGGGGTGATCAGGCTGGCAGTCAGAAGCAGTTAGGAGAAAGCAGGTGAGCAGTTGGGAGCCAGCAGTCCTGGATTGTGAGAGAGATGTCCGACTGCCGATCCAGGTAGGATTGGACCTAAACCGGCAGTCAGACATTCCTTGAGGGGGTCTCAGATTGGAGAGGGAGCAGGCTGGGCTGAAGGACACATCCTCAGCCCCCGTGCACAAATTTCGTGCACCAGGCCTCTAATTTCATATAATGCTGGTTTGGTGGTGATGAACTCTTTTAGCTTTTCCTATCTGTGAAGCTCTTTATCTGCCCTTCAATTCTGAATGATACCTTTGCTGGGTAGAGTAATCTTGATTGTAGGTTCTTGCTGTTCATCACTTGGAATATTTCTTGCCACTCCCTTCCAGCCTACATAGTTCCTGTTGAGAAATTGACTGACAATCGTATGGGTGCTCCCTTGTAGGTAACTTTTTCTCTTGCTGGTTTTAATCTTTTCTTTGTCTTTTGCTCTTGGTATTTTAAATATGGTGTGTCTTGGTGTAGTCCTCTTTGGTTTCCTTTTTTGTTTGGGGTTCTCTGGGCTTCCTGGACTTAAAAGTCTATTTCTTTCACCAGAGAGGGGAAGTTTTCTGTCATTATTTCTTCAAATAGGTTTTCAGTATCTTGCTCTCTCTCTTTTTCTGGCACCCCCATAATTCAGATGTTGGTACACTTGAAGTTTTTCCAGAGGCTCCTTACATTATCTTCATATTTTTTTATTCTTTTTGCTTTTTGCTTTTCCAATTGGATGTTTTTTGCTTCTTTGTATTTCAAATCTTTGACTTGATTCTTGCAATTGTCTAGTCTGCTGTTGGATCTCTGTAAATTATTTTTTTATTTCAATCAGTGTATGCTTAATTTCTAGTTGGTCCTTTTTCATATCTTCAAGGGTCTCACTGAAGTTATCAGTCTTTTCTAGAAAATTCTTGAAAAACCTTATAACCGTGGTTTTGAACTCTATATCTAGTAGTTTGCTTTCCTCCATTTCTGTGATTTGTGACTTGTTTCTTTATCTCTGCATTTTGGCTGCTTCCCTGAGTTGATAGAGTGGCTTTGTTTGGTAGGTGTCCTATAGGGCCCAGTGGCTCAGCCTCCCCATTTACCTGAGGTGGACACTCTTGGTGCACCCCTTTGTGGGCTTGTGTGCACAGTCTTGTTGTAGTTAAGCCTCGATTGTTGTTGGTATATCTGGGAAGAATTGATCTCCAGGCCACTTAGCTGTGAGGATCAGCTGTGTCTACAATGGGAGAACTTCTATGCTCGGGACACCCTTATGAGGCAAGACTTGCTTCAGTGGGGCTTTGATGCTCACTGAGTCTGCCCCCTGAGGGTGTCTCTTATGGATCTGAGGAGTTGTAATCTGGATGGTCCTACTCTGACCTCTGGGTACACTGGCTCTTGGATCTCCAAGGAGGTGCTAATTTAGCCTTTTCCTGGGGCCACCCAGCAGGAGTTATGGAAAGATCTGCAGATTCCTCTTCTTTGGGTTTCGGAGGTGCCCAGATGGAGCCCAAATGTGAAGCAATGCAAGCTACTGAAGGGTCTTGGGCCTTCTTTTGGATGTTCTGGGTCTCATTGACTCAGCTGCAGTTTGTTAGGTAAGTTTAGATTTCAAATCACCAGGCCATTCATATGCAAAAGCCTTTATGCACAACTTGGATGGGATGGAGTCTCAGGGCAGAGCAAATCACAGTGGCTTCCAATCAGCCCTGCCCTAAGAGGCCCCCAGATTTCAGTGTCCCTCGGTAATCGTTGCAAGCACCTCTGAAAGAAAGCCACCCTCAAGTTCCGCCCACTGCCAGACAGTCCAGTTTCTCCCCATATGGGTCTCGATCCCCAGAGTCTCACCAGGAACTGGAGTTAGAGCAGTTGGGAGCTTTTGTCTCCCTCCCGCTTGAAAAAGACAGTTGTGTACTCAGTTGCCAGCCTATGCCGTGCACACACATGCACGCCTCTGTACCTCTGCACTTTACTTCCGCAGCTCCTCTGAGTCTCATTGTGCTTTCTTTTCTCTTCCCTTCTACTTGTAGAATTTCCACTTAGCCAGCCTTCCTGTGGTTCTGGATGATGTCCATTTTGTCTTTTAGTTGTACTTTTGAAGTTGTGTGAGACAGCAATTTCAGGTGTTTACCTATGATGCCATCTTGGTTTCTCCTGGACATGTATTTTTCTGATGTCTGTTTTATAGCTTTATCTCTGTTGTGCAACATGCAGTAGGTATTCCATAAATATTTGTTGAATAAATTTAAAATTTTAATCCATCTAAATTTATTTAGATAAAAGATATGATGTAGGCACCCAACTATTTTTCTGTTTTTTCTTTTTTTCTCAAATAGTTTGGCAGTTTTCTTAAAAGTATGTGTTGACTAATTCACTCACATGCCCCAGTCACAAACACCTATAATTGGTGTCTCCTTTCCTGCCTTCTTCTCTCTGATTTGATAGTTTAACCATATTAAAAAATTTCTACAGATAATTGTATCTCTAGATTTATCTATTCTGGTATCAGTATCCTACATTAAAAAGCAATTGAACAAATTTTCCTTCCATATTTTATTTTTTATAAATTGTGACTATCCTCACACATTTACTCTTCTAGCTGACCTATCATTTTGTCAAGGGCTCAGAATCCCATTGGAATTTGGGGTTTTAATTAATTTAAAACAATTAAACCTTAAAATATTGTCTTAATAATTTGTAAAAGCAATTTTCCCTTTGAAGTGTATGATATGTCTTTACATTTTTGTTTCTGTTTGAATCACCTTAGTTTTTTCATATAGGATCTAAAGTTTTACTTATTGTGTTTATTTCTACTTTGTTTTGATCTTTGTATCTTGCTTGGATTTAGAAATGAATAATTTTCACCTTTTTCTTTTTTCTTAAGCTTTTGTCAGAAGTGATAAACCCAAACTATTCAGAGGACTACAAATCAAGGTAAGGTGATTTTTGTCTTTCTTATTTATTTGTTGTTGAGGATATTACAGATGTCCCCCATATTCACCACTTTGCTCCCTTCCACCCAGTTCCCATCCCATCCTAAACCTCTACCACATTATTGTCTGCATCTATGAACTATGCATATATGTTCTTGGTTAGGTGATTTTAATGGAATCCCTTTTTTCCAGCATTAACTTTTTTCTTTTTTGAAGATCGAGGTCATGTTTGTTGTCACATTTACCCAAAGTTAGGATTTCTCACAGGTCTCTGGTGAAATACTGAACTCAACTAGTGGGTTGGAAGTTTCAGAAATCCAACTTAATTATAAACTAATTACAATAAAATTGTTAAGTTTCTTAAACCAAAAAAAATTCAAAGTCCAGTCCAGAATTCTATCTGATAATTTGTATGCACAGCCTATTTTATTTTAGCACTGCTCTTATAGTCATTCTTTCTCATTAATTATTTTGAACTTATCTCCTTCCTCCATTAGATTTTAAATTATTTTGAGAGAGACTATCATGTATGCAATAAATATTTGTTATAGTCAATAATAAGCTGAAATCCCAAATAAACTGTGTTATACTAACAAGAACTTTACTCTTTAGAGATGAACTGTAAGTTTTTAGATTGCTTTCTTTTTTTATGAAATTTTATTCAATTCTTTCCCAAAAGGTTTCCTTTGGGATATGTCTAAAGCTTTTTTGTATTACTATTAAATTCAGTTAAGCTGGATTGCATTGGTTTTGACTTTAGTTGAGGCAAAGATAACCTTCTAAGTGGGTAAATGATGATATCCCTCTTTTTTTTTTTTTTTTTGTAGTATGTTCGTGGTTCAGATCCTGTACTAAAGCTTTTGGATGACAATGGGAACATTGCTGAAGAACTAAGCATCCTCAAATGGAACACAGACAGTGTTGAAGAATTTCTGAGTGAAAAGTTGGAACGCATATAAATCTTGATTAAATTCTGTCCTATCCTTTTGTTACCTTATCAAATGTTAGAACACTTAGAAAATAATTTAGTTTTGCTTCCATCCTTTGATCTATCTTTTACTGTGAGGCAGTAAACATCTAATTAAAAGTTGAAGTGGCAGCACAGCACAGGATATCTAAGGACTTGACAAGTTTCACAAATTCATGTTTTATAAATTTCTAGCCTTCTACATTTGTTGGTGCCACTAACAGAGTGCTTTGTAATAGACTTGTGGCTAATTATGCAAATGATAGTTTGTGATAATTGGTCCAGTTTTACAAACTACAGATTTTTAAATTAGGGAGGTTAATAAGGGAGATGATTACATTGTGCCTCATGCGCTGTGTGCTCTTTGAAAGTAATGACAGTAAACTACAAAGCAAATAAGATAGACCAAGCCTCAACAGGTTGCTTCATCCTCAGATTTTCCCATATTTTTATATTCCCCACTTTCCTTTTAATAGAATTGCTATAGTATATAATGAATGAACTGCATAAAAACTTTATGGCTTTGTTATTGTGAAACAGATTTAAGATCAACTGTAAGAATGAAATATTCACAGATTTGCGTTAATGAAGACTACACAGAAAACCTTTTTCCGGATTTGTGTGGATTTGATATTTAGCAAATTCATGTGTTTTACATTCTTACAGAAAAGTCATTTAAAGATGATTATTTGTAAAACCAAAATATAAATTAAAAGTTTCAAAAATCTGAATTTGAAATTTTCTTCTGATTTATTCTTTCATGTTTAAAAATGATACCTTTCTCTGTATACTTTTCTTTTCATATAAGCCTTTATTTTTCTTAGCCAAAATGTAAAATGGCTGTACTGTTTAAAACTTGCAACTTCTTATTGTGGATAATAGTGCTTCACATTTGTCAAGCAACTTTATTTTTCAAAGTGCTTTCATTTATGAACACATTTTTATCTTGCATAAGAAGTATTTCAAATTATAGAATATTTATGAGCTGTTAAAAATGATGTTTCAGGAACATATTTGACATCTTGCTTCCTGGCATATGTTATCAGTTTGACTCGAACTCTTTCATAATAATTTTTTTAATGATGACTTTTTTTTCCTTTAATCCTTTATGTGGTGAAAGTGACTTCACTTCATAAAAAGTAGTTCGCTAAAAACAACATTCATCCAAATGACTTTAGGTCATTTCAACTGCCTACTAAAAATTGTTCAAAAATTCTATTCTGTCAGTTTAATGTCAGGTTAAATTCTTATAATCTGGAAACTTTCTTAATTTTTTATTTTGAATTAAGTCATCTTAGTGAAGAATATTTGGAAGTCCTTAAAGACAACTCCACTAGAAAATGTTTATATAATGTTTATTTTTAATCAAGATCAGTTATTAATCTTTACTAGCATTTTCTGTCATGTTATATTTAAAATTAAGAAAGTATGTCTTGAAAGCCAGCAAGAGAATGAATACACCCTGGGCAATTTGTGTAGTCAAAATAAAATACTTTGAGAAGTCCTAACAAACAGATTATGGTCTACTTTTGATCATCAGTAATGGAGAAGAGGGCCATTACTTTGATAATACAAGGGCAGTGGATAAATTGGCACTAATATCTAATGGTGGTTATTACATCAGAACAAGAGGGAAGTGAAGCCAATCATGGACAGTGGAAAAATACCAAGAGAGGAGTTACCACCACATACAGAAAAATAGTGGGATAGAAGGGATAAAACTGCAAAAGTTATGGGATTGGCATAGAAAACTAATTGGACTGGTCTGCAGGCAGGAAGAGCTTGTTAAATGAGTATCTGGCACTGGGATTAAAAAAAAAAGTGAAGAGAAGCCTAAAATGTCTATTCAATTTATTATGCGAGATCAAAAGAGGATAAAGAACCCCACAGTATCTTAAAGCTTGTAATTCTTGAATAAAGAATTATTCAAGAATAATTTTACCAAGCTTCACTATTTTAATTGGGAGGTTTGAGTTAATCATCAAATTCCAGCTCTCACCAATTTCAATTAAAGAACAGCAAAAAGCTTTTTAAAGAAATCTTGATTACCAAAAAGGAGGTATAAGTATTGACCCAAAAAGTACCATTTTGTAGCCAAATTCTGACATTAGATTACACTTAGTCAAGCTCACAAATGTAATAGTCACTTGATATTTATAAGTGTGCTCCCCCTGCCAAAATAGTTACTTACAACCTAAAATAGCTCATTTATCTCTAAATTTCTGAATTTGGCAAAAGCCTCTTATAAGAAACTATGAGCAAGAACTGACATTTCCTGTTTTAGGGGGTTTGAGGCTTGAAAGCTAGATTAAAATTAAAGTTAATAAAGTGTAGAAAATACTTTTGAAAGCAAATACTGCAAAACTTTGGAAATTAAAACTGGCAGTAGCTAGTATGTGAAAGCATGTCTACAAATACATGGAAAGTAGGAGTACAAAATCCAGATATAAGTACAATTAGGTATTTCTTTTACCTGGAAATTGAAATACCTTTTAATTAAATTCTGTGGTGACAAAGGACTTTTTCTGGGAGTAGAGCCTGCATTTGTGCACAAAAATTCAAAACAAACTTTTGCTAATTAAATATAAACATTTGTTTTCAAAGTTTTGGCCCAAGAATCAGTAGCTTGAAATAATGGTTATTTAAAAATACCGAGGAAATTAAATTAAAAATAATTGTATAAAGCCTCTAAAAGTTTCATCACTTTTTCCTATTAACCACTCTTGGAACATAACTTCAGTTCAGCATTTTATCTGTTCACCATTATGAGCACATTGAAGTTTAGACCTTAACATTCAAAACTCTAAAAAATCTTTGTGGTAGAAAAATTAAACTACAGCTAATCCTTATTGATGAATTCCGTATTTACATATTCACCTATTGAATCACCAAAATGTAATTGTAATCCCACAACTACAGTACCTGAGGCACACCACACATTCCCAGGCAAATCCAAACAAGGTGACATTCCCTTGTTTCAGCTCATGCTATAGGTAACCTTTTCAGTTCTCCTTTAGAGCCACATTTTTGGCATTTTTGTGCTTTTTGTTGGTGAGGTAGCTCTTTAATATCCCAAGCCTAGTGCTGAAATGCTATCTAGTGTTCTTTAAGTGCAAGAACACTGTGATGTGCCTTATGGAAAATACATGTTTTAGGTAAGTTTTGTTCAGGAATGAGTAACAGTATTATTGTCCATGAGTTCAATGTTAATAAATCAACAATCCTATATAATAAAGAGCTACTAGGCTAATTAGATCGAACAGCAGAATGACTGTCCAGATGACCTTCAAGACAAAGGCTGTGAGGGCCGAGCCCCTTGCGTGAATTTTGTGCATCGGGCCTCTAGTATATATTAAATAAAGTATATTTAAATCAAAGCACATAAAACAAGGGCATGTATGAACAGGTTGACCATATTGTGACCAGAGACTTTTAGGAAACTAACCTTATAATTCCCCTAAGAGCAATGGTTTAATATTTGCTAATTCAGTGTTTGCAGCAACTTTATAGAACACAATTTATTACCATGAGTACTAAGAGTTGACTACATTAAGACATTTCTATGGAGATATAATTGACATTTAAAATTCACCCAGAGTATGCAAATCAATGGTTTTTTAGTATGTTCAGAGTTGTGCACCAAAACTACAGTTTAAATTTAGAACATTTTCATCTTTCCCTCAAAAAGCCTATACCCTTTGGCAGTCACTCCACACCTTATACTCCTAGTCCTAGACAACCACTAATCTGATTTCCATATGAATTTGTATTTTCTAAACATTTCATTTAAAAGAAATTATACAAAACATGGCCTTTTGTGTCTGGCTTCTTTCATTTTGTGTCTTCAAGGTTCATCCATGTTCTAATATGTATCAGTACTCCATTCCTTTTTGTGGCTGAATAATATTCCTTTTTTATGAATATACCACATTTCACTCATTATTGGGTAGATATTTTAGTTGTTTCCACTTTTATTATGAATAATACACATTCATATAAAAGTTTTGTGTGGAAATGTTTTCATCATTATATATATATATATATATATATATAATACTGCCTGTGTTTAATTCTTTGAGGAACTGCCAAACTTTTCCAAAGATACCATTTTACATTCTCACCACCAATGTACATGGGTTCTAATTTCTGCACATCCTAAATTTCTTGATCTGCCATTAAGAGTACTCATTTTACATCTATTATCAGGGCCCATTGACGTGTGTTAAGCACTTTGCCCTCCACTAAGTGGGCTTTAGATTGAAATTCTTTTTTAATTCTTTGAATGGCATATTTTAGTCTCAACTTTATCTGCCTCTTCTGCCTCCTATTACTTTATTGAATTTTAACTCATTTTTCTCTTCCCCAGCTTCAGTCACAAAAGCCATATCTAGAATGTACCCACATCTGATAGTGATCACATGCTAGTGGGACAGGCATTCATTACATAAAAGTACAGTTGTATGTGCAATTGTAGTTATGGTAAGTGCAATAAGAAAAAGTTACTAGAAGAGAATTACAAAGGTGACTAATGAGTTTAGGGATCTGTGGAGGATGTGACATTTAACCTAAATGGAAGCTACGGGTGCGGGGGAGGGGGCGCGAGAGGGGCGGGGAGTGGATTGAAATGCCTTCCATTGAGAAGGAGGAACATGTGGCAAGAACCTGACTTAGTAGCAAGTCAGGTTAGTACACTTCGCATACTGAACAGAGGCCAATGTGTCTGGAAACTAATAAGCAGAGGGAAGAATGGTAGCAAATGGGGTTGGGAAAGGTAATCAAGGAGGATTCAGTTCACTCCATTTTAAGAATTTAGCTGTATTCTAAATTGCTTTTAGCTGAAACCGGTTTGGCTCAGTGGATAGAGCGTCGGTCTGCGGACTGAAGGGTCCCAGGTTTGATTCTGGTCAAGGGCATGTACCCTGGTTGCGGGCACATCCCCAGTGAGGGGTGTGCAGGAGGCAATTTATAGATGTCTCTCTCTCATCGATGTTTTTGGCTCTCTATCCCTCTCCCTCTCTGTAAAAAATCAATAAAATATATTTAAAAATAAATAAATAGCTTTTAGAATAAAACCAGAAAAGGAAAAAAAAAATGACAAAATCCAATAAGACCAACTCTAAACATCATTGGCAATCAGCAAATACCTAATAATGCCTGTGTAAACAACATGCTTTATCTAGTGCTTTCACTAAGTATTAATAACCTCTTTAGGAGTCTCTAGTATACAATTTGCTTTTTAAAGGTACTAGTCAACTTGCTATGAGAACAAAAAAGACAAGCCTAAGTATAAATGTTAAATTTTTTGAGATTTTTAGAATATTAATTCAGTTACGTGAGCTAACGAAAGTGCCTATTTAAACAATGCCAGCATTCCTCCTCGCCCATCTTTAAACTGAGCCCTAATCTCAATTCTAGCTCCCATGAATGGCCATGGAGTTCCAGCCTTGAAATTATTTGACTCCATCTCTATGACACTTCCTTTTTGCCATCAACACTGTAGTCCCCAGTGTTCTGGCTGGTTTTGCCACCTCCTACACTCAGACTAAAGACCTAAGTCCCTAGTTTCTGTTGCCTTATTTCCCACATCAGGAATGACTATATGACCCAGCTGGAATACCCTATTTGCAATTCCAGATTTTGAAATCTACTTTCCTGACCTGAATTGTTTGCATTTCTTCTTTCTTGGCTTGAACCTCTGGATACTGACTTAGAGCCCAAACTCTGTTTTCTACCTAACCTGATCTTATGAACAATGAATGACTAACTCATCTACTTTAAACCCATATATCTTACCTATTCATCTTAGTCCAACAATATAGGACTCTTCAGTTCTTCCCCATGTGGAATGAAATCTTGTCTGCCTCTACCCTTTGTCTATCCACTCAGTAT
This sequence comes from Lasiurus cinereus, assembly GCA_011751065.1. Taxonomy (NCBI): domain Eukaryota; kingdom Metazoa; phylum Chordata; class Mammalia; order Chiroptera; family Vespertilionidae; genus Lasiurus; species Lasiurus cinereus. Next base: position 50,308,598 of record JAAGEH010000030.1, on the reverse strand, counting down.
CAGCTAGCTCTTACATACCCCTAGTCTAGTTTTTATCACTGCAAAACAAACCACCCCAAACTTAATGATTTAAGTATTTAAAACAATGATTATTGATTTTGCTTACAGTTGTATATTTTAGACAAGTATCAATAATCAATGATTATTGATTTTGCTTACAGTTGTATACTTTAGACAAGGCTCAGTGAGGACAGCTCACCTCTGCTCTACAGGTGTCACCTGAACCCACTCAACTATTCAGGATGGACCATTTACACATCTAGCAAACTGGCACCAGCTGTCAATTCCTTCCCATTAGGCAGCTTAAACTTCCTTACAGAGTGGTGACAAGGTTCCAAAAGCAAACAGCCTAACAAGCAGGAAATAGAAACTGCCCCTTTCTTAAGGACTGGAAATGGCACAGCATCACTTCCACCATATTCTATGGGTCAAGCAGTCACACAGTCCAGATTCAGAGGAGGAAGACATACATATAGTGGAAAGTGTCAAAAGAATTATAGAGCCACTAGAGGCCCAGAGCACAAATTTGTGCACCAGTGGGATCAGGCCGAAACTAGCTCTCTAACATCCTGCGAGAGGTCCTGGATTCCAAGAGGGTGCAGGCTAGGTCAAGGAACCCCACTGGTGCACGATCAGGGCCAGGGAGGGACATGAGAGGTTGGCCAGCCAGGGAGAGGCCATGGGAGGGCTCCAGGGCATGTCCAGCCCATCTCACTCAATCTCAATTAGCCAGACACCAATAGCAAGCTAACTTACTAGTTAGAGCGTCTGCCCCCTGGTGGTCAGTGCATGTCATAGAGAGCGGTTTAGTGGCCTTAACATATCATTAGTATATTACACTTTGGTCGAGTGGATGATCAAACACTTAGCATATTAGGCTTTTATTATAAAGGATGTTGTGAAACCACACTTATTCATTTGCAGCCCAATACATTTGAGTGATATTCATTTTCCTTTTTTTAAGTGCATTTCCCTTTTGCTTTACTGGACACTTCAGATTTGCTTTTAGTGCTGTTTGAGAAATTCTCAGTTGCCACATGTGGCTCTAAGTACATCTGTTAATCAGGCATTCCCAGTGATTTTATTAGGAAAAAACTTGCCTATCAGACTTCTAATAGAGCAAAGCAATTTTGTCAGTTTTGTATGTTAATTTTCAAAGCAATGTGAACATCTGAACATCTATCTCTAAATTCACTTCACATAAAACCCTCCTAATTTTATTTTTTTAATATATTTTTATTTAGTAAAATATTTTAAAATATATTTTTATTTGATTTCAGAGAGAAAGGAAGAGGGAGAGATAGAAACGTCAATGATGAGAGAGAATCATTGATTGGCTGCCTCCTACACACCCCCCACTGGGGATCAGGCCTGCAACTGGAGCATGTGCCCTGATTGGGAATTAAACCATGACCTCCTGGTTTATAGGTCAACACTCAGCCACTGAGCCACACCTGCAGGCAAGACCCTCCTAACCTTAAAGCAGAGCATATGTAGAACATCTTCCCACTCTCCACTCTTTAGTTAGTAATTCTGTATATATGATCCCCTTATTTGTAATTGGTATAAATAAACATATTCATGAGTACAATGATTTGTCTTAAATAGTTAATATTTCCTTCGTGATGTGTCAAGTTATCGAGGCTATAATACCCAGTTGTTTAATCAAATGCTGGTCTAGATGTTGAGGTAAAAGTACTTTTTAGATGCGATTAGTAATTGTATTAAGTAGACTTTAAGTAAAGTAGATTATTTTATAATATGGGTGGATCAATCAGCTGATGGCCTTAAGAATAAAGACTGTTTCCTGAAGTCAAAGGATTTATGCCTCAAGAGTGCAACACAGAAACCTTGCCCGAGTTTCCAGTCTGCTGGCCTTCACTATTGATATCAGACTCAACCTGAATTTCCAACTTGCAGTACTGATCTAGATTTCAGATTTCCCAGAATGCACAATCTCATGATCCAATTTCTTAATATACATAGATAACAGATAGATTGATAGGTGGTAGATATATTTATCTAAATATTTATGTATCTTGGGGGAAACCAAGATGGAGGCATAGGTGAACACCTAAACTGCTGCCTCACACAACAATATCAAAATTACAACTAAAAGACAAAGTGGACACCATCCAGAACTGCAGGAAAGCTGGCTGAGTGGAAATTCTACAACTAGAAGAAAAGAGGAAAACGCATTGAGACTCAGTGGAGCTGCAAAAGGCTGAGGTACGGAGACGCACATCCACAGAGAGGATGGGCAGCTATGTGCATGGGCGGCTGTGTGCATGGCTGGCTGAGTGCATGGCTGGCTTTCTAAAGCTGGAGAGAAATGGAAGCTTCCAACTGCACTGAACTCCAGTCCTGGGCAAGATGCTGGGAAACCAGACTCATTCATGGTGCATCTGGATTGTCAGGAAAAGAGAAAGCATACTGAGACTTGGGAGCTGCAGAAGGCACTGGTCCAGAGGTGTGCGCACGCAGAGAGGACAGGCGGCTGAATGCATGAGCAAGCTGAGTGTGCAGCTGACTTTCTAAAGTGGAAGGGAGACAGAAACTCCCAACTGCGCTGAACTCCAGTTCCAGGCAAATTTCTGGGAATCCCAACTCATTCAGGAAGAAACTGGATTGTCTGGCAGTGGGTGAAACTTGAGGGTGGCTTTCTCTCAGTGGTGCTTGCAGCACTTATCATGGGTCACTGAGACACAGGGGCCTCATAGGGCAGGGCTGACGGAAAGTCAAGGCTGTCTGCTCAGCCCTGAGACTCTGCCCCATCCAAGCTGAGCACAGAGGCTTTTGCAATTTTTCAAGTCTTGTTTCATAAGAGTGTCTCCAGCAAAGAATTTCTCCCAGCATAGACACCGTTGACCCTCACGGCCAATTGGCCTGGACGTCAATTCCTCCCAGTGATACCAACAACAATCAAGACTTAACTATAACAAGGCTGAGCACACAGTCCACAAAAAAGTGCACCAAGAGTATCCACCTCAGGTAACTGGGAAGGCTGAGCCACTGTACTCTATAGGTCACCTACTACACAAAGAGCTACTCTACCAACTCAGGGAAGCAGTGAAAATGCAAAGACAAAGAAAGATATCACAAATGAAAGAAATGGAGAAAAGCAAATGACTGGATATAGAGTTCAAAACCACAGTTATAAGATTTTTCAAGAATTTCCTAGAAAAGATGGATAAATTTACTGAGACCCTCGAGGAATGAAAAAGGACCAACTAGAAATTAAACACACACTGACTGAAATACGATTGTCAGCTGATTTCTTAACAGAAACTATGCAGGCCAGATGGGAGTGGCAAGAAATATTCAAAGTGATAAATAGCAAGAACCTACAACCAAGATTACTCTACCCAGCAAAGCTATCATTCAGAATTGAAGGTCAGATAAAGAGCTTCACAGATAAGAAAAAGCTAAAGGAGTTCATCAACTCCAAACTAGTATTATATGAAATGTTGAAAGATATTCTTTAAGAAGAAGAAGAAGGTAAAGATAAAAATTATGAACAACAAATACATGTCTACCAACAAGTGAATCAAAAATCAAGTGATTCAGAAATATGATGAACAGAATAAACTGGTGAATATAATAGAATCAGGGGCATAGAAAGATAGTAGACTGACAATTCTTGGGGGCAAAGGAGATGGGGGAAGAAGCATACACCTGGACAAAAAGCATACACCTATGGATGAGGACAGTGAGGAGGAGGTAAGGGCAGAGGTTAGGGTGGAAAATGAGTGGAGGGGAGCTATGGGGGGAGGGGGAGAGGAACAATTGTAATAATCTGAACAATGAAGATTTATTAAATTAAAAAAATATTTAGGGAGGAGAAAATGGCGGCGGAGTAGATGGACGCGTCTGGAGCTTTGTCGCTGGGCAGAGGGAGAGAGAGCGGCTGAGAGTTGCATTGGGAGTGTTTGTTGGCAAGCTAGGAGTCAGTTGTCCTCCAGGGGAAGGCGGGGAACTGCTGGAGGGGGCTCTCCCAGCCAGGCAGCCCCACTGCCACGGGGTTTTTGTCCACCGGAGCCACCAGCGCCAACGCGGAGCCCGAGCCATCTTGCAGTGGGAGGTGGATGTCTGCGGCGGTCTGAAGCCTTCGGCTGGGCACCCATCGAGCAGCCAGGGACCCGGGGACCCAGAACTCCGCTCTCCAATCGGCGCAGACACGCGGCGGAATCAGAGATCCACAGAGCACACGGAAAGGTCAGATTGCGCCTACTTAAGGGGGAGGTGGATGTCTGCTGAGGTCTGAAAGCTGCGGCTGACTGAGGCACCCACAGAGCAGCCAGGACCCAGAGCGCGGCTTCCCAGGCGGCACAGACGCTCAGGTGGAGGATTTAGAGATCCACAGGGCGCGCGTGGAAGGGTCAGATCTCGCCTGGGCCAGGGTGCGGTCTCCTACCCCCGCAGGGCAGAGACGCGCACACTGTGGGAGCCGGGCTGCAGGAAAGCTGCCTCTGGAGAGGTCCGCAGAGGTGGTCAGGGCGTGATCCCTGAGTGTGAAGGCAGACCCTCTGAGCTGTTGACAGAGGAGAGCTCTGGAAAACGACTCTTTTTTTTTCTTCTTTTTCTCTGGGGCAGAGGGACAACCTGGAAGTTATTGCAGTGTCCAGGCTGCAAACCCCCCACAAACTGGTTTTGGGAACCACAGAGTAGCAGGATCTGAGCACAGCCTAGAGAGGTCCTGTGCTTTGTCTCAGAGATCAATTCCGAAACACTGCCACCCAATGGATGACACACAAATTGACTCTCGCATAACCACAAGAGAATAAAGAGATTAAAACACCAAGAGGGGAACACAGGGAACTGCAATACCTCCCCTACTGGGAAACAGGAG
>JAAGEH010000030.1:50289234-50303649 GCA_011751065.1 Lasiurus cinereus | reverse complement strand
TTTTGTTTTAAACTAGTATTATTAATTACTACTAGTACTTTACCGTTTTTGGGGAAAAAAAAAGTGTCATTTTGTTTTCTCTTTATTTTATTTCAGGATTAGAGTTCTACATTCTATTTTCATCTTTCCTTTAGCATAATTTTACTCCAACTCAACTCCACCTTTATGCCAACACTTTCCTCCTAACTTTCCCCATTGTGCTGTCTTGTTTCTCTTTCCCTTTTCCAACTTTAGATTCTCCCTATTTTTTCTCTTTACCTGGTTAAAATTTCACCCCATTTATATATCTAATTTCAAATCCCCTACTACAAGTCCACACAAACCTCTCCCCTCTTGACTTCACTAGCCAAAAAGTTGTTTTTCTCTATGTCCTTTTGTTGCTATTTGCCTGAAAAGTGATTATATCGATTTTTTGAATTTTTTTGAAAGGTTGTTTTAGTTTATTCTACTTGTTTTATTTTGCTTTTTGCTTGCTTTGTTTTCTACCTCTCTTTTCCCTCATCTCCCTCGATACCAATTGCTATTTGCAATTTGCATTAATCTCTAGGTACTGCTTGCTGGCCTTTATTGGGATTAGTGACTGTTCTATTGGAGTTGTCTCCTGACATCTATATTTTGTTCCTCTTTTCTCTTTTACACACATTCTTTTCTCTCTGACTTTTTTATCTTCCTCTTTCCTTCTCCTTTTTCTCCTTTTTATTTTCTTATTTTATTTTATTTTATTTTATTGTTCATTTATTTATCTTTTTTTTTCTCACTCTCCCAATTTGATTTTGGCACTTCTTTCTTTTCTTTCTTCCTCATTTTCCTCTTCTTCTTTCTCTATTTACCCCTAATTTGTCCTTCTTTGGTGGTCACCTTATTTGTGATTATTAACATCTTGAATACATTTCTACTCAGTGCCTTGTGTGCTGTACCTGGTCGTGTTGTAGTTTGTGCCTTTCAATCAATGTAGGAGAGAGCACTACATAACCGGACACCCAGAGAAGAAAGACCATGGGCAGAAAAAGAAACAGCCCACAAAAGACAGAAAGGCAGGTTTCACCAGAAAAGGAAGTAAACGAAATAGAACCACAAATAAGCCTACCAGAGAAAGAGTTCAGAGAAATTATCATAATGTGGTTGAAAAGAATGGAAGACAAATTTGACAATATGAGTAAGAGCCAAGAGGAAATGAAGAAGAACCAAGAGGAAATGAAGAAGAACCTAGAGGAGGTGAAGAAGCGTGAAGAAGAAATGCAGAAGAAACTAGAGGAGGTGCACAATAAACAAGAAGAAATGAATAATGACATCACTGCTATAAAGAACTCAATAGAAAGCATCAAAAGTAGACTAGAAGAAGCAGAGGACCGCATCAGTGAGCTAGAAGACACGGTAGGAAAAAATACCCAAGTACAGCAGCTTCTAGAAAAAAAAGTTAAAAAGCAAGAGGAGAGTCTAAGGGAACTTTGGGATAACATGAAACAAAATAACATCCGCATAATTGGGGTTCGAGAAAGAGTGGAAACTGAACAAGGATTAGAGAACGTGTTTGAAGAAATAATGACAGAAAATTTCCCCAATATAGAAAAGAAAAAACCCACACAAATCCAAGAAGCTCACAGAGTCCCAAGCAAAATGAACCCCCACAAACCAACACCGAGGCACATTATAATTAAATTGGCAAACACCGACGAGAAAGTAAGAATCTTAAAAGCAGCCAGAGAGAAACAGAAAGTTACCTACAAAGGAACCCCCATAAAACTAGCTACTGACTTCTCAACAGAAACTCGTCAGGCCAGAAGAGAATGGAATGAAATATACAAAGTCATGCAAAGGAAGGGTCTGAATCCAAGAATACTGTACCCTGCAAGACTCTCAATCAAAATTGAAGGTGAAATCAAAAGCTTCACAGACAAAAAAGGACTAAGGGAATATATTACCACCAAACCAGCAATGCAAGAAATGTTAAAAAGGTCTGCTGTAATAAAAAGAAAGAGGAAGGGAAGAAGGAACTCGGGGGTAAGGACTAAAAATGGCAACAGATAAGTACTTATCAATAATAACTTTAAATGTAAACGGATTAAATGCTCCAATCAAAAAACATAGGGTAACCGATTGGATAAGAAAACATGATTCATATATCTGCTGTCTGCAAGAAATCCACCTTAGGAAAAAAGATGCACACAGATTGAGGGTGAAGGGATGGAAGATGGTATTTCAGGCAAATGGAAATGAAAAAAAAGCTGGGGTTGCAATACTTATTTCTGACAAATTAGATCTCAAAGTGAAGGACATAACAAGAGATAAAGAAGGCCACTTCATAATACTAAAGGGAACAGTCCAACAAGAAGAAATAACTCTGGTAAACATATATGTACCCAATATAGGAGCACCTAAATACATAAAAAAAACTCTTGGAGGATATTAAGGGAGAGATTGACAGCAATACAATCATAGTAGGAGACTTTAATACCCCACTGTCACCATTGGACAAATCCTCTAAAAAAAAAATCAGCAAAGAAACATCAATCCTAAATGACTCACTAGACCAGGTGGAATTAATTGACATCTTCAGAACATTTCACCCCAAAGCCACAGAATATACATTCTTCTCCAGTGCACATGGGTCATTTTCAAAGATAGATCATATGTTGGGTCATAAGAAAAGTCTCTTCAAATTCAAGAAGATAGAAGTCATATCAAGCATTTTCTCAGACCACAGTGGCATAAAACTGGAAATCAACTATAATAAAAACAGTAGAAAGAAATCAAACACATGGAGACTAAACAGCATGCTATTAAACAACGACTGGGTAACCAGAGAGATCAAGGAAGAAATAAAAAACATCATGGCAACCAATGACAACACAACAATACAAAATTGATGAGACACAGTGAAAGCAGTCTTGACAGGGAAGTTCATAGCCCTACAAGCCTACTGCAAAAAACAGGAAACAATGGTAACAAATCACCTAAACCTACAACTCAAAGAGCTAGAACGTGAGCAACAAGAAAAGCCCAGTGTACTCAGAAGGAAGGAAATAGTGAAGATCAGAGTGGAGATAAACAACTTGGAGACCAAAGAAACAATTCAAAAGATCAACAAAACAAAGAGCTGGTTCTTTGAAAGGATAAACAAGATTGATGGACCCCTAGCCAGGCTCACCAAGAAGCAAAGAGAGAAGACCCAAATAAACAAAATCAGAAATGAAAGAAGAGAAATAACAACAGACCCTGTGGAAATACAAAGGATTGTTAAAATATACTATGAACAACTCTATTCCAACAAATTGGACAACCTGCAAGAAATGGACACTTTCCTAGAAAAATATAACCTTCCAAAACTCAATGAGGAGGAAGCCAAACATCTCAATAGTCCAATAACTATGGAAGAAATTGAAGCAGTAATCAAAAAGCTTCCAGCAAATAGAAGCCCGGGTCCAGATGGCTACACAGGAGAGTTTTACCAAACATTCAAGAAAGAATTAAAACCTATCCTCCTCAGCCTATTCAAAAACATTCAAGAAGAAGGAATACTACCAAACACCTTCTATGAAGCCAGCATCACCCTAATACCAAAACCAGATAAAGACAACACAATGAAAGAGAATTATAGGCCAATATCTCTCATGAACATAGATGCCAAAATCCTGAACAAAATTCTAGCAAACTGGATCCAGCAGTACATCAGAAAGATCATACACCATGACCAAGCAGGATTCATCCCAGGAATGCAGGGATGGTACAAAATCTGCAAATCAATAAATGTGATACATCACATAAACAAATTGAGAGATAAAAATCACATAGTCATATAAATTGATGCAGAAAAAGCATTTGACAAAATCCAACACCCTTTCTTGATAAAAACTCTCAGCAAAGTGGGAATAGAAGGAGCATACCTCAACATCATAAAAGCCATATATGATAAACCCACAGCTAACATCATACTCAATGGGCAAAAACTAAAACCATTTCCCCTAAGAACAAGAACAAGACAGGGATGCCCACTCTCACCTCTCCTGTTCGACATAGTACTGGAAGTATTAGCCATTGCAATTAGACAACAAGAAGAAATAAAAGGCATCCAAATTGGAAAAGAAGAAGTAAAGCTGTCTTTATTTGCAGATGACATGATATTGTACATAAAAAACCCAAAGGACTCCATTCCAAAACTTATTGACTTAATTAATGAATTCGGCAATGTAGCAGGATACAAAATTAATGCTAAGAAGTCTGTAGCATTTCTATACACTAACAGTGAAATTATAGAAAGAGAAACTAAAAAAGCAATCCCATTTACCATCACACCAAAAAAATTAAGATACCTAGGAATAAACCTAACTAAAGAGGTAAAAGACCTTTATGCAGAAAACTACAGGACACTGAAAAAAGAGGTAGAGGAAGATGTTAACAGATGGAAGAGCATACCATGCTCATGGATTGGGAGAATCAACATCATTAAAATGTCCATACTACCCAAAGCAATCTACAGATTCAACGCACTACCCATTAAAATACCAATGACATATTTCACAGACCTACAAAGAATTCTTCATAGATTCATCTGGAACAAAAAAAGACCACGGATAGCTACAGCAATTCTGAGAAAAAAGAATAAAGTAGGTGAGATCTCAATACCAGACTTCAAGCTATACTACAAAGCAACTGTTCTCAAAACAGCCTAGTACTGGCACAAGAACAGACATATAGATCAATGGAATAGAATAGAGAATCCAGATATCCACCCAAACCACTATGCTCAATTAATATTTGACAAAGGAGGCATGAACATTCAATGGAGCTAAGATAGCCTCTTCAATAAATGGTGTTGGGAAAATTGGACAGATACATGTAAAAAATTGAAACTGGACCACCAACTTACACCAAATACAAAAATAAACTCAAAATGGATACAGGACTTAAACATTAGAAGGGAAACCATAAAAATAATAGAGGAATCCACAGGCAGCACAATCTCAGATATATGCCGAAAGAACTTCTTCACTGATACTGCTCCAAAGGCAATGGAAGCTAAAGAAAAAATAAACAAATGGGACTACATCAAAATAAAAAGCTTTTGCACAGCAAAAGAAACCATCAACAAAACAACAAGAAAGATCAATGCATGGGAGAACATATTTGCAAATGCTATCACTGATAAAGGTTTAATCTCCAAAATCTACAACCAACTTATACAACTTAGTAAAAGGAAGATGAAGGATCCAATAAAAAAATGGGCAACGGACCTAAATAGAACCTTTCCAAAAGACGACAGAAGGAAGGCCAAGAGACACATGAAAACATGTTCAAAGTCATTAATCATCCGAGAGATGTAAATCAAAACGACAATGCGATACCATCTTACACCTGTCAGAATGGCAATCATCAACAAATTAACAAACGACAAGTGTTGGTGAGGATGCGGAGAAAATGGAACCCTTTTGCACTGTTGGTGGGAATGCAGACTGGTGCAGCCACTGTGGAGAACAGTATGGAGTTTCCTCAAAAAACTAAAAATGGATCTCCCATTTGACCCTGTAATACCACTCTTAGGAATTTATCCTAAGAAATTACAAACACCAATCAGAAAGGATTTATGCACCCCTATGTTCATAGCAGCACAATTTACAATAGCCACAATTTGGAAACAGCCTAGGTGCCCGTCAGCAGATGAGTGGATCAGAAAACCGTGGTACATCTACACAATGGAATTCTATGCTGCCATGAAAAAGAAGGAATTCTTACCATTTGCAGCAACCTGGTTGGAACTGGAGAGCCTTATGCTTAGTGAAATAAGCCAGTCAATGAAGGAGAAGCATCACATGATCGCACTCATTGGGGGATAATAAAGAACATTATAAACTGATGAACAAAAGGATAGATACAGAGACAGTAAAGCTTCAAACAGACTGTGAAATTACAGCAGGAAGATTGAAGTTAGGTGAGGTAGATAAGAGATCAATCAAAGGACTTGTATCTATGCATATAATCATAACCAATGAACATAAACACTGGGGGGTTGGGGTATGCCTGGGAGGGAGGGGGGGCAATGGGGAGATATGTATAAAAAATTAATAAAAAAATTAAAAAAAAATTTTAAAAAATTTATATATTTCTATACAAAGAAAATAGAGAGAATCTATTGGTTCTGTTTCTCTAAAGAAGCTAACTAATATACCACTTGAAATATTCTGTGCATTAATGACTAACTTTCACTCTCAAAGATTTGCAATGAGTCTGGCTATTTTTCCTAAGCAGGTGCAATGCTGATTTCTTTCCTGGGTTCTTGTACAAATGGATTAGAAGAATGAAGCCATGGACAAAAGGTAGTAAATGAAAGGGATGGACATTTATTGGAAGCAAGTACAGACTCCTATGTGGGGGCAACCTACCAAGCTCTTTTTTGCTAAAGTTTATAAAGGCTGCAGCTCTTTTGTCTCTTCATGCTGCCTTCTAATTGGTAGAGTATCAGCTTCAAAGCCCATCTCCTGTGAAAATCGGTTTTCCTCTTTCTCCCATTTGTGGGCATTTCTCTATCCTCTATGAAAGTTTGTTTCCTCCTTCTCCCAGTTGTGGCTTTTCCTCTCTCCTTATCCTGTGGCACTTCTTTCTTTTCTTTTCTTTTTTTTTTCCTCTGTGAATGTATGCCTTCCGGTGGCTCCAAGCCCTCACCTATGCCTTCCTTCCCCGTGGACCCTCTTTATTCCTAAAACTCCCTAAACCTGCCTATTTTATCCCTAAAACTCCTTTTAGCAAGAAAAGGATCAATGTAAGTCTATACTATTCTAGGCTCTTTATGTTCAGAGATTGTCAGACTGAGAATTTATGTTTTAACAGAATTTTGACAGGTTTCTCCTCATAGCCACTTAGCCAAAATGTCTTTGTCAAGTGGTGGTGTTTTCTCCGTCAGCAGTAACATATGGGGTTGTGTTTATGTTTGACTGTATAAAGTGTATAACATCAAAGCTTGTTAAATGAGTTGTTTAACAATGTTTACAAGAAAAGACTTAACACATGTAAAAAAAGAAAAAAAAATCATCTTTTGAATGTAAACAATGATGTCAATTGGTTCAGAAGTTTCTGAAAGGCAGAACAATAGTGAGAACAATATGTTTCGTGATTGATTTGCAAACAGAAGTGGAAAGCTACTAGCAAAGCTCTGGAAGAAATACCTCTTGTCAAGTTAATGTAATCTCTTTTGGCGGAGTTATTGGCCTGCCAGAACAGGGAGAAATGATGAGTGTAATCTATACTCAATGTAGCCAGATATTTTATCCTGTCTGACATTACACAGTTATTTGTAAAATAGAAAAAATATGATCTAACATCTCAGTTCTTAAGTGGGTGCATTTGAGGATGCTGAAGTACTTGATCTCAGTTATTTTCAACTAGTGGCCTGGTGCAAAAAATGAATGCATGGGGTAGGGGAAGGTGTCCCTCAGTCTGACCTGCACCCACTCCAATCTGGGACCCCTCAGGGGATGTCCAACTGCCAGTTTAGGCCCAATTCCATTGGGACTGCTGGTTCCTAACCACTGCCTGCCTGATAGCCCCTAACCACTCTGCCTGCTGGCCTGCTCACCCCCAACTGCCCTCCCCTCATGGCCTGATCGCCCCTAACTGTCTCTGCCTCAGCCCCGTCATTATGACTTTGTTCAGAAGGATGTCCAAAAGGTCTCTCAGGAGTTCTCACAGTCTAATTAGCATATTATCCTTTTATTATTATAGATAGCTCTATGTCAACATAGGCAAAGTAAGTGACATCTTCAGGTTTCCACTATGGTCTGACTTGCTGAATCATGGAATCTGGCAGTGAGTAGCCAAGGGTTGAGGGGGGAAGACTGACAATGGGGGATTCTCTCACTCCTTGTCATTTTTCCATTGGCATTTGACTTGTCTGTTTCCCCTCCCTATGACTTCTCTTGGAATAGACTATACATTTGCTTCAGTCTCACACTCCCAGGTGCCAGTTACCTATGAAGGTAGTCCCTCTGCCCTCTCTCTTCATATTTGGCACCATGTTGATACTTCTCATGAACCTTGGGTGCACTAGGCCTTTGTCTCCTCTGTGCTCTCATCACAGTTGGAGGCACAGGGGTTAGGACTTCAACATAAGAATTTGGAGAGACATGTTTGACCTAACACTGCCAGAAACCTGGTTTAAGGAATGCAAGGAGAGAAGTAAATTGAAGATGGAAAGTAGAGACAAATTTTTGGAGAAACTTGAATAAGACAGGAAAGAGCTAAATTGGATTTGAGAGCCACTTAAGAGTGTTTATAAACAATGGAAGAGATGCCAGTGAAGAAGGAGTAAAATGAGGGAGAGAGGCAGTGGGTTAAATACACATGTGGTGAGACTTGGCTTCAATCAGAAGGGAGATTCTAGAAGGCAAATGAGAATGATGAGCCAGAGCATAGACAACATAACAGGAAGATAATAGGGAAAGTTTAACATATGTAATACTTTCAACAATAAAGGTTTATTTTTTTTAAATACTTTAGTACTTCAGCTTTTTTAGGAGACAAGGTCATCAGTATTTGAGAAAGCAGACAAAGGACTGAGTAATGGACTTGTAAAGGTTTGGAATGATTGCTGAGGAAAGAGAAGAGGAAGTTGCTGGAGGACAGATCTGGAGTGACACTGATCTTTCTACTTGGGTTTAACTCTAGATCTTCACTAGCCTACTCTGACTTTGGCTACTTTATTTAATTACTAGAAGACTGACGCACAAAGATTCGTGCAAGAATGAGCCTTCCTTTCTCTAGCTGCCAGCACCACCTTCGCTCTGGCCAGAGCCGCCTTTCTGTGCTGGCCTGGAGCTGCCTTTCTTCCTTCCCACGTTGCCCAGAGGCCCGGAGCAGCCTGAGTATGCAAATTAACCCACCATCTTTGCTGGGTTAATTTGCATAGTCACTCCTGATTGGCTGGTGGGTGTCATGAAGGTGTGGTTAATTAGCATGTTAGTCTTTTATTAGGTAGATTATTTTTCATGTTATCCCTGTTGATTAAACGAAGTTAATAATAGCTACTCTGAACACCCCACATTATTGTGAAAATTAAAATGGCCAGGTAGCTCAGTTGGTTAGACATCATTCTGATATGCCAAGGTTAGGGGTTTGATCCATGGTCAGGGCATATGCAAGAATCAAGCAATGAATGCATAAATGGATGAAACAATGAATTGATGTTTAGGTTAGCAAACTTGTTCTACCTTACTTCTCATTTTTAACTTCTCATTTTTCTTTATCCAAGCTTTACCTGGGCCATTTATCAAGGGCTGTCTGTCTGATTATATAGATTTATAATGGTATTCCCATTTCCCATTCAAAAATTAGGCCCAGAGGTGTCACTTTGCCCATTTAGTGTTAACTACTTCCAGAACATCCCAAATAAAGCCTGTCTTCTCTCAAAGGAAATAAAACATACACATATCAAAACATTGAAAATTAAAATAGGCACTGAACAGACATATTTCTGCCAAGAATAATCTCTGCTCTACTCAAAGGTGGTTTATAGGATTGTAAATTGACACCAGCCTTTGCTTTTTACTAGATAGGGGCAGTGAGTCAGGATTTCCTGAAATTAAGCAATCATGGACAATGCATTAGTGGCTGCTAGAAGACTTTATGCTTCCTTGTGCCAAGAAATTGACCTGTGTTCTACTTGGCATCTCTTTCATATTCTGAAATTATCTCTCTCTCTTTTTTTTAATCCTCACCCAGAGGATATATGCCTTTATTGATGAGGTAGAGAGAGAGTGAGAGAGAGAAAAAGAGAGAGAAAAGAGAAAAGAAACATTGATCAGTTGCTTCTCATGATCTTAGTTAAGTTCCTTCCATCACCCTAAGAGTTAGTATGACATTATAGCTAACATTCATGAATCAGAGTCTATTTTCTTTAGCAACATATAAGTACAGTGATGATTACTACATACCAGTGAGAAGGTTGAATTCCAAGCCTGAATCATATATAGCTATCAATCCTAGTTCAATTTCTTGCATTGCTTAATCCAATTATAATTTGGTTTCAATTCCATCTTGGAACAGTAATCTGATTGCTAATCCCTTGATCTCATTCTATTTGAACTTTCTGTATCAGTTTCACATCTGTTTGAAAAACCTTTTGCTTCTAGCAACCACCTTTTGCTAGTTCTCTTCTATCCTTCATCAGTTACTTTACTCTGCCTACCCCACAGATATTCAAGTTGTCCCTTATTGCCCCTCTCTCTCTGTCAAGTGTAATAAATTCAAATAGCATCAGGGGTCAGGCCAAGCAGGTAACCTGAAGGTCATATCTAAATAAATAAGGAGTGATAAGAACTCTGCAAAGATAGAATGCATATTCTATATGCAAGCGAACATTTTAAAATACCATCTTGACCAAGACCCTTTCATCAATTGAATTGGGCTGTTTAGCTCTTCACTGGCAGAAACCAGGTCTTCCTGTCTAGGACTCAAAGGATAGGCAGAACTCTATATAATAAACAGCAATAATTTCTGATTTAGTTCCGGTTCCTTGGGTAAGTCATCCAACCTGGTTTACTTTTAATTTATAAAGCACGCTTCCTTAGTGGCTGGTTTATACTTGTTTTTTAAAATGCAGCAAACAACATTTTATTAAGTGGAAGGCACCTCATTTATATCTTACATGTTTCAAAGGGCCCTTTTCTATTTCTCTAACTTAAAAGTATTACTGCATGCATCCTGAGGGTCTCTTCACCCGCCCAGCAGTTACCTACACTGATACATCTGACACCTGAGCAGAACTCAAGAGAGAACATCATCTATCCATATAATTAAAGGAAGCAATTACAGGGTTAAGCCTCGGACTGACCTGCAGGCAAAGCCACAAACAAGTCTCAGCTTAGAGGGCACAGACCTCTTAGCATGATTAAGCTTGATCTTATGATGCTCCCTAGATCTTTCCTGGGTAGCTAACAGGCTGTGGGAGATGCAGCAAATACTGCCAAACAAGTGAAACTTACAAGAACATTGTAAATTACCTTGTTTACCTCTGACTACAAAATAAAGGCTCAGCTTGAATTCTGTGGTCTCAGCCAGGCACAGAAGATCCACCTAGACCCAACTTATTCTCTTTGTCTGTCTTTTCTTCATCCTTTGCTGGCCCCCTTCAGGCTTGCTGAACCCTTGGCTGTGCTGGTGTGGCACATATAATAAAAGCCCAGCGACCCTTACAGGGGAATGACCAGAATGACTGGTAGTCAGTGAGCTCCCACAGCGGGCACATAGCTCAGCCAGCAGCCAGGATCATGGCTGGCAAGTGTAGCAGCAGTTGCAGGAGCCTCTCCGCAGCAGCACTAAGGATCAGTGAACCAAGAGGTAAGAAGTAAGCAGGTGGGTGGTTAGGAGTGAGAGCTCCCAGATTGCTAGAAGGATGTCTGACTGCAATCAGACATCCTCCGAGCGGTCCTGATTTGCAAGAGGTTGCAGGCCAGGCTGAGGTTCTCCCCTCCCACGTACAAATTTTATGCATCAGGCCTCTAGTATATATATAAAAGCCTAAGCAATCCAACGACCTGTCAACTGATTGCTATGACCCACACTCACTGCCAGGGGGGAGATGCTCAATGCAGGAGCTGCCCCCTAATGGTCAGTGGACTCTCACAGTGGGAGTGCCACTTAGCTGACCATTGCCTGCCAGATAACAGGCTCCCGGTTGGCCAGTGCAGCGGCAGCAACACGAGCCTCTCCCACCTCTGCAGCAGTGCTACTGAGTGATGAGCCATGGTGGCAGCAATAGGCGCCCAGCCCAGGCTCGGGCTCCTTCTTGGTGGCCTGCTATTTCCAGCATTAATATATCCTTCAGGGGATGTCAGGCCTGCGGGGATTGGGCCCAAACCGGCAGTCTGACATCCCCCAAGGGGTCTGGATAGTGAGAGGGCACAGGCCAAGCTGAGGGAGTCCACTGGTGTACAAATCCATGCACCTGGGCCTCTAGTAGTTTTTTTTTATATATATATATTTTTTATTGAGTTTTTACAGAGAGGAAGGTAGAGGGAAAGAGAGTTAGAAACATTGATGAGAGAGAGACATTGATCAGCCGCCTCCTGCTCGCTCCCTACTGGGGATGTACCCGCAATCAGGATACATGCCTTTGACCGGAATCGAACCTGGGACCCTTCAGTCCGCAGGCCGACTCTCTATCCACTGAGCCAAACTGGTTTTGGCTCTAGTAGTTTATAAGAAGGGAATAAATCACCTTCTTCATCCCCAAATCTTAGTTTTTAATGCTCTGCCAGTGCAGTATTTGGAGATTCTATTCTCCCAAATATGTATTTGTTTAACATTCTTTCTTACTGAAGTTCAATTTTCTATAAGAAAATTTGTTTCAGAGAAGAATCGGAATGAAAGATGCTTTTCCTTGCACATTCAGAGTAGACATTTAAAAAAACTAGGGAGACTATTTTCTTGAGGAAGTTCTTGACATGATGCATGATCTCACACAGTAGTTATCATGTGTTGCTGAAACTGCTATAAAGACACCAGAGGAATTACTCTTGGGGGCAGGTACCAAAAAACACCACTGCTTCTGCACAATGTGCTGTCACCGATTCAGTTTGGCTCAAGAACCTTGCTCCTAAAAAAGAAAACAACACTAAAAAAAAAAAAAGATCCACTACTCCTCATTTTACAAGATTCTGAACAAGTGAAACAGCCCCTCCCCTCAGTTCAAAATAAAAGAGGACCCTGATTGTCAGGGTATCAGACAAAAAGAAACATAGGTAGAGGCACGAGGCTGAAGTTCAGGCCTCCCACCACCCTCCCACACTCACTGGGCATCCATCTCCAACTCCCACTACCTCAGTCCCCTCTGCTTACCATAGATTAAAATACCATGCATTTTCATCAAGTCCGCCCTTGATGCAGTTACCTCATTTCCGACCTCCTCCAGCTCATCTGGCCTGCCCCTTCTCTCCAACTTTGCCTCTAGCCGTTGATACGACTGAATTCTGTCCCCTTATACTGTTGTTCCCTGCACACCCTGAGTATGTAAGTGCCACAGGACAGAGACCCTGTTCCTCCTATTACCACTGTGTCCAGGATCCAGCACAAATAAGGCGCTTTATAAATACTTGTTAAAATAAATGGAATGTTAGTCCCCAGGGCCACATCTTTGTCCCAGTAATTTTTTCTACCTAGAATGTCCTCACTTTCGATCTCCAAATTCTCAAACCTACATTAATCTCTGTTATGGACTAAGTGTTTGTTTCTGTTCAGAATTCAAGTTAAATAACTAACCCTCAATGTAATAGTATTAGAAGGTGTGCCCTTTGGGAAGTGATTAGGTCATGGCCATCCATGGGATGGACTGTATAAATCTGTAATTGGAACCAGGCTATCACCAGATACAGACTCACCTGGTGCCTTGATGTTGAACTTCCCAGCCTGCAGAATTGTGAGAAGTAAATTTATGTTGTTTATAAGCTACCCAGTCTGTGATACTTTGTAATAAAAGCCCAAACTGACTGAGACAATTTCATTCTTCTAATGGGAATAGCATTTCAAGCTTGCTCTGCACAATTTAGCGTTTAATCCATACTGGTGATACCTTTTCAATGACAGGGATGACTAGTTCCTTGCTGCTAACACATTTGGTTGCTCAGTGAACACTGACACTCCTTAAGTAGACTCTGGCTTCTAATATCCGCAATTTGCCAGAAGGAGCTCCACTTATATTTTGAGTAGTAGGACTACAGTGCTCAGCTTTCAAGTAAGTTAGCTTAATTCCAGGGAAGTCTGAGTAACTGCAATAAATTAGTCAGAAAGGATAGAAAAAGCAGCCCTGATCCAAGAAACATGAGATCCTCCTTAGAGCAAAATCATTTCCTAAGAAGAGTGATAAATTCCCTCGACAAGAACATTTGGGTGTGACTTTTTTGAAGATCCAGTTCTTCCCATTCACACAACACACCCTCACTCCCCTCCTTTTATAAAAATATTTTTTATTGATTTTAGAGAGGGGGGAATGGAAAGGGAAAGAGAGAGAAACATTGATGGGAGAGAAACATTGATCAGTCCCCTGCTGCATGCACCTTGACCACAACTTGGGCATCTGTCCCAACCAGGAATTGAACCAACAACCTTTCAGGGCACAGGATGACATTCAACCAACGGAGCCATACTGACCAAGTCTTTCATTTATCTTTTCTTTTTAAGATATTTTAAAAATTAAATCTTTATTATTCAGATTATTACATTTGTTTCTCTTTTTCCCCCTCCATAGCTCCCCTTCCCCTGAGTCCCACCCCTCCTTCTACCCTTATGTCCCTCCCGTTGACCTCATCCATAGGTGTATGATTTTTGCCCAGCCTCTCCCTGTACACCCCTCTCCCCATTCCCCCTGAGAATTATCAGTCCACTCCCTTTCTGTGCTCCTGATTCTATTATATTCACCAGTTTATTCTGTTC
>JAAGEH010000030.1:50195006-50289224 GCA_011751065.1 Lasiurus cinereus | reverse complement strand
TAGGTAATGAACTGTTTTTCTCTTGCTGCTTTTAATATTCTCTCTTTTTCTTTTGCTCTTGGTATTTTAATTATGATGTGTCTTGGTATAGTCCTCTTTGGATTCCTTTTATATGGGGTTCTGTGTGCTTTCTTGTAAGTCTATTTCTTTTATCAGATGTGGGAAGTTTTCAGTCATTATCTCTTTAAATAGGATTTCAGTATCTTGCTCTCTCTCTTCTTCTGGCACCCCCACAATTCTGATGTTGGTACGCTTGAAGCTGTCCCAGAGGCTCCTTACATTATTTTCACATTTTTGGATTCTTTTCTCCTCTTGCTTTTCCAGTTGAGTGTTTTCTGCTTCTTTATATTTCAAATTTTTGACTTGATTCTTGCCTTTCTCTAGTCTGCTGTTAGGTCTCTTTATAATATTTTTTATTTCAGTCATTGTATGTTTAATTTCTAGTTGGTCCTTTTTCATCTCTAGTTGGCCCTTTTTCATCTTCTCTTAAGTCTTGCTAACTTTATCCAACTTTTCTAGGATATTCTTGAAAAACCTTATAAGCGTGGTTTTGAACTCTATCTCCAATCGTTTCTTTTCCTCCATTTCTTTTGTTTGTGATCCCTTCCCTTGACTCCCCATTTTCACTATGCTGAGAGAACTTCTGTGTTGGATTCAGTCTTATGATATCAGAGTTGCAAAACTGCAAAAGCCTCTCTGTTGAGCTTGGGATGGGTGGAGTCTCAGGGCTTAATGTATCGCCTTGCCTTCTAGTCGGCCCCTGAGTCTCACGTGACTGGGTAATCGCTGGAGAGGTCCCTGTGCGTGCGGTCTCTCTCTCTCTCTCTCTCTCTCTCTCTCTCTCAGTGCCTCTAGACTGCTGCCCTTCTGGCTCCCCTGTGGTCTGGGACCATATGTGTCTGGGTCCCCAGGGTTTCGCTTGAAACTGGGGTTTAGTGGAGTTAGAAGAGGCACAGTTGGAAGGGTTTGCCTCCTGCCCACTCGTGAAAGCCAGCAGCACAATCAGCTGTCGGTCTTCTGCGTGGAGTGCTGTGCACGCCACCAGACTTCTGATCTTTTCGACTCCCCTAAATTTCTGTGTACTTCTCCCTTTTCACAGTCCAAACTCCCCCTGTATGAGTTTTGGCTGGATCTGGGGTTTAGTGTCATAGGATAAGGGGTTCAATGCCATTGAGAGTCTCCGTCTCCCTCCTGCCAGAGAAAGCCAGCCAGGTTCTCGGGCACTCGCTCTCTCCACGCTTGAGTCTCTGTACCTCAGCTTTTTGCAGCTCCTCTGGGTCTCTGTGAGCCCCTCTCTTTCCTTCTAGTTGTAGAATTTCCACTCTGCCAGCTTTCCTGTGGTTCTGGATGATGTCCATTCTGTCTTTTAGATGTAGTTTTGAAATTGTTGTGTGAGGCAGCAGTGTAGGTGTTTACCTATGCCACCATCTTGGATTCTCTCTGTTTCCCAATCTTATAGGATGGGGCATACTCTCCCAGCAGCCCTATCATATACTAGTAATATGAAATATAATATGTTTAATGACTTATTCTCAGTCTTATAAAGAATGCAGACTAGACACATCTCTGCAGAATTATTTTCCTCTATTGCCCTTGCCCAGCTCATTCATCTGTGGCTCATTCATCTGTGGCTAATTCATCTGTGACTTCAGGCTCAGTGATTAGCAACCACTCAATGGCATCCAGTCATCTCCTGCCAGCTCTTCCCCTAAATGTGTTTGGGTCTGTCCATGGGCCCTCCCAGGGGTGGTGGGTACCAGATTGCTGACACACCTTCCTTGCTGGTCTTCCTATCCCTGTTGTGACCCCCACCCCACAATCAGCTCTTCACATTGAAACCAGAAAGAACTTGCTGAGGTCTAATCTGAGAGTGTCACTCCCCTACCTACCACTCTTCTTTGGCTGCCCATTGTCTTCAACTTCACAAACAATGCCCTACTGAACTAGTAGAAATTCCCTAAGTAAGTGCAATTCTCTAGTTGTCCCCACCTGTCCCTTTCCCTCTACTCTCTGTTAATTCAGCCTTCAGGACTGGTTTCCCTACTCACTCAGCTTAGTGATCCCTCAGTACCACAGGTCAGACTGCATAAGTACAACGATTTTCAACTGTGTGCTGCAGGAATTTTTATTGAATATATTTTTATTTATTTCAGTGAGGAAGAGAGAGGGAAAGAGAGATAGAAACACCAGTGATGAGAGAGAATCATTGACAGGCTGCCTCCTGCATGCTCCACACTCGGGATTGAACCCTCAACCCAGGCATGGGGTCTGACTGGGCATTAAACCATGACCTCCAGGTTCATAGGTCGATGCTCAACAACTGAGCCACACCAGCTGGGCTAATTTTTAAAACATGCAATCCCTGACTATTTAGTCAGGGACATTGATCTCTTTTCCCTTAGATTGTTAAATACTGGTTAAAAAAAAAAAAGACAACAGCCAACTACTGTGAATGCATCAAAATTATACCTATTTTTTTGAATTTTAGGAATTAGTTTGTGTCTGCCATGAGATAAAAAGGATTGAAATAGCTGCATACACACAAACACACATACATATTGTATTGTGATTGGCTGTTAAGCCCACTAGACTTGAGTTCTTCAGATCAGGGTTTATGTCTTACTCAATGTTCCATTCTTAGCACCTAGCTTCTTGCCTAACACAGACAAAAAAATTGATACATACTTGTTGGTTAAATGAATTAATGAATGAGCAAATAAATTTCTTGTTTGAATCATAGAAGAGCCATGAAGAATGCATTTCAGTATCTCAGAAAGTCCCCAGTCCTACCTAGTACCTCTATTCTAAACTTCACCATTAGCCCAGTCACCTAAGGGCTCTCCTTTTCCTTTTCTTAGGATTCTGGCTCTCTTCTCACCTCCGTCAGGCACACACGTTGGTTGAACCACCTGCCTGGTGTGTAGTTTGGGTTTTTCTTTTTGGAAGCTGCCATTTGATCACTCTCAGATTCATAGTCAACACTTCTAGGATCAGTTGGGCCCTCAGCAACTTGGGCTCCCACCTTTTCTGGCTGAATTAGAGCATCTATCACTAGGCCACTGCACTTCCTTACCACAACCCTCTAAGCCAGGCTAGGAAGGACTTTTCAAGACTTGTGTTATTATAAACCTGCCGGGCTGGTGACTCTATGCTCATTTTCCACTCTTCTCTGCCCTGCTCTGTGCATCAGGTTGGCTTCTTTGCCCAATGGGTTGGATTTAGCTGATAACAATCACTGGCAAGAGGTTGGAGGCCAAGAGGAGAGTTTCTGGAATGTGTTCCTTTGCTCCTTCCTGCTGGGATGGGATTTCGTTGTGTCTGAATTCCTCCATGACCACAGTTGCTGTGGGCTGGCTTCTATGCCAGGGCTCCAGCTCTCACCAACTTCTGCTAACATCATTCCCCACCCCTGCCCCCTTCCGGCTAGGGATGGCAGTGCTGCAGCTGTTGCAAGTCCCTGGATGCTCCATCCGCTCTTGTTTGCTCACTTCACCCTACACACACTTCTGTCAATAATCCCTTGATGAAACTCTTTAATTCATCCCTTGAGTGTATTGTCTGTGTCTCCCTGACACCCTGGCTGGTGAACTCCTCTGCCCTGCTCTGTGCATCAGCTTGGCTTCATATGCCTGGATTGAGCCCTCAACCCAGGCATGTGGTCTGACTGGGTATCAAACCATGACCTCCAGGTTCATAGGTCGATGCTCAACAACTGAGCCACACCAGCTGGGCTAATTTTTAAAACATGCAATCCCTGACTATTTATCTTCTAGGACAATATCGCACTTTCATTTCACAGCAACTAGAACTGACATCTCCTAGACTAGTCCATTGCTCTTTTTTACCCATTGCACTGTCCTCTTTGCCCTGGAATCTAGACTCTAAATATTAAGCTCATAATAATAATATCATTTGAGTTTTTCTTATATGCCAAGCACTGTGCTAAGTGTTCTACATGAAGATTTCATTTAATTCTTATAGCAAGCTCATGAAGCAACCCTGTAAGGCAGATGTTTTTTCATTATTTTCATTTAAAAAATGAAAAGCCAGCTCAGTTGGTATGGCTCAGTGGTTGAGCGTCAACCAAGAAGTCACTAGTTTGATTCCTGGTCAGGGCACAGGCCCAGGTTGTGCTTGGTCCCTAATGGAGGCTGTGCAGGAGGCAGCCAATCGATGGCTTACTCTCTCATCGATGTTTCTATCTCTCTCCCTTCCTCTCTCTCTAAAATTCAATAAAAATATATTAAAAAAATAAAAATGAAAAACCTGCTCTGACCAGTGTTGCTCAGTGGTTGAATGTCAGTCCTCACACTGAAGGGCTGCAGGTTTGATTCTCCATCAAGGGCATGTATCCAGTTTGCATGTTTAATCCCCAGGTTTGGTCACTGAGGAGTCTATGTCTCTCTCACATTAATGTCTTTCTCTCTCTTTCTCTCTCTCTCTCTCTCAAAAAAAAAAAATATATATTTATCAGTGGAAAAGATATCCTCAGGTGAGAATTAACAAAAAAACAAGTAAACACCCTCAGCCTCCCCATCTTAGAGAGGTTCAGTAATCTGAAAGATGTCATGCAGCAAATACTAGTAGACAGTTGAGCAGGGACTTTTGTCTGACTGCTGGATTCCAAAATTAGCACTTTTATAACTACTAGGGCTTTTGCTCTTGGGGTGACCCCATCACACTGTGTACTCTTTGAGCTCACTGTTGATTTAAACCCCCTCAAATGATAGATGTGGTCTGCTTGGGGCCGACGGAGATATCAGTCTGAGGGGGAAAATGGCCCAGGAAACAGCACTGAGATGAGCTATTCTGCTTGAACAAAGGGGCTGGCAAAGAATCAGACTTTAAAAGGCAATGGTGGCATCTTAGTCAAAAAAGGGCAGAACAGGCTGCAGGTGAAAAGTTGTGGGCAGTTTACATCGCACCCTGGAAAGTGACCACCTCCATGCACAGAAAGCTGAGAAACAAGAGCCCTGAGCTTCCCAGAGAGCCAGACTTTTGCTTCTGTTTTAAACATCAGGACAGCAGACATGGCCACTGTGGCTGCTGGGAGCCGTTGCAGGGCATCTAGGCCAGGGTGAAAGTCAACACTGTCTATTCACCACTGACATATCCAGGGCAAGGCAAAGAAAACATGAGCTGGGGAACACAGAAAGACCACATTTCTCTCTTACATTCCTCTCTTCTCATAAAGCCCCACAGGGATCAAATGAGTCCTTTATTTCGTCACTTACTTGTCCTCTTCCCACCCCCCAAAAGAGTGAGAAACTTGAGTTCTATACATTTTTGAGCTTCCTTGGATATGTGTGTTTAAAATAATTAACTTTTTTTCTCTCTACAAAATTACATTTTGGTGGAAATTTTAAAAAATACAGAGAGAAAAAAATTACCTTCAATCTCTTATCCATAAATAACTATGAATTGCATTTTGATATATAATCCAGTTTTCAATCTGCGCCAGAGAATCCTGGGAATGTGGAACTGTCCAGTCCACAGCCCCCCAAGAGAACACACAGGCAGTGCTCCAGTCCCCACTCGGATTACACTATAGCTGTTGCCTTTAACTTCCTCTGTGACTTAGGGTTCTGTGTAAGATTTTTGAATTGAGTAACAAGGCGGCTTTAAAAAAGCAAGAAAATGACTTATTTGCATCTTCATTTCTAATGACTTCATAGTATATAAATAGTTCATAATCTGTTAAACCATCCACCCCAAATGGACAAGCTCTGTCGTCAGAGAGGTATTAGCAAGGACAATAACAATCAGTTTGAGAGAGTTTCAAACACCATTCCAATCATTATGGCATCTATTTTACTAGGATTAAATCCAAAACTCTCCAGTTCCCAAAGGCTCCTTAAGACTCTCCATCCTGTTAACAACACCACAGTTTCCTTCTCCATAAAATATTTGATCAAATTCACCTCCATGAAGAAAGAACTATTTAATGAATGCAACAAGTCCTCAAGTGACATCATTTTGTTCAATTTAATTTTGTTATAACATTGTTGAGATGCCTATGAACTTAATCCTTGTTTATATTAATTCACCTAAGATAAAATTAGTTACATTTAACATTGTTTTGCTTAAAATCACAGAACCTATTGACAACATCAAGCAAGGACTCACTGTGTAATTTTTGCACCTGAGGATAAATCCCCATATTCAACTACTCAGAGGTGTTTCCCTATGAAACACGGGTGTTTTTCTGTGTTCTGAATAACAGAATGGAGTTCTTGCCAGTGATAGTTTTACATTGTAAGGTTAGCTGCAGATGAAGAAAATGGATTCTATATTATGACTATTTTCCCAAGCTCACTTCATTATATGTTCTCTGAAGAGTGAAGATATTGAGTACGTACCATTATGAGTACTTTTCAATGGAAAACTATGATTTTAAAAGCACTACCTTTATGAGGTGGTAATTTTGGAAGACAATATTAAATATATGATGCAGTGACTCATCATGCCTACGAGAAGCAGTGAATGCTCTCAACAGAAAGTGCACTTTTGAAGAAGAAAGAGAGCTTGGCTGGCATGGCTCAGTTGGTTGATCATCGACCTATGAACAAGTAGGTCACGGTTTGATTACCAGTCAGGTACATGCCCAGGTTGTGGGCTTAATCCCCAATGTGGGTCGTGCAGGAGACAGTCAATCAATGATTCTCTCTCATCATTGATGTTTTTTATCTCTCTCTCCCTCTCTGTCTCTTCCTCTCTGAAATCAATAAAAATATACTTGGAAAAAAAAAAAGAATAAGGAAGTGAAAGGCTGAGGAGCCAGGGGAGAAAAGCCACGATAGCCGGTCAAGATGCTGTCCCCTTCCTTTTGTACAGGTCACACAGCACCTTTTATGAGGCTCCACCTGCATTTTCTATGAATACCTCTTGTTAGGATTTAGGCACCACTCCCCCACCCTACCCCCACGTCCTTCCCAGTTAAGATGGTTAAGAGCAATTTTTTTTTTTGGTGGAAGGATTACTTTCAGAACTTTCTTTTTATTTTTGAAGTAGCAACTTCCCAATTCATGTTACCAATTTTAGCAGTTTTGCTTTCACTTATAATTGTATAGAGACATTTTAAAGTTTTAGTTCATTTTACAATACCACTAAATAGTTCCCCTTTAATCCTTCATGTCAGACACCTATTAACATTTCTTTAAAATTTGTAAAACAATTTTGAGATGTCAGGAGGGGGAGAAGCCTCTTTAAAATTCTAATGACTAACTTGCTGCCTGTTCTCCAGGTTAATGTGCTTTCTATCAGTCATTGGTGTCAAAACTATTTGAACAAGGCTTAATATTCAGAAAGTAATTTTATATTTTTACACCTGGGAAACATTTTCCTACACTCTCCTAGTTTTAACTGTGTGCTGTGTGTCAGTCTCTTCTACTTGTTACATTTTGCTCTATCTGGGACCCTTCTCAATGTCTGTCTTCTGAGGCTGATGACCACCCCCCCCGGGGGAATACGCAGTGGTTAAAAGCATGGCTTCGGAATCAGACAGGCCTAGGTCTGAGTCTTAGCATGGCCTTTTCCTAACTATGTGAACTTAGGTTAAAATTTTCTGAGCCTCAGGTTCTACAACTGCTAAACCATAGTAACTGTTTTATAAATTTTAGCCACACACACACACACACACACACACACACACACACAGTGAATATCTGTTGACATTGTGGCAGTTACTCTCTCTCCATTTACAGGGTGAGACAGCTGAGAGCCATTTCTATCGCTCACAGAAACAACCGGGAATGAAGGCTGAAGAGAAGGCAGAGATGGAACATGGAAGCTATGCAGGTTTGTTATCGTCATTTATGGCACTGGAAATAGTCTAGGTTGGTAGAAATCTCGGACATGTATAAGAACTTATCTAGACAAGGAAACGATGTACAACATATTGCAAAATACCATTAGACAAACATTGCAAAGCTTCTGTCTTATCCTTATCCTAACTACATGCTCTCAGTTGACTACAAATCAGAGATTTCAAATAGGCATGATTATATGTGTAGTTAATAAGCAGTGATTGAATGTTACTTCATACCCTACACATGCTGAAGAGAGTATAATAACTAGGATTGCATTCCTGCTGGTACAGTGGAGAGGGGCCCCGGAGTCTGGGGCAAATTCTGGCTCCATACGATTCACTCTAGGATTTTGAGTGAATGACTTAAACATTCCTCATCTGTAAAATGGGCAGAAGAGGAAATATCTCATAGAGGTGCTGTAAATGGGAGACAATTCTTGTAAAAGTACCCATCTCTATGCCTGGTCCAGAGAAAATGCTCAATAAATATTAGCCCCTTCCCTGTAAGAAAGCTTACAGATTTGTGAGGTGAAATAATCAGAAAAGATAGTTCAGGCCTAGCTTGTATATAGTTCAGATGCTAAGATGTTAAATATAATTAAGGGCAGGGAGAGAAGTGGGTATATCGGAATGATGAGTGAAGGCACTTGGAGGGGGCTTAAAATGATGGATGAGGAAGGATGACTGACAAACCCAGAAAGCCTCCAATTTTCTATTCTTAAATGAAGGAGAAGTCTGACGTTGGGCACTAATATTTCCCAAAAGCACAGTTCCATTTAGAGCCCTGTCGTTCTTGCTTCAAGACAGAGCAATGTGGAATGTGAATGCTCAGCAGCGGGCTGAGTGGCCCAAAACATTTCAGCGTCCTCTTCAAAGAGCCTGTGTAGGCTGTGTTCAGGACCAAGAGGAAGGTCCCAATTCTGGCTGTGAAAACTGGAGGAGCTCTGCCTGCTGTCACCCAGTTTTTAAACTAAAACCTCATTCTCGTCTTCAATATTTTAGTTTTTTTAAAGAAAGGAGCAAGAGTACTTCAGTCTGCTGGCATGGCTCAGTGGTTGAGTGTCAACCTATGAACCAGTGGTTGAGTGTCAACCTGGTCAGGGCAATGTGCCCAGGTTGTGGGTTCCATCCCCAGTGTGGGGTGTGCAGGAGGCAGCCAATTGGTGCCTCTCTCATCTGATGTTTCTATCTCCCTCTCCATCTCCCTTCCTCTCCGAAATCAATAAAAATACATGTTATTTATTTTTTGTTTTAAAGAGTACTTCAAACAAAACTCCTGTGCTGTCTCCTTCCGTCTGAAAAAGTCGCCATCCTCCCCTCGTCTTGCTTGCTTTGGAACCCACAAGCATCTCACTGGCAGGTCACAGCGGCCTGAGCACAGACAGCTGTCACCTCTCCTGGTCACGCAGTGCTCTCCCGCCTTGCACTCATTCATGTCCTTGTTTTCACTCCCCCCTTTTTCACTCCCCCAGAAAGGAAAGAGTCATAAGAAGCAAACTGAGGACCAAGTCAGGCTTTGAACCTAAGCCACGTGTGTTTACACTCATGCCCTCTGCAAAGGGCTCCTCAAGCCGCACACACCTTTCTTTCCTCAGAGGACTTTCTGCAGCAGCGGGACAGTTCTGTTTGTTCCAGGACACCAGTGAACCAGAGAACTGTGGCCACATTTTGCCTTTCCTCCAGAGAGCAAAAATATGAGTGAGAGGGGAAAAATAGCCACAGATATGTTCCAGAAGCTTGACACTTGCCAGCCCAGACATGTCCTAGCAGGGCTATTCACAGCCTCAGCCAAGGCCTTTCCGGGGGAGAAATAAGGGGGGAGAAAGGGGGAAAGGGCAGCAGCAACAGCTCCCCATGCCTCCTGTGGGAGCCCAGAGCAGTGGGAGGGGCAGGGGGCACAGAGGAAGCGGATTCCCTTGGAAGCTCCAGGATTCCCAACATAAAGGCTTCCTAGGGGCTTGTGAGCAAAGCTGGCAGGTGGTGAAGGAGCACAAAACCCCGCCACTTAGAGCAGCTGGAGGAAGGAAGGCTTTGGTCTTCATCTGTGAAAAGGATTGTTATGGGGAAGAGAGATTAGGTTTGTTCTAAATGAACTTGGTCCAGGGGGTGGATCTAGATTTGGACATCTGTATTCTAAAAGGTCCAACTATTCAAAGAAAAGGAAAGGACTTCTCCTGAGTCTGCTGGGTCTTATTTGCACCCAGCTCAAAACAATCCACATGCAGAAGCAGTGTATTTTGGGGTGGCATGCTCTGATTATTTCCATTCCGGGTGTCACTTCCCCACCTGTATCCCAGGGGTCCTTGCACTTCCAAAATTAGCTACTATCTTCAAATCCTTACCTTAGGGTCTACTTCCGGGGAACCCAAACTAAGTCAGACCTATTTGTTAAACATGGGATCATTCTTTTTCAAACTTTGTTAAATGCTGGTTGAAAGTCAAAGCATAAATTTCAAACTGTTAAAAAGATAATTGGCCTATGATAAATAGTGTCAAGGTTTTAATAGTATGTGTTAAGAACAAAGCTGATTCAATGTATATTGTCAGTAGAAAAAAGCAATGCTGAAATAAGATGCCTAAATTAGATGTAAAAATGGTTAATGTCTTGCAGGGTAATAACATCATAACCTTTGAGTTATATTACCACTTGGAGGAATAAATGTCATCATAACTTATCAGTTTTCTATAGAGATAAACTCTTACTTTATGGACTTTTGAAAGGTCTGGGCCTCTAAAAAATTGATCATGGTCAAATGATGTTAGACGCTGCCCACATTAGATAGGCTTATTAGAAAATATTTTTGCAAGATCAAAGATCACCCTGTTATCTTTTTACTTATTTCCAACTTTGAAATCATTTTTCTGAACAACAGGAGAATTTTAAGGTGGTGTGTGAGTAATCTATGGCTTAATGAAACAGTGATAGTTCAGTAATTTGTGAAATTTGTGTGCTTATAATATATTTTAAAATATTAATTTTACCTATTTGGCACTGAAATGTGTTGTGATGCCATTTTTAAAAATGAGAAATGTTGCACATTTTAAAATGCAATAAAAATTGTAACATAGATTATCAAAAACAAAATTCTCCTCATGCAAGTGCTTTTTTTGTTTTGTTTTAATTTTTATTGAGTATCTAGCACTTTTGTGAAATTATTTGTAAAGTCAAGATCTGGAAAGTTGTTACAAATATGTGATCTCCAGATTTTCCTTATTGGCAAAGGATCTTTGAGGAAACATCAATTATATTAATGTTAACATAAAACAACAGGCCTCAAATGGAATCACTGTGCTTAGCCCCCTGTCACCAAACCAAGACTTAATCGCAATTTCAGCTCTTCCAGAAATCAAATCTTAAATCAGTCTATCAGGCGTCACCTGGTCAGCATTAGTCAGGAACCTGCCTGATAGGCATCTGCCATCTTCTGAAAGAACGTGACCTTGCAATAAATCCACTTTCCCCCCCTGGCATAATTCCCATGTATCTGCTACTTTCTGTCTATAAAAGTCTTTTATTTTGTACAGCTGCCTGGTTCACAACTCACTGAATGAAGTCAATAAAAGATTTCTCTATATTGGTATTAAAAAATAACACAGGATAGAGATCAACCATCCTTTGAAAATTGGTACTTTTTTTGTTTTATCTTAAAGGAATCTGAACGGACTTCTTAAGACCACAATATCTTTTTCTTCCCCACATCAAATTGTGATTAATGATGTCAAAAGATAAAGATAATAGATTTCTTCTTTCTATTGTAGTTTGTTAGGGAGGCCTGAAGGGTTGTTCTTATCAACTAATGAGACCCAACTGCCCACTGCAGAGTCTAGTTAAACACTCAATTTGAAAACTCAGGAGAGGTAAGTGACACGGGGCACTTTGGGGTGGAAAATCTTTGCATATTATCAGGAATTAAGTGGAGATAGTTTAAGAGACATTTTCAAAAAGCAGTTCAAATAGGCTTTTCCCTTCCTTGATCTCTTTGAAAGCCAGCAACTGCTGAATGCTGGTAGAAGGGAGCATTCTCTCTTTGTGAATTGAATGACCTGATTTTTATCTCTAGTTGGAGTCCAGGAGGAAGCATGATGTCATTCCAACCACTAGCCAGAAAACTTCTTGCTTAATGAGCACTTTGAGCTTACTGGCAGCCAAGAAGGCCTTTGTTGACTGTGCTTAGAAACAGAGGTCAAAGATCCTCTTTCTCTGGCTTTAAGGAACAAAAGCAGGGTTTGCTAACCAGCCCTTGCTCTGTGAGCCAGTTTCAGAGAACGGCAGATGATAAATACGAAGGGCTCTCCCAAAGGTCATAAAGGCTAAGAGGTCAAGAGGACAGGAGAGAGAAGGAACAGAAATGCCATAAATTATGATGCATAAATCATCCCTATCTAACCCCAAGTGGGGGCTGAGTTTAAGCCCAGCATCCTGTGGCAGGTGTGTGCCAGCTTCCCTGTCCCCATCTCTCACCAGCTCTCCAGCTTCCCTCAGCTGTTGGAGCAGTTGCGGCTTGGATGACCTCCACCCACTGGCAGCTGTTAAGATGTATTCTGGGGGTGAAAGCAGATCTCTGGTTACTAACTACTGGGGGGGAAGACCATCCATATGAGGAGAGAAAATGTGCAGTGTGTTGATTTCTACTTGTGGTGCATTAAAAATTACATATTAGGCAAAAGAGGTTGATTTAGTAAGGAAACACAGTCGAGTTCATTCTCCAATGGAAATAGTGTAAGCCCTCTGATATTTCTTTTTTAAAATACAGTTTTATTGAGGTATAGTTGTACAACTTTATGTTTTGGCATATGCACATGTTTGTGAAAATCCATCACCACAATCAGGAGCATCCCCTCTCCCCCTGCCCAAGTTTTTTCCTGCCTCTCTGAAACCCTTCTTTCCATGGCCAGCCATTTCCACACACTCCTTTCCCCATCCCTAGGTGACCACCAGCTTTCTATCACTAAAGTTTAGTTTGGATTTCCTAGAGTATAATGTAACTGAAATCATATATTATGTACCCTTCTCTCCTCACTTCCCATACCCCGCCCTAATCTGGCTTCTTTCACTCAGCTTATTATCCAGGACACATACTTTCATTTCTCTTGATTACCTACCTAGGAATGAAATGGCTGGGTCACATGATATGGGAATTATTTAACTATTTATTTTAGAATCATTTTTTAAAAGCCTTACTCAGTGATATGCTTATTGGTTTTAGAGAGAGAGGAAAGAAGGGAGGGAGAGAGAGAGAGGCATTGATGTGAGAGAGAACATAAATTGGTTATCTTCTGTACATGCCCTGAAGACCAGGGATTGAACCTGCAACCCAGGAATGTGCCCTGACCGGGAATCGAACCTGTAACCTTTCGGTGTATAGGATGACACTCTAACCAACTAAGCCACTCTGGGCAGGTTATATTTAACTTTTAAAGAAACTGCCAAACTGCTTTCCAAAAGAGTTGCACTATTTTACATTCCCACCATTGGTATCTGAGAGTGCTAGTTGTTGTTGTTGTTTTTTTTAAATTAAATCTTTATTATTCAGATTATTACATTTGTTTCTCTTTTTTCCCCCACCATAGCTCCCCTCTATCCAGCTCCCACCCTGCCCTCTACCCTTACCTCCCTCCCATTGACCTCATCCATAGGTGTATGATTTTTGTCCAGTCTCTCCCTGTACACCCCTCACCTCTTTCCCCCTGAGAATTATCAGTCCACTCCCTTTCTGTGCTCCTGATTCTATTATATTCACCAGTTTATTCTGTTCATCAAATTTTTAATTCACTTAATTTTTAGATTCACTTGTTGATAGATATGTATTTGTTCATAATTTTTTTAAAATTTTAATTAAATCTTTATTATTCAGATTATTACATTTGTTTTTTTTCCCCCTCCATAGAACCCCTCCACCCAGCTCCCATCCTTCCCTCCCTCCCGTTGACCTCATCCATAGGTGTATGATTTTTGTCCAGTCTCTCCCTGTATACCCCTCACCCCTTTCTCCCTGAGAATTATCAGTACACTCCCTTTCAATGTTCCTGATTCTAGTATATTCACCAGTTTATTCTGTTGATCAAATTTTTAATTCACTTAATTTTTAGATTCACTTGTTGATAGATACGTATTTGTTGTTCATAATTTTTTGACTTTAATCTTTTTCTTCTTCCTCTTCTTAAAGAGTACCTTTCAGCATTTCATATAATACTGGTTTGGAGTGGATGAACACCTTTAGCTTTTTCTTATCTGTGAAGCTCTTTATCTGCCCTTCAATTCTGAATGATAGCTTTGTTGGGTAGATTATTCTTGGTTGTAGGTTCTTGCTATTCATCACGTTGAATATTTCTTGCCACTCCCGTCTGGCCTGCATCATTTCTGTTGAGAAATCAGCTGACAGTAGTATGGGTGCTCCCTTGTAGGTGATGAACTGTTTTTCTCTTGCTGCTTTTAATATTCTCTCTTTGTCTTTTGCTCTTGATATTTTAATGATGATGTGTCTTGGTATAGTCCTCTTTGGATTCCTTTTATATGGGGTTCTGTGTGCTTCTTGGACTTGTAAGTCTATTTCTTTTACCAGATGTGGGAAGTTTTCAGTCATTATTTCTTTAAATAGGATTTCAGTATCTTGCTCTCTCTCTTCTTCTGGCACCCCCACAATTCTGATGTTGGTATGCTTGAAGCTGTCCCAGAGGCTCCTTACATTATTTTCACATTTTTGGATTCTTTTCTCTTCTTGCTTTTCCAGTTGAGTGTTTTCTGATTCTTTATATTTCAAATTTTTGACTTGATTCTTGCCTTCCTCTAGTCTGCTGTTAGGTCTCTGAATAATATTTTTTATTTCAGTCATTGTATGTTTAAATTCTAGTTGGTCCTTTATCATCTCTAGTTGGTTCTTTTTCATCTCCTCTTGGGTCTTGCTAAATTTATCCATCTTTTCTAGGATATTCTTGAAAAACCTTATAAGCGTGGTTTTGAACTCTATATCCAATCGTTTCTTTTCCTCCATTTCTTTTGTTTGTGATCCCTTCCCTTGTCTCGACATTTTCACTATGTCAAGAGAACTTCTGTGTTGGATTCAGCCTTATGATACCAGAGTTGCAAAACCACAAAAGCCTCTCTGTTGAGCTTGGGATGGGTGGAGTCTCAGGGCTTAATGTATCGCCTTGCCTTCTAGTCGGCCCCTGAGTCTCACGTGACTGGGTAATCGCTGGAGCGGTCTCTATGCATGCGTGCCTCTAGACTACTGCTCCTCCGGCTCCCCTGTGCTCTGGGACCATATGAGTCTGGGTCCCCAGGGTTCGCCCGAAACTTGGGTTCAGTGGAGTTAGAAGTGGCATAGTTGGGAGGGTCTGTCTCTTGCCCACTCGTGAAAGCCAGCGGCACAATCAGCAGTCTGTCCCCTGCACGCAGGGCTGTGCGTGCCACCAGACTTCTGATCTTTAGCGACTCCTCTAAATTTCCGTGCACTTCTCTCTTTTCACAGTCCAAACTCCCCCTGTATGAGTTTCGGCTGGATCTGGGGTTTAGTGTTGTAGGATAAGGAGTTCAATGCCGTTGGGAGTCTCCATTTCCCTCCTGCCAGAGAAAGCCAGCCAGGTTCTCAGGCACCCGCTTTCTGCACGTGCGCATCTCCGTACCTCAGCTTTTTGCAGCTCCTCTGGGTCTCTGTGAGCCCCACTCTTTCCTTCTAGTTGTAGAATTTCCACTCAGCCAACTTTCCTGTGGTTTTGGATGATGTCTGTTCTGTCTTTTAGTTGTAGGTTTGAAATTGTTGTGCGAGGCAGCAGTGTAGGTATTTACCTGTGCCGCCATCTTGGATTCTCTTCCGAGTGCTAGTCTTTTTAATCTTGGACAGTCTAATAGATACTTTGTAGTATTACACTGGTGTTTTCATCTGTATTTTCCTAATGACTAATGATGATGAGCATATTTTCTTGTGTTTCTTTGCCATGTATATATCTTTTAGATAAACGGTTTGTTCAGATCTTTTATCTATTTTTTAAATTGGTTGTTCATTTTTTATTTTAAGTTTTGAAAGTACTCTATATATTCTGGATAGAAGTCCTTTGTCAGATATGCTATGGAAGTATTTCCTCTCAGTCTGTCTTGTCTTTTCATTCCATTAATAGTGTCTTTTGAAAAGATTCCTCTTAATTGATGAATTCCAATTTGTCAAAATTTCTAGTGATATTCTAAAGGTTAGAGCACCATCTAGATACAGAGAGGCATTTGATGTTATTTTACTAGTAAGTGCCTTCTCAGATGTATGACTTTATTTTTTATTTTTTAAATAAATCTTTATTGTTCAGATTATTACAGTTGTTCCTCTTTTTTTCTCACCCATAGCTCCCCTCCACCTGTTCCCCCCTGCTACCCCATGTGCTTACCCTCCCCCACTGTTCTTGTCAATAGGTGTAAGATTTTTGTCCAATCTCTTTCCGTCCCCCACACCCCTACACTTCCTTCCCCCTGAAAATAGTCAACCCATCTCCTTTCTATGCCCCTGGTTCTATTATATTTACTGGTTTATTTTGTTCATCAGATTTTTTTTCCACTTGATTTTTAGAATCACTTGTTGATAGATATGTATTTGTTGTCACTTTGTTGTTCATCATTTTTATTTTTACCTTTATCTTCCTCTTCTTAGAGAATACCCTTCAGCATTTGATATAATACTGGTTTGGTAGTGATGAACTTTAGCTTTTTCTTGTCTGTGAAGCTCTTTATCTACCCTTCAATTCTAAATGATAGCTTTGCTGGGCTGTAGGTTCTTGCTATTCATTACTTTGTTTTTTATTTTAATAAATTTTTATTGTTCAGATTATTACAATTGTTCATCTTTTTTCTTCCTATATCTCCCCTCCACCTGACTCCCACCCCACCTTCTGCCTTTATCTTCCCCCCATTGTCCTCATCCATAGGTGTACGATTTTTGTCCAGTCTCTCCCTGTACCCCCCTCACCTCTTTCCTCCTGAGAATTATCAGTCCATTCCCTTTCTATGCCCCTGATTCTATTATATTCACCAGTTTATTCTGTTCATCAGATTTTCAATTCATTTGATTTTTAGATTCACTTTTTGATAGATATGTATTTGTTTTTCATAATTTTTACCTTTACCGTTTTCTTCTTCCTCTTCTTAAGGAATACCTTTCAGCATTTCATATAATTCTGGTTTGGTGTTGATGAACTCCTTTAGTTTTTTCTTATCTGTGAAGCTCTTTATCTGCTCTTCAATTCTGAATGATACTTTTGCTGGGTAGAGTAATCTTGGTTGTAGGTTCTTGCTATTCATCACGTTGAATATTTCTTGCCACTCCCGTCTGGCCTGCATCGTTTCTTTTGAGAAATCAGCTGACAAATCGTATGGGTGCTCCCTTGTAGGTAATGAACTGTTTTTCTCTTGCTGCTTTTAATATTCTCTCTTTGTTTTTTGCTCTTGATATTTTAATTATGATGTGTCTTGGTGTGGTCCTCTTTGGATTACTTTTGTTTGGGGTTCTGTGTGCTTCCTGGACTTGCAAATCTATTTCTTTCACCAGGTGGAGGAAGTTTTCAGTCATTATTTCTTCAAATAGGTTTTCAGTATCTTGCTCTCTCTCTTTTCTTCTGGCACCCTTATAATTCTGATGTTGGTACACTTGAAGTTGTCCCAGAGGCTCCTTACACTATCTTCACATTTTTTTATTCTTTTTGCTTTTTGCTTTTCCAGTTGAGTATTTTTTGCTTCTTTGTATTTCAAATCTTTGACATGATTCTTGCAATCCTCTAGTTATAATTATACAGAAACCTAATGGCAGACTAGAGGATTATTTAATTTCTAGTTGGTCCTTTTTCATCTCCTCTTGGGTCTCACTAAATTTATCCAATTTTTCTCGGAAATTCTTAAAAAACCTTATAACTGTAGTTTTGAACTCTATATCTAGTTTTTTTTTTTTCCCTCCATTGCTTTCGTTTATGATCTGTTCTTTTGTCTCAGCATATTTCACTGCTCCCCTGAGTTGGTAGATTAGCTTTGTGTGCTACATGTCCTATGTGGTCCAATAGCTCTGCCTCCCTAGTTACCTGATGTGGACACTCTTGGTGCACACCTTTGTGAACTATGTGTACAGTCTTGTAGTTAATTCTTGGTTGTTGTTGGTATCACTGGGGGGAATTGACCTCCAAGCCAATTAGTTGTGAGGATCAGTTGTGTCTGCACATGCACCTTGCCTCCAGACCTCTGCCTTTCTGGTTCCCCTGAGTTTCCGTGTGCTCTAGGGAACCTTATGAGTCTGGGTTCCTAGGGTTTCGCCCAAAACGGGTTCAGTGCAGTTGGACCTTGATTTCAGTACTGTTGTGAGGTTCTGTTTTCCTCCTGCTAGAAAAAGCCAGTGGCACAAGCAGCAGTCAGTGCTCTGTGCACGCACTTTCGTGCAACCCCTGACCTCTGTCTTTTGCAGCCCCCCTAAGTTTCCGTGCACTCCTTCCTTTTCACAACAGTTCAGACTCCCTGTATGAGTCTCACCTGGAGCTGGGGTTCAGTGCAGTCAGAAGTGGGATTCAGTGCAGTTGGGATTTTCTGTCTCCCTCCCACTAGAGGAAGCCAGCCAGACCCTCCTCTGTGCATCCTGTCCACGAGCGTGTCTCCGCACCTCAGCTTGTTACAGCTTCTTTGAGTCTTCATAAGTCCCTCTCTTTACATCTAGTTGTAGAATTTTCACTCAGCCAGCTTTCCTGTGGTTCTGGATAGTGTCCATTCTGTCTTTTAGTTGTAATTTTGAAATTGTTGTGAGAGGCAGCAGCTTAGGTGTTCACCTATGCTGCCATCTTGGTTTCTCCTGATATTCATTACTTTGTATATTTCTTGCCACTCCCGTCTGGCCTGCATAGTTTCTGTTGAGAAATCAGTTGACAGTCGTATGGATACTCCCTTGTAGGTAGGTAACTGTTTTTCTATTGCTGCTTTTATTATTATCTCTTTGTCTTTTGCCCTTGACATTTTAATTATGATGTGTCTTGGTGTGGTCCTCTTTGAATTCCTCTTTTTTTGGGTTATCTGTGCTTCCTGGACTTGTAAGTCTATTTCTCTCATTAGGTAGGGTAAGTTTTCTGTCATTATTTCTTCAAATAGGTTTTTAATATCTTACTGTCTCTCTTCTTGTGGCACCCTCATAATTTGGACGTTGATACGCTTGAAATTGTCCTCGAGGCTCCTTACACTATCTTCATATTTTTGGATTCTTTGTTCTTTTTGCTTTTCTAGTTGGCTATTTTTTGCTTCTTCATATTTCAAATCTTGGACTTGATTATTGGGATCCTCTAGTCTGCCGTTGAAACTCTGT
Source organism: Lasiurus cinereus (assembly GCA_011751065.1). Lineage (NCBI taxonomy): Eukaryota > Metazoa > Chordata > Mammalia > Chiroptera > Vespertilionidae > Lasiurus > Lasiurus cinereus. The sequence goes on along the minus strand of JAAGEH010000030.1, from coordinate 50,270,108 downwards.
GTATTCTTTATTTAAGTCAACGTAAGCTTAATTTCTGATTGGTCCTTTTTCATATTCTTGAGGGTCTCACTAAATTTCTCAGAGGTTCTAGAAGATTCTTGAGTAACCTTTTACGCATGGTTTTGAACGCTATATTCAGTATTTTGCTTTCATTCATTTATTTCATTTGTGACTTGTTTCTTTGTCTCCACATGTTGGCTGCTTCCCTGTATTTGTTTCTGTGCACTGGGTAGCTCCTAAGTCTCAGTGAGTTGATAGAGTGGCCTTAAGTGGTTGATGCCCTATAGGGCCCAGTGGCTCAGCTCCCCAGGCACCTGAAGTAGATGTTCTTGGTGCACCCCTTTGAGGGTTGTTAGTAAAGTCTTTTTTAAAAAAATATATATTTTATTGATTTTTTACAGAGAGGAAGGGAGAGGGATAGAGGATTAGAAACATCAATGAGAGAGAAACATTGATCAGCTGCCTTCTGCAACCCCCTACTTGGGATGTGCCCTTGACCAGAATAGAACCTGGGACCTTTTAGTCTGCAGGCCGATGCTCTATCCACTGATTCAAATCGGTTTCGGCTGTTTGCATAGTCTTGTTGTAGTTAAGCCTTGATTACTGTTGGTATCACTGGGAGGAATCAGGCCAATTGATGACCAGCTGTGTCTACACTGAAAGATATGTTGTGCAGGAGACATACTTATGGGACAGGACTTATTTCAGTAGGGCTTTGGTGCTCACTGAGTCTTCCCCTTGAGTGTGTCTCTTATGGATGTGAAGAGTTGTAATCTGGTATGGTCTGACTCTGACGACTGGATACACTGGCTCTTGGATCTCCAAGGAGGTGTAAGGTCAGCCACTGTCTGGGCTGCCCAGCAGAACTTACAGAGACATCTGTAGATTGCTCTTCTTTGTATGGGGTTTGGAAGTGCCCAGATGAGGCCCAGCTGTGAAGCAAGGCCACTGCTGCTGCTGCCACCAGGCCTTGGGTCTTCTTTTGGAAGCCTTAGGGCTCTCTGACCCAACTACAGTTTGACAGGTTTTAGGTGAAAGGACAGTCCATTCATATGCAAAAGCCAATACATACTGCTTGGGAGGGGTTGTAAATTGGGTGGGGCAGGGTCTCTGGGAATCACCAGGGTGGAGCAAATAGCAATGGCTACCAGTCAGCCCTGAATTGGAGAGGTCCTTGGTTCTCCACGCCCTGCACTTCCATGTAGTAACGGTCACTGTGAGCACAACTAAGAGGAAGCCATCCTTGCGTTCTTGTCCAGATGTCAGACAGTTCAGTTTCTCCCCATATGTGCCTGGATCCCCCAGAGTCTCGCTGGGAACTGGAGTTCAGAGCAAGTGGGAGCTTGTATCTCCCTCCTGGTTAAAAGAGCTGCACATCTACCCTGCAAGGCTTTCAATCAAAATTGAAGGTGAAATCAAAAGCTTCACAGACAAAAAAGGACTAAGGGAATATATTTCCACCAAACCAGCAATGCAAGAAATGTTAAAGGGTCTGCTGTAATAAAAAGAAAGAGGAAGTGAAGACGGAACTCGGGGGTAAGGACTAAAAATGGCAACAGATAAGTACTTATCAATAATAACTTTAAATGTAAATGGATTAAATGCTCCAATCAAAAGACATAGAGTAACTAATTGGATAAGAAAACATGATCCATATATCTGCTGTCTGCAAGAAACCCACCTCAGGAAAAGAGATGCACACAGATTGAGAGTGAAGGGATGGAAGATGGTATTTCAGGCAAATGGAAATGAAAAAAAAGCTGGGGTTGCAATATTTATATCTGACAAATTAGATCTCAAAGTGAAGGACATAACAAGAGATAAAGAAGGCCACTTCATAATACTAAAGGGAACAGTCCAACAAGAAGAAATAACTCTGGTAAACATATATGCACCCAATACAGGAGCACCTAAATACATAAAAAAAACTCTTCGAGGATATTAAGGGAGAGATTGACAGCAATACAATCATAGTAGGAGACTTTAATACCCCACTGTCACCATTGGACAAATCCTCTAAACAAAAAATCAGCAAAGAAACATCAATCCTAAATGACTCACTAGACCAGATGGAATTAATTGACATCTTCAGAACATTTCACCCCAAAGCCACAGAATATACATTCTTCTCCAGTGCACATGGGTCATTTTCAAAGATAGATCATATGTTGGGTCATAAGAAAAGTCTCTTCAAATTCAAGAAGATAGAAGTCATATCAAGCATTTTCTCAGACCACAGTGGCATAAAACTGGAAATCAACTATAATAAAAACAGTAGAAAGAAATCAAACACATGGAGACTAAACAGCATGCTATTAAACAATGACTGGGTAAGCAGAGAGATCAAGGAAGAAATAAAAAACATCATGGCAACAAATGACAATGACAACACAACAATACAAAATTTATGAGACACAGTGAAAGCAGTCTTGAGAGGGAAGTTCATAGCCCTACAAGCCTACTGCAAAAATAGGAAACAATGGTAATAAATTACCTAACCCTACAAGTCAAAGAGCTAGAACAAGAACAACAAGAAAAGCCCAGTGTACTCAGAAGGAAGGAAATAGTGAAGATCGGAGTGGAGATAAACAACTTGGAGACCAAAGAAACAATCAAAAGATCAACAAAACCAAGAGCTGGTTCTTTGAAAGGATAAAAAAGATTGATGGACCTCTAGCCAGGCTCACCAAGAAGCAAAGAGAGAAGACCCAAATAAACAAAATCAGAAATGAAAGAGGAGAAATAACAACAGACCCTGTGGAAATACAAAGCATTGTTAAAAAATACTATGAACAACTCTATTCCAATAAACTGGACAACCTGCAAGAAATGGACATTTTCCTAGAAAAATATAACCTTCCAAAACTAAATCAGGAAGAATCTAAACATCTCAATAGGCCAATAACTATGGAAGAAATTGAAGCAATCATCAAAAAGCTTCCAGCAAACAAAAGCCCGGGACCAGATGGCTACACAGGAGAGTTTTACCAAACATTCAAGAAAGAATTAAAACCTATCCTCCTCAGACTATTCAAAAACATTCAAGAAGAAGGAACACTTCCAAACACCTTCTATGAAGCCAGCATCACCCTAATACCAAAACCAGATAAAGACAACACAATGAAAGAGAATTATAGGCCAATATCTCTCATGAACATAGATGCCAAAATCCTCAACAAAATTCTAGCAAATCGGATGCAGCAGTACATCAGAAAGATCATACACCATGACCAAGTTGGATTTATCCCAGGAATGCAGGGATGGTACAAAATCTGCAAATCAATAAATGTGATACATCACATAAACAAATTGAGAGATAAAAATCACATAGTCATATAAATTGATGCAGAAAAAGCACTTGACAAAATCCAACACCCTTTCTTGATAAAAACTCTCAGCAAAGTGGGAATAGAAGGAGCATACCTCAACATCATAAAAGCCATATATGATAAACCCACAGCTAACATCATACTCAATGGACAAAAACTAAAACCATTTCCCCTAAGAAAAGGAACAAGACAGGGATGCTCACTCTCACCTCTCCTGTTCAACATAGTACTGGATGTATTAGCCATTGCAATTAGACAAGAAGAAGAAATAAAAGGCATCCAAATTGGAAACGAAGAAGTAAAGCTGTCCTTATTTGCAGATGACATGATATTGTACATAAAAAAACCCAAAGGACTCCATTCCAAATCTAATTGACTTAATTAATGAATTTGGCAATGTAGCAGGATACAAAATTAATGATAAGAAGTCTGTGGCATTTCTATACACTAATAGTGAAATTATAGAAAAAGAGACTAAAAAAGCAATCCCATTTACCATCGCACCAAAAAAATTAAGATACCTAGGAATAAACCTAACTAAAGAGGTAAAAGACCTATATGTAGAAAACTACAGGACACTGAAAAAAAGAGATAGAGGAAGATGTTAACAGATGGAAGAGCATACCATGCTCATGGATTGGGAGAATCAACATCATTAAAATGTCCATAGTACCCAAAGCAATCTACAGGTTCAATGCACAACCCATTAAAATACCAACGACATATTTGACAGACCTAGAAAGAATTCTTCATAGATTGATCTGGAACAAAAAAAGACCACGAATAGCTACAGCAATTTTGAGAAAGAAGAATAAAGTAGGTGGGATCTCAATACCAGATTTCAAGCTATACTACAAAGCAACTGTTCTCAAAACAGCCTGGTACTGGCACAAGAACAGACATATAGACCAATGGAATAGAATAGAGAGCCCAGATATCCACCCAAACCACTATGCTCAACTAATATTTGACAAAGGAGGCATGAACATTCAATGGAGCCAAGATAGCCTCTTCAATAAATGGTGTTGGGAAAATTGGACAGATACATGCAAAAAAATGAAACTGGACCACCAACTTACACCAAATACAAAAATAAACTCAAAATGGATACAGGACTTAAACATTAGAAGGGAAACCATAAAAATTCATAGGCAGCACAATCTCAGATATATGCCGAAAGAACTTCTTCACTGATACTACTCCAAAGGCAATTGAAGCTAAAGAAAAAATAAACAAATGGGACTACATCAAAATAAAAAGCTTTTGAACAGCAAAAGAAACCATCAACAAAACAACAAGAAAGATCACTGTATGGGAGAACATATTTGCAAATGATATCACTGATAAAGGTTTAATCTCCAAAATCTACAGCCAACTTATACAACTTAATAAAAGGAAGATAAACGATCCAATAAAAAAATGGGCAACGGACCTAAATAGAACCTTTTCGAAAGACGACAGAAGGAAGGCCAAGAGACACATGAAAACATGTTCAAGGTCACTAATCATCCGAGAGTTGCATATCAAAACGACAATGCGTTACCATCTTACACCTGTCAGAATGGCAATCATCAACAAATCAACAAACAACAAGTGTTGGCGAGGATGCGGAGAAAAAGGAATGCAGACTGGTTTTGCCACTGTGGAGAACAGTATGGAGTTTTCTTAGAAAACTAAAAATGGATCTCCCATTTGACCCTGTAATCCCGCTCTTAGGAATTTATCCTAAGAAATCACAAACACCAATCGGAAAGGATTTATGTACCCCTATGTTCATAGCAGCACAATTTACAATAGCCACAATTTGGAAACAGCCTAGGTGCCCGTCAGCAGATGAATGGATCAGAAAACTGTGGTACATCTACACAATGGAATTCTATGCTGCCATTAAAAAGAAGGAATTCTTACCATTTGCAGCAACCTGGTTGGAACTGGAGAACCTTATGCTTAGTGAAATAAGCCAGTCAATGAAGGAGAAGCATTACATGATCTCACTCATTTTTGGGTAATAAAGAACATTATAAACTGATGAACAAAAGGATAGATACAGAGGTAGTAAAGCATCAGACTGTGAAATTACAGCAGGAAGATTAAAGTTAGGTGAGGTAGATAAGAGATCAATCAAAGGACTTGTATGCATGCATATAAGCATAACCAATGAACATTGACACTGGGGGTTTGGGGTATGCCGGGGAGGGAGGGGGGTAATGGGGAGATATGTATAAAAAATTAATAAAAAAAAGATTAAAAAATAAATAAATAAAGAGCTGCACATCCAAGTGCCAGCACTTTCCCTGCCTCTGCACCTCTTACCAGTCTCAATGCGCTTTCTTCACCTCTCCAGCTGTGCAACTTCCACTCAGTCAGCTTTCCTGCGGTTCTAGATGGTAGTTGTTTTGCCATTTAGTTGTGCTTCTGATGTGGTTGTGAGAGGCATCTTGGTTCTCCAGTTGGTTTAATTTTCTATGACTTGGTTTTTAAATGTGGCCTCCTGTTATGTGAAGAGCCAGGGTCTGAGAAAACCTCAGCATGTTTGTTGATTCCAAAGAAATAGCCTGGAGGACTGGCTTTGAAAGACCTGGGTTTGTTAGGACTTATGTGCGCACTTGTGATGGAGGACCGGTGAAGTTTTCCCCCAAGTCCCATCCAGCCTGGGGACAGATCACACTGCGGTGGTGGGGAGAGCAGAAGGCCAATGAAATTTTACCTGAACCCAGACTTTCCCAGTACATTGTTGTGTAGAGCACAGAAAACAAAGCAGAACAGGGCATGCAGGGGGTGGGGGACGTGCTCGTGCTCAAGCTGAATGACATTATCTCTCTGCTGTTATTTAGAGTCTGGGCTCACACCCCAAAACAGTTTTTGTTTGGCCATTACTTTTTATTATTATTATTTATTGTATTTTTATTGATTTCAGAGAGGGAGAGAGAGATAGAAACATCAATAATGAGAGAGAGTCATTGATCTGCTGCCTCTTGCTCACCTCACACTGGGGACCAAGCCTGCAACCCAGGCATGTGCCCTGCCTGGGAATCAAACCATGACCTCCTGGTTCATAGATCTATGCTCAACCACCGGGCGCTGGCTGGGCTGTTTGGTTATTTCTTGATAGAGAGGCTGGCCAGGCTGCAAAGGTCAGTACCATAGTCTGCTTACTGATGGCCTTCATCATATCCCACAGGGTGGGAGGGGAAGTTGGAAGCTGGGAAGGGCCCATGTCCCCATTTACCATACAACTATCAAGCTCTTCCCTGGCCAAATCTCATTACCAAAACAATCAAATAGCTATAAGATATCCAGGTTCCAATGCATATGTACTTATTTCAAGGAAAATTGGATAAAGCAACTTTCAGTACCAGAAGGAAATCTGAACTGAAGCAGAAGGTGTGCTGGTGATATTTTTATAAATGCAGCTCCAGGAAAAGATAAAGCTGCTGTAGTTCTGGGGACTGTGGGGAGAGCAGCTTTGTCTTCAACCACAGGGGAGAATAAGAGCCAGAAAATTAGGCCCAATCCATCCATGAACCAGGGGTAAAAAGAATTCAGCTCTGTCACTGGGGTAGAAGTGAGCATTAGCTGCCTTCACATTTCAGCAGGAGACATTCTCCACAAGCCTCTGTAGGAAGCCAGAGACCTACTAATTATAAATTATTTATAATTTACATAAAGAACCATGCCTAGACCCAAATTATAAAGTTAATGGTTAACATTCGCATGTTTAAGCTTTCTAGAGGTCAATGCTTTATCATAGTATCTCATGTAGCCTCCAAACAACCTGGAGGTGGGTGTTGTCATGTCTCATTTTATAGATCAGGAAACGGAAGCACAGAAGGGTTAAGTGAGCAATAAAGCTAGACATTTCTGAATGTAGGGTCTATGCTCTAATGCTACTTTTTCATGGCACCTACATAATTTGACTTTCACCTCAATGAGTGGTCTTTTAATGAACTGTTTCTTCTTTATTTTAGTCTCTTTTCTATTTAAGTCAACTCACTTAATTAGGGAAGAGAAAGAGGTCACAAAGGATGAATAAGAGCAAAATGCTGAGCCTTGGAGGAGTGGCTGATGCTTAGTACCCTTGCAGTGTCCCTACCCCTAGCCCCCTAGCCCCTCCAGTCTGGCATAGTGAACCTCTCAGCACATGCACCCCAGTTAATAGAGTGTCTACCCACTAGACTGGAAGCCCCTGAGGGTGAGGACTATCTTATTAGTGCTAGGACTCAGTCTGTTCTGCTAACTTAAGGTTTAGTTTATTTTTCTTGTCCTTTGAGGTATAAAGTTAAGTTGTTGATTTGAGATTTTCCTTCTCCTTTAATGTAGACATTTATTACTATAAACCTTTGTCTTAGTACTGCTTTTTCTGTATCCCATAGGTCTTGGTATATTGTGATTTTGTTTTCATTTGTCTCAAAACACTTTCTAATTTCCCTTGTGATTTCTCCTCTGACCCACTGGCTGTTAAAGTACATATTGTTCAATTTCCACAGTTTGTGGATTTTTGAGTTTTGCTTCTGCTATTGATTTCTAGTTCCATTCTATTGTGGTCAGAAAAGAATCTTGGTATGATTTTAGTCTTCTTAAATGTGTTAAGACTTGTTTTGTGGCCTAACATCTGATCCATCATGGAAAATGTTTCTTGTGCAATTGAGAAGAATGTGCACTCTGCTGTTGTTGGGTGAAGTGTTATGTCTGTTAAATTCAATTGGTACTTTCTGTTGTTCAAGTTCTGTTTCCTTATTGACCTTCTCTCTGATTAATATATCCATATTGAAGTGGGGCATTGAAATGGCCTTCAATTGCATACAAAAATTCTTTACATCTACCCTTAGCTTTATGTTATCAATATCATAATTCACATCCTTTAAAAATTTGTATCAGTTAACTAATTTTATAACGATAGTTTTTATGCTTCTTTATTTTAAATTATATAATTAAATTATTTCATTATTATAATATTCTATTTTTTTATGTACATAGTTATCTTTACCAGAGTTTTATATTTTCATATGCTTTTGTGTTGTTGTCTAGCATCCTTTAGTTCCAACTTGAAGGACTCCATTTAGCATTTCTTGTAAAGGAAAGTCCAGTGATAATGAATTCCCTCAGCTTTTATTTATCTGGAAAGATCTTTATTTCTCCTTCATTTTTGAAGGGCACTTTGCTAAATATAGTGTGTTGGGTTGGCAGGTTTTCCTTTCTTTTATCATTTTAAATATATCAAGCCAGTCCCTTCTGACCTGGAATAGTTCTGCTAAGAAATCTGCTAATACTCTTGCGGGAGTTCCCTTGTAACTGATGTGTTGCTTTCTCATCACATATAAGGAACCTTTCAGATGAACAAAAGCTGAAGGGGTTCATCATTACCAGACTTACTGATGTAGTTAAAATGAAACAACTTTTCTTACCCATTTCAATGTGGCTGACTGTTCGTGGTTTTGAACTTGCCTAGGGTACTATGACTTCCAAACTGGTTTCTGGAATTCTCATAAAGCTTTTTGAGTGTACATTGTTGTTAAGTTAGTGTCTCTATAAGGGTACAAGTCCTAGTGCTACCTATTCTGCCATCTTGCACTGTCACTCCATATCCTGTTCAGCATTTTTGCTGAAAATGTTTAACCTGAATTTAAAAAAGAGGAAATAATCAAACAAATCCAGGAACAATCTGAAAAAAATTTAGCACTAATAATTAAAAATGTTAATATCATGAAAGTTCTTCCCTTCCTCTTCCCCCACCCAAAAAAGCTGAGAGAGTGTTTGAAATTAAGGGAGACAAAAGAGATATGATAGTCACTGTAGTGAATGAAGCTTGATTGGATTTCAAATTTTAAAATAAAGCCATGAAAATCACTTTGGGCATAATTGAGGAAATTTGGATACATACTGCTTGGGTGTTATAATGGTGAATATATAAAAGAATATCCTGTTCCTAGGAGATATATACTAAAATATTTAAGGGGAAACTCTCATGTCTGCAATACACACAATACACACGTGCACATGCGTGCACACACACACACACACATGCACATACGAGAAAATGTTTGGCAGGATTCTACTATGATTATTAAACAGTTGTTTTATACTGATTAAGAAAAGAAAGTGGCACCTCTCTGAACCAGAAGGAATATGGCAGGAACAAATGATGCATTTATTTAAAAAGATTGGTTGGTTAATTAGAGACTCTGGGAAATTACAGACTCAGTAAGCCTGGATTTCAGTTTGACAAGACTTCCTGAAGGACCTGGGGAGAGAAATGTGTATTGGCTACAACTGTTTGCTAGACCCTGATCTAGATGAAAGGCAGATAAAGATGAATAAGCCAAATTCTTGCCCTCAAGGAGCTCTCAATTTAGTGGATTTTTGTTTGAATTAATAATAAGCAGTTAAACAAAAATATCACAAGGTGGATGGACCAATGAACAGTTAGCTGGATTTCTGTTTCTAGTTTAGTGTAATTTGACTTTTTGAAAAATCAAAAGCATGGAGACACAGAAGACATAACAACTGAATTTTTAGATGACAGAAATTTGGGAGTGGTAACTAAAAGGTTGGATATCTGAACCAGTATTTTTAAAAAGTTTTAACAGATTTATTAGGTATAAATTGAATCTTAACTTAGTTTCAAAATAACTAATGAGGCAAGTTGAAGGACTCAAAAATAACCTCTAACTTAATTTATGTTAAACAAAGAAACAAACAAACGTAATTTTTTAGTCAACCACAGACTCAGTATGCCCCAGGAGCAAAATGTGGTTGCTACAAATACAAATGCAACCAGAGGAGAAAATAGAAGTAGCACATCTGGAATGAGGGAAGTTATACTACCACTGTTCCTGTTATGGTCTAGTCTTTCCTGGAAAGAATAGTGTATTGTTTTGAACATGACATTTCAAGAAGGGTATACAGTGGTATCTTGAGATACGAGTGCCCTAACATACGAGATTTTTGAGATATGAGCCGTGTCGAGCCAGCGATTTTTTGCTTTGAAATATGAGCAACATTTGAGATACGAGTAATCGCGCGGATCAGCCAGCTGCACACGACCCACCAGTTTACCGCCACTGGAGCGTCTCATAGTTTCCCAGGCCTCAGTCAGTGTGCTTGTTTACCTTGTTGTCGAAGCATCTTTTGTGCATTTACATACTTTATCACATTTCTTTTTATAACCATGGGTCAGAAGAAAGCGAGTGGAAAGGTCAGTGCTCAGAAGAGGATGATGTCTATTGAATTAAAGCGTGAATTCATAGAAAAATATGAGCAAGGTGTGCGAGTGGCCGACTTGGCGAGGCAATATGGGCGTAGTACTTCAACGATATGCACTGTGCTTAAACAGAAGGAGTCGATAAAGGGTATAACGCCAGCTAAGGGCATTACAATAATTTCTAAGCTCTGTAGCTCTCTCCATGAAAAGATGGAGAATCTACTGATGGTGTGGTGACGGAGAAGCAGTTTAAAGGAGATATATTAACACAGGCCATCATATGTGAGAAGGCGCCAGCAATTTACGGTGATTTGCTGGAGCAGACCTTGTACACTTCCACGGACGAAGCATCGAAAGACTCATTTAAAGCCAGTAGAGGCTGATTTGATAACTTCAGGAAAAGGTCCGGCATTCACTCCATCGTCAGGCATGGTGAGGCAGCAAGTTCGGATGTGAAGGCAGCTGAGGATTACCTCAAAACTTTTTCTGAACTGATGGAAGCCAAAGGATATATCCCCCAGCAAGGCTTCAACTGTGACGAGTCAGGGATTTTCTGGAAGAAGATGCCAAATAGGACTTATATGATGGCAGAGGAGAAGGCGATGCCAGGCCACAAACCCATGAAGGATAGGCTAACTCTCGCACTGTGTGCCAATGCGAGTGGTGACTGCAAGATCAAGCCTCTGCTCGTATACCATTCGGAAAACCCCAGAGTCTTTAAGTCACATAAGATTTTAAAAGATAAACTGCAAGTTATGTGGAGGGCAAACCCAAAGGCATGGGTCACCAGGCAGTTCTTTGTGGAGTGGATAAACCTGGTTTTCGGCCCTTCTGTTAAGAAATATCTACAGGAAAACAACCTAACCATGCAAGCCCTCCTCGTCCTCAACAATGCTCCTGCTCACCCACCGAACCTCAAAGATGAACTCCTCGAAGAGTTCAAGTTTATAAAGGTTGTCTATCTACCTCCCAACGCCACTCCTATCCTGCAGCCCATGGATCAGGAGGTGATTTCTAATTTTAAAAAGCTGCACATCAAGCACCTGTTCCGGCGCTGCTTTGAGGTGACGGAGAACACAAACCTCACCCTTGGAGAGTTCTGGAAGAACCACTTTAACATCGTGATATGCCTCAGAATTATTTATTTATTTATTTTAGGATTAGGGCTAGGGCTAGAGATAGGGCTAGGGCTAGGGGTAGGGTTAGGGTTAGGGTTAGGGTTAGGACTAGGTTTAGACCTAGAATTTGGGTTAGGGCTAGGGCTAGGTCTAGAACTAGGGCTAGGGTTAGGGTTAGGTTAGGGTTAGAGTTAGGGCTAGGGGTAGGGCTAGGGCTAGGGCTAGGGTTAGGTTTAGGCAAAGGGCTAGGGTTATGGTTCCATTAGAACTAGGGCTAGGGCTAGGGCTAGGCTTAGGACTAGGTCTGGTGGTAGGTTAAGGGTTAGGGTTAGGGTAAGGGCTACGATTAGGCTTAGAGTTAGGGTTAGGGCTAGGTCTAGGTTTAGGTGTAGGATTAGGGCTATGGTTAGTCTCAGTGTTAGGGCTAGGCAAAGGGTAGGGTTAGGCCTAGGGTTACAGTTAGGGTTAGGGCTAGGGCTATGGTTATGGCTAGGGCTAGGGCTCGGTCTAGAGTTATGGTTTAGATTAGGTTCACGAATATGGTTAGGATTTGCCTCAGAATTATTGATCAGGCCTGGCTGGGTATTACAACGAGGACTTTGACCTCTGCATGGAAGAAGCTGTGGCCTGAGGCCATAGCCGAAAGGACCTTCAAGGATTCGAACCCGAGGTGCCAATGGAGGAGGAGATAGTGTCTCTGGGAAAATCCATGGGCCTGGAGGTGGATGAGAGAGACGTGAATGAGCTCGTTGAGGAGCACTCTCTGGAACTCACCTCGGAGGAGTTACAAGAGTTGCAGTCTCAGTAACATGTGGAGGTTCTCCAAGAAATTGGTTTCGAGGAGGAACCAGAGGTGGAGGAGATCTCTACAAGTGAGATAAAGGAGATCTTAGGAATGTGGGAGAGGGTGTCATACTTCGTGGAAAAGAAACACCCCGAAAAAGTTGCTACTGGTTGTGCATTGGAGCTGTTCAATGAGACTTGCCTTACCCATTTCAGAAACATTCTGAAAGGGAGGAAGAGGCAAACCTCGTTGGACACGTTTTTATTGAAATCGGCCAAAAATGCAAAGACCAGTAGCAATTAAGTTCAGTGAAGATTAGTTAAGTTACATTCAGTTTAGGGATAAAGTGTAGCATTAAGAGTGTAATGAGTAGGTAAATACACTTTATAAAACCTTTACATTCTCTTTTATTATGTTTTTATACAATACTTGTCATTTATAAATACATTTTTCTTATTCAAAAACATGTAACAAGAACAACTGGGGTGGCATTTTGGGGGCTGGAACGGATTAACAGCATTTCAATTGATTTCAATGGGGAGATTTGCTTTGAGATACGAGCAACTTGATATAAGAGCAAGGTTATGGAACGAATTAAACTCGTATCTCGAGGTACCACTGTACTCATAAATTCTCTCTTCCTCATACAGTGTGTCTTTCATTGATGATAGACTGCTGAAAATGCATTGAGAATTTTAATAATCATCAAACCAAAAAAAGTTTTAATGAATGATTCAAACTTAAGACCTAGAAGTCAAAATACTCATGAATATGGATTAGACTTTGTCTTCCTGGACCTTGTCATTACATTCTGCAGATTTTACCTTTCTCTTCTCTAATTGCCTCCATGATACACTATCATATATAGTCTTTACTTTAGCTCAGGATTTCCCCTCTGACAAAGACTCTTTCTTTAGCGAAACTTTAATTAGGCTCCTCTGAGCCCTCTTTTCAACTCAGCCTTGTCCTTGGGCCCTGTCTTCGACCTGTTGTAGCAAGAAGTCTACTAAGTCATTTTATTTTATTTATTTATTATTTTTTTACATATATTTTATTGATTTTTTACAGAGAGTAAGGGAGAGGGATAGAGAGTTAGAAACATTGATGAGAGAGAAACTGATCAGCTTCATCCTGTACACCCCGTACTGGGGATGTGCCTGGAACCAAGGTACATGCCCTTGACCGGAATCAAACCTGGGACCCTTGAGTCCACAGGCCAATGTTCTATCCAGTGAGCCAAACCAGTCAGTGCTCTACTAAGTCATTTTAGTGAGGATCAACTAAAATGTCTTCACACTCTTTCTTTTCTCTTTCTCCCTCAGAATTTATCTACTCCTGTGGTTTATGACTTTTTACTTTTTTCAATAACTCAGAAATGTGGAGTTGCATGTTGAGTCTCTCCTTGAATTACAATGCTGTTATCCAACATTAAAAGAGTAAAGAGGCACAGGATAAGAAAGTTAAAATGTATGTAGAAGTGCTTTTGCCTATGTTATCTCATTTAAATAACATAGGCAAGTCCATAACAACCCTGTTCTGTTCAGGTATTAGCATTCCTGTTTTTCATATGTGGGCATTGAGGCTCAGAGAGCCTCAAATCAAACTTTTACAGTGATTTACACCTAGATCTGTGGCTTCTATTTGAGGACTTTTCAACTATAGTATAACTACCTCTCTTTTAGAACTTACAGTCAGTATTATTTATTCACCCCATCCATTTACTAATGAACAAACATTACACGCCTACTAGTGTCGCTATTTCAGGACTGGGGGTAAAGAAATTAATAAGACACAGTATTTTCTTTCTGAAGCTAACAATCTAGTAAAGGAGACTGAGCAGGCAGATGCCAGCAGAAGGTAGCAGGGGCTTTGATGAGTTGTGGAATGAACAGTTTACCTCTATACCAGGGAAGTCAGCCAGGAAAGGGCATTGGTAGGGTCTTGGATGAGGAGTAGAAATTTGACATTCCATTCTGGTATAACTATTCCTTTTATTTAACTTTTCAAGTTTCTAGGTCTTATCTCCCTCCCCACTACACATTTGCATGTAGTAAGCCCTCAAATTGCTATTGAATGAGAACTTTGAGCAGGATTGTGGCTGTAAGGTTATAAAGTATCCACACTTAATTCTTACATAAATATCTCAATTCAAACAGATGGTAGCTCATCACACATACCAGAGTACTTGTCAGTGTAATATGTTTCCTCCCTAATCTGTAAGAGAAGAAATTATGTGGCAGTGAAGATTCATGAGGTCACACAGCTCTCAGAATCAGAAAGCTGAGCAGGATCTGCTCACATTTGTAGCAACTATCACCTGAATGTGCCCAACTCTTCAAGGAACAGCTAGAGGTAGAGCCTGAGCTGGAACAGACATGCATTTCATCACACTTGGCAAGAAAAGGGTCCACAAGTGTGCATCCAGGATAGAGATGCTAATGGCTTATTAGGATCTTGCAATTCAGCCAACCTCTTACCACCTGGATGTTAATGGCTGCAATTAGTTATCCACCTTCGTCGGACCCTGGGAAACCTGGCAAGTGCTGTTCTGCCCTATAGAAACTATTTTGTTGCAGAAAAAGGCCTTTTCCCCCCTTCTCTCACCACTAAATTTATAGACCAGAGGGGTGGGAGGAGGAAGCAATTCTTTCTAATAGTTCTGAAACCTGAAGTTTCATAAAAGCCCCTTATCTCCCTGACTTTCTCATATGTCTTCATCTGTTCTATTGACTCTCTTTGATGGAATATACCAGCAGGTGCTGCAAAGTGCTTTTTAATACTTTAGTAAACAGTTGGGAGAGGAACCTCATTACAGATAAAGTGAGAAGTGAAGTCAGACAGCCCATTTATCTTACTCAAGATGAAATAAGGGCTATTGTTCAATTAGGCTAAAATAAAGTCTTTCATGTTTCCTTCCTAATGTCTTCTTCTGGAGGCAGAGGAATGGAGCTGGAGGAAGGCAGATGAGTAAGCTTCTGAAATATTGCCCAGGAATGTGACTACAGAAAAATATCCTATTTTGTGGAGGGGTGCTGGGCACAGGCGGGAGGGGCATGGGCCTGGACAGCTGCTCTTATAGAAGTTGCTTTGCACTGATTTCTGCTGGAATGTCTGATTAGGAAGCAGGGACTTGGGAGAGTTAAGGGGCCATCCGAGAGAGAGCCAGCTCAAGCCCCTTTTCAGTCCTGGCCCTGGGACTTTAATTAGCATACTTGGGAAAGGAATGAGCAGGCAGAGGCAGATGACACAGGATTATCATTGGGCTTTAGGAAGAGCAGTTAAGAGTTTGATCCAAACCTAAACGGTATGAAGATTGTACATCAGCTTTAATCCTTTAGCCATTCATCACAGCAATTTTTTGGGCTGATTTTTAATGGGGGTGAAATGGGGAGAAGTGTTGGGTTGAAGGGTGGGGTGCAGGGATTGGGAAAGGATAGTGATAGGGGAGGAGAGAAATAAAGCTCTTCTTGTCAGCCAAAGCTTGCACCTGACCTTCTCAGCTGCTGTGTTGGTAAAGAGAATTGCTTTCATTTCTTTTCTCCCTTGGATAAACATGTTTATTCTAAAAAAAAAAAAAAAAAGATTTCATTTTGGCTTCCAGACTGTTAGTCTGGAAGAAGGCTAAGATCTTTCCTAGGTGATATCTCCCACAACTTTTCCACCTTGCTTGCATCAGATCAGATTTAGCCTAAAATACTTGATTCATTTTTTTTTTAAGGCAGCCAGAATAAGGCCCAAATTCGGACTCATTCAGACCTTTCAGGTGCAAAAACCTCTTCCTGCTCTCATTAGTGACTTTGCTTTATATATCCTATTTAGGGTCATATATACTTCCATTCCTTTGACTATAACTCCAGAATTTTTTTTAAATGTATCTAGATAGGAAATGCAAAGTATTCATCCATTTCATCAAAACATTTTTGTTAGCCTTAGAGAATCACCCATGAATGTCAAATGGTATTCTGATTCAGTTCCTGATTAGGTTCTTAAAATAAGAGGATTTTACTTCCTCAAAACTTCCTCTCCTTCAAAGGATAACCAGGTGCCCCATTGAGAAGGGCAGCAACCTCCTGCCAGATGGCCCACAGGAAAGTGAAGACTGTAGCAACTGTCACTACATCAAACACTAAGTCTGGGAGCACCTGTCTGCCCCAGAAGCTCCAGATCCATGTCCCAAAGCTCACTCTCAAGCCCTCACGCAAGAGAAAATACTTCAGAAATCACTTAGAATACTTTACTCACTGTATATCTAATAGCGCAGGGTGAGAAACTTGGATTGGGTTTATGGAATGGTAGCAAAATAATATCTTATTATTAGGATAGAGTAGTTTTGAAGGAATGTGCCAGGAAGCAAAGAACAGCTGGGAAGCTTTTCATGAAGTTACTCACTTTTGAGGGGAGAATTGAACTCTGGTACTTACTGGGGTGAGTAGAAGTGGACAAGAACTAGGCAAGACCCAGAGAGTGAAGCCAAATGGCCAACTTCCAATGCCTCTTGAAAACCACTTTTAAGTAGTTCTTGGGTGAGTGGTTAGAGTAGCAGCCATTATAACGGCAATTGTATGTATAACCCTCAGCCTTACCTGTGATCCATGAGCTCCTTCAGGGCAGAAATCCTGGCTTTCTTTTTAATCCTGATTCTTTCATTTTATTAGTAGGCACACAGAGTGTATAAATGTGGCTGAGCTGATTTAAACTCGCTTGGTGGATGGCTTGACATGTCCCATGACTGTAGACTACAGCAAATACAACATTTTCTACTTTTCCAGCAAGTCCAGTAGGAAATCTTCATAAAATGGAAAGCTGGAATAAGCATGTTTTTCCACAAATGTTCCTATCTCTACAGAGGGGTGTGTGGATGGTGTTAGGCAAGGGGAGGTCCTCACGCTTTCTCACTGCTGCATTCATTAACTTCAAGTCCATAAGTTAGTTGACTATTATTCATAAGTAAGACCATTAAACTTCAAATTCAGTTACTCCATTAAAGAACTCATCCTTAAGTTACTAAGGTAGTTTTCCAGAGAACTTTCAACGAAGAAAGAGGTTCCTTGGCCAGGATTTTCTTTTCAGAGAAAGGAGAAGAGAAGCTAAAATAAGTTTCCCCAATTTTTTCATTCAAGGAGTTTAACCTCCATCCAGGAAATAAAATGAAAATGAGTCACAGTTAATAGGCAACAGAAAACAGAAGAATTAGGTGTGTAACCATGAGAGAGTTTCTTAAAACTAAGATATGGATTGGAAATCTGGCAAGCACTCATCCTCTAATACATCCAAATCCATGTATGGAGTTAGATTTTGACCTTTTCATGGGACTTCAGGCTGGCAATATACAACCCAGGGAATGCCTACTCATTGGAGGAGAACGCGTGACTTTCCATGGGCCCTTAAATAATTTTAAGGGAATCTATTTCTAGGTCCTCAGTTTCCAACTGTACTTTGTCCTGCTGGTTCTTTCTATCTTCTCTTTTAAACCCCCTTCTTTACAAATAAAGACAAGTAGCTTACCCATCCTAAGTCTTATGAATGAATATGTTTGACCCAGGGCAACAAACAAAAGAGCAATTCCAGGATGCCTGGCTCACAAAGGGAGTCCTATAAGCACTAGCAGAAAATATTAAAGGGAGTGGTTCCTTATTTCAGTCAAGAGACTAACTCTTGTTAAAACTCTGAAGGCTTTTTTATTTATCCACCCATCTATTTATTCATCTATCCATCCATCCATACATACATATACACATACAAACATTCATCTTCTAGTTAGAATTCAAAAGTGAAATGGTTGTTTCAGGGGTGGGCATTAATATGCTTATTTGAATTGAAAAATAAGGTAAGACTTTTCTGAAGAAAGTGAGTCTGATGGAGATGAATTGACTTGACAATGAAAACTGGGTTTGTCAAGGTATATGGTACATGCTATCTATAAATTGAACAAACTGTGTAGCTGCAAGATTTTGACAAAAATATACTCAGAGCCTATAGGCATCATAGCATATGTTGGACATTAAACATATGATGAAAAGAAAGATTTTTAAAATTATTTTTTTTTATTATTAATTTTTTATACATATCTCCCCATTGCCCCCCCTCCCTCCCAGGCGTACCCCGAACCCCCAGTGTCTGTGATCATTGGTTGTTTATAAGCATGCATACAAGTCCTTTGATTGATCACTTATTTACCTCACCTAACTTTAATCTTTCTGCTATAATTTCACAGTATGTTTGATGCTTTATGATTTTTGTCCTCCTGAGAATTATCAGTCTACTCCCTTTCTGTGCTCCTGATTCTATTATATTCACCAGTTTATTCTGTTGATCAGATTTTTAATTCACTTAATTTTTAGATTCACTTGTTGACAGATGTGTATTTGTTGTTCATAATTTTTTGTCTTTTACCTTTTCGTTCTTCCTCTTCTAAAAGGGTACCTTTCAGCATTTCATATAATACTGGTTTGGAGTTGATGAACTCCTTTAGCTTTTTCTTCTCTGTGAAGGTCTTTATCTGCCCTTCAATTCTGAATGATAGCTTTGCTGGATAGATTATTCTTGGTTGTAGGTTCTTGTTGTTCATCACGTTGAATATTTCTTGCCACTCCCATCTGGCCTGCATCGTTTCTGTTGAGAAATCAGCTGACAGTCGTATGGGTGCTCCCTTGTAGGTAATAAACTGTTTTTCTCTTGCTGCTTTTAATATTCTCTCTTTCTCTTTTGCTCTTGGCATTTTAATTATGATGTGTCTTGGTGTAGTCCTCTTTGGGTTCCTTTTCTTTGGGGTTCTGTGTGCTTCCTCGACTTGTAAGTCTATTTCTTTTACCAGATGTGGGAAGTTTTCAGTCATTATTTCTTTAAACAGGTTTTCAGTATCTTGCTCTCTCTCTTCTTCTGGCACCCCCACAATTCTGATGTTGGTACGCTTGAAGCTGTCCCAGAGGCTCCTTACATTATCTTCACATTTTTGGATTCTTTTCTCTTCTTGCTTTTCCAGTTGAATGTTTTCTGCTTCTTTATATTTCAAATTTTTGACTTGATCCTTGCCTTTCTCTAGTCTGCTGTTAGTACTCTGAATAATAGTTTTCATTTCAGTCAGTGTATTTATTATCTTCTCTTGGGTCTCACTAAATTTATCCATCTTTTCTAGCATATTCTTGCAAAACCTTATAAGCGTGGTTTTGAACTCTATATCCAGTCGTTTTTTTTCCTCCATTTCTTTTGCTTGTAATCCCTTCCCTTGTCTCGGCATTTTCACTGTGCCGGGGAAACTTCTGTGCTGGATTCAGCCGCAGAAGCCTCTGCTGAGCTTGGGAGGGGTGGAGTCTCAGGGCTTAAGGGACCACCTTGCCTTCCAGTCGGCCCCGCCCTCCACGGCCCCTGAGTCTCACGTGACTGGGCAATGGCTGGAGCGGTCCTTGTGCGTGCGCACCCGCAGCGCCTCTAACCGCTGCCTTTCCGGTTCCCCTGCGAACCAGGACCACACGAGTCTAGGTCCCCAGGGTTTCGCCCAAAACAGGGGCCCAGTGGACTCAAAAGTGGCGCAGTTGGGAGGGTCTGTCTCCCGCCCACTCGAGAAAGCCAGCGGCACAATCAGCAATCCGTCCTCCGCGTGGTGCCGTGCGCGACCAGACCTCCGATCCTTTGCAACTCCCCTAAATTTCCGTGCACTTCTCCCTTTTCACAGTCCAAACTCCCCCCGTATGAGTTTCGGCTGGATCTGGGGTTTAGTGTCGTAAGATAAGGGGTTCAATGCCGTTGGGAGTCTCCGTCTCCCTCCTGCCAGAGAAAGCCAGCCAGGTACTCCGGCACCGCTCTCTCAGCGCGCTCGTCTCCGTACCTCAGCTTTTTGCAGCTCCTCTGGGTCTCCGTGAGCCCCTCTCTTTCCCTGTAGTTGTAGAACTTCCACTCAGCCAGCTTTCCTGTGGTTCTGGATGATGTCTGTTCTGTCTTTTAGTTGTAGTTTTGAAATTGTTGTGCGAGGCAGCAGTATAGGTGTTTACCTATGCCGCCATCTTGGATTCTCCTCAGATTTTTAAAATTATTGACACTATTACAGATGTCTCTCATTTTTGTCCCCTTTGTTCCCCTCCTTCCAGTCTCCTGTATCCCTCCTCCCCACAGCCTTCACCACATTGTAAATGGGCTATGCATATATATATTTGTATATATATATATATGTATATATATATATATATATATTTGATGAAAATTGTTTGATGTCAGTTTAAAATTACATAGGGGTGCACATAGATTATTATTTTTTAATTGTAAGGGAATATGCAAGAAAATTTGAAGATAACTGTTGTGAGGATTCAGTGGGGGCTAAGTCAGTCTGGAGCAATCTGAGGAGATGTGTTGAAGTGAGACAGGCCTGGGTGTTAGAGTATGTTAGAATAGCTCAAAGTGAAAAGGCAGGAAAAGGATATCTGGTCATTAGTTCAATGTTGACAGCATGTGCAAGGACTTCGAGATGGTACCAAATGTATCCATTGGCAAATGGTAATGTGATAAGACTCACCTTAGGACAGGAATCAATGGAATGGCAGGGACAATAACACTGGCCACCTCTCAGCCTGAAAAGATCTAATATATTTCTTGCTGGGGAGAAGGAGGGCAGATTTGACAATAGGGAAGGTTGGAAAAGGCTTTGAAAGTCCCATGGAGATAATCTGGATTTTAAGCCATAGGAACAAAGCAAGATCTAATCAATGTTCATCTCTCTCCTTTTCTAATTCCCATAAATTTATTTCAATCTTTTTATCGTGGGATGTTTCTTATGCCATGGCAATTCTTTGTTTACATCTCAGTCTCTTCCATTTTCAGTCAGTAAACTCTTCAATAACATGGTTGTTTCTTATATATCTTTGTAACTTTCACTAGTGCCTAGTGCCTAGCAAGTGACAGAATTTTAATAAATTAAAACAAAAAAAAATTCAAAAGGAAGGCAAAGAGGGATGAGATAGGAAAAGAGGACTCACAGTGCAATAGTCCTATGTACCAGGAACTGTGCTAGTCTTCACAAGTCTGGAAAATAAACACTGCTGGAAATGAACACTTTCTTCTCTGATCAGCTATTGGGCTTTGTCTATAGCTTTGCACTTCCAACTTGGCATATAACCACTTATTTGTCACTAATTTTCACTATGTTGTTGGGTATATGAAGGCTGGTATATGTAACTTACACATAGATGGCATGCAGTAGTTAAAAAGCTACCTTTAAGGAAACAACTAGGCTTAAAAAATGATTTTTCTTGTAACCATTGGGTCACTTCAGCTGACATAGAACATCCTAAAAGTGCAAACCTAGAAAAATAATTTAAGTTTCCTTCTTTTATTTAGTACTTAAATTGGTTTAGAAATGGCCAGAGAACATTGAACAGAAGCATCCTTGTGGGAATGGAACTAACTGCATAAAAAACCTAATCTCTTCAACCTAAATACAATTTTAAGGGAATGAGGAAGAGTCTCTTTAGGACATTGACCAGACATTAGATAAGAGCAGAGATTTTTTTTTTTTTTCCTTTTTAAGCTGGTGAGGTCAGCAAGAATCTTAATTTATTTCTCATGCTTTGCTTAGACAAGATAATGCACTTAGTACTGCTTGGTTGGTCTCAAATGCTTGGCTAGCTCTCAAAGAGCATTTGATTTGGAGAAAGGATAGAATAGGGCGTTCCCAGCCAGCCTTATCAGGACCAGACAGTACTTAGAACTGCAGACCTGATTGTATGTATGCCCTTTTGTGAAATCTTTAAAAGGCTGGATCTGCTTACAGGGCCATTAACTATGGGGTCCCAAAAGTCACCTTACAGAAATGGTTGAGCAACCTTCTCCTAAGTGCACACCAATCACTGGAGCCTTTCACTCTTAACCATTTCCAAACCAATGCACACTTAATAGAGGCAGGGTGAGTTACTAAATAGTTTTGTTAATCCTGTTAACATATTAACTGACTCTGAAATGGGATGGCCAGAGAAGGCAGTTTGGAAGAAGTGGGACTTGCATCCATGCATTCACTCATGAACTCAGCCTTTCTCAACCAGAGTCCTCCATCTAAACCACAGTACACAGAAGGTTGATTTGATTGACCATTTTTTCCTCCTAAGAATTGGTCATGGGCAGTGACATTCTTGATGCATGGGAGAGAAGTTAATTCATTCAGTGGGTGATGGGCATTAGGACCAAATTCTCTTATGAAACTACAGTTTGTTTATTTAATATATGTACTAAATGCTTACTATGTGCCAGACACTGTTACAGGTGTTAGCTATACAGCAGTGAAAAAAACGGATCCCTGCCCTCATGGAACGTACACTCTAGTGGAGAATTCAGATTTGGGATGGAGTTATATGTATGCATATACATATAAATAGGGTGGGGAAAAGTAGGTTTAAAGTTGTTCATATGACAAATAATACAGTAATTAATAAATAATAATGTAAGAATAAACCCCTTGAAAAACGAAGGGATTAAGCCTTAGGAGGACCCTGGCTGTCGACAATCTATATGAGAATTAAGTCAGCCCTTTGCCTATTCAGATTCCCAACCTCCAGTTGCCCATTAAACATATGTTTAAACTGTGCTGCACAGGTCAATAGAAAAAAAATCGCTGTGTAAGTGAACTTGTGCAGTGCCAGCACAGTTCAAACCCATGTTATTCAAGGGTCAGCTGATTAAACAGTAAGTATGCTATGTACCTGGATCCTTTTTGCCATTTATTTTTTAGTTTCAGTTGATATATATATTATGTTAATTTCAGGGGTACTATACCTGGATCTTAAAGAAAGAGATGGAATCTGGATAGTGGAAGGGAAGGGGAGGCTATTTAACATGTTCTGGGAAGGTCAGGCTATATTGAACTGGATCCAGGATCTGACTTGTTTCTGTTCATTTCCCTCAACAATCAGGGCTTACAGGGCAGACTCTCCCCATCACAAACCTCTGAACATCATAATCCCTATGTTGTGACCATTGCCTGGGTTCCCCGTTTTCATCTGTGCTAACGCTTCTGTAGACACCAACTAGACTATTCTTCCTGACACTTCCAGCTGGGTCATGCCCCTCACCTGGCCACTTCAACCATCCATGGTGGCCCATGGCAATGCCTTGTTTGAGTCTCCATTCTCATCAGTCTGCCCCACCCTGTAGGACTTAACTGCTTGTGCCAGTTGTATCGGTTATGACAAGAAAATCTGATGAAAATGTGAGGTGCTGCTAAAAATCATTTCATGGAAATAAAATAAAATTGCCTAGGCTAATTAAGACACTAAAGAAGAATTGAATTGGAACAGGATAATACAACTCACTTATCTTATAAAGATGTCATGAAAATTAGCTAGTCAGTATTCATGGGTTGAACACAAAAGAAAAATTGTTATTGATTTATATATAATGTCTTTGTTGTGTCTTCCAAATCCTCTTCAGCTAATATATAACAGGGGAGGCACCACCAAAGATTAAGTTTAGGAGCCATCCATCATGCTTCTTACTTTTCTTTCTTCCTTTCTTTTCTTTTCTTTTTTCTTTTCTTCTTTGTTTTTGCTTCTCCCTGAAGTAGTAGGGAAGCAAGCAGAGAGAGTGCTGGCTTTGAACCTAGACAATTTTTTTTTTGCTGCCGAGGAAATAGAAGTGGAGCTAGAACTTAGTAAAGAGATGATGAGTTTTCTTCCAATAAAAATGGAAATATTCAGAACTAAAGATGACCCTGACTTTAAATCCTCATGTTTGATGAAAGAAAATGTGTAATATTGAATATATTTTCCTCCTTAGTCAAAGGGGTCCAATTCCATTGTGACATTTTTATTTTTTAAAATATGTTTTTATTGCTTTTAGAGAGAAAGGAAGGAAGAGGGAGGAAAGAAGGAAGGGAGGGAAGGAAAGAGAGAGAGAGAGAGAGAGAGAGAGAGAGAGAGAGAGAGAGAGAGAGATCAACTGGAAACCCCAATCTGGGCATGTGCCCTAACTAGGAATCCAGCCGGCGACCTTTGCCATCTTTCATTGCACAGGAAGACTGAGCTACACAGACTAGAGCCCATAGTGATACTTATGTTATAGCCAAATGAGTGCAGTTTGAACTTGAGGTACAGCCAGACCAATTGAGTTTTTGCTAGGACCTTTATCAACATAACGAGATTAATAATTTACATATAATTATATAAATTGCTGTTTTAAAGTGACATGTGATTGGTATTTTAGATTGCTTATTTCTTATTTAAATATAAACTGTTCCTGCCTCATTTTCTAAAGGAAGATTCTTTGTTGTTTAGTATTTGATGGAACCTTTAAGAGGAAAAATGCTGGGTAATATACCTGGTAGACAGACCTGTTATTATATTAAAATTGAAAAAGTAACTTCCTATAGTTATTCTTTTCTAATTTTTACTTTCCTAAATTCACAAAAAGATCTTTCCTTCTTAAAAATATTAAAAAGTAAGTTAAGTTGTTGCAAAGTAGTTTGCCTCATTTATAGGGGGAAAAGGCCTCATTGGAAATATAACAAATCAACTTGTTTCACTAATAAAAGGTTGTGTTTTTTTTTTTTTGGTAAGAATTAATTTAAAAAATATTTAATCCTCACTTGGGGATATGTTTTTTTAAAAATTGATTTTAGAGATAGAGGAAGGAGGAGAGATAGAGAAACATCCCATAGATGCCCTGGCAAGGGACTGAACCTTTAACTTAGATATGTGTCCTCACTGTGAATCAAATCCATAAACTTTTGGTGTATGGGACAATGCTCCAATCCACTTAGCAAAGCAGCCAGGCTAATAATTGATTTTTGACACTTCAAAAGTATGCCTTATTTGAAGCCAGAGAAGAATATTTGTTCAATAATACTGCACAGATAGGAAACATTGAAATTTCAGTCATTGAATAAATATTTATTGAGATACTACTATGTGCCAGAATAATCTTAATTGGTTACAGTTTCTCAACAGAATATATATATACACACACACATACTAGTGGGTTGTTGCACGAAATTCGTGCACGAGGGGGTGTGGGGGGAAAGTGTCCCTCAGCTCAGCCTGCACTCTCTCCAATCTGGGATCATTCAGGGGATGTCCAACTGCTGGTTTAGGCCCACTGAGATCAGGCTTAAACTGGCAGTCAGACATCCCTCTCACAATTCGGGACCACTGGCTCCTAACCGCTCACCTGCCTGCCTGCCTGATTGCCCCTAACCACTCTGCCTGCCAGTCTGCCTGCCTCCAACTGCCCCCCTACTTGCCAAACTGATTGCCCCCAACTGGCCCCTGCCAGCCTGCTCACCCCCAACTGCCCTCTGTTCCTGGTTGATCGCCCCTAACCGCCTCTGCCCTGCCACTATAGCTTTGTCTGGAAGGATGTCCAGAAGGTCTCCTTGTCTAATTAGCATATTACCCTTTTATTAATATATATATAAAGGTATATATATACCTTTTAAGCACTGTTGGAAAAGCTTATGTGCTTCAGAATAACATTGTTAATACATGTTAGTGAATTTAAGAAAAGCAAAATTGAAATAGAGTCCCTTTCCAGTACAAAAATCAAAATCAGTTGTAAAGTTTAATAGAGAATAGCTCTGTATGTTGGCTTGCCTATTAATTTGCTTCAGAAAGTTTAGGACTAGATCACCTCTAATATTCTTTAACATTTATATATGTATGATAAACATCTTGCTTTTCCTTTGAGATCAATCTGCCAGAAAAAAAAATCTTTGAGTATAACAGCAATGTGAAATTCCTTCAATATTTTATATTTATTATATCTACTGTGGGTCAGGCACTATTCTCACTTTTTTTTTTAAGTAAAGAAGATACAGTGATTAACGAGATAGACAAAGTCCTGTTCTCATGGAGGAAGTAAACAAGTAAGAGAGATGATTTTAGGGAATGAGTGTTATTCAGAAAGGAACCAGAGTGATATAGAATTTTTTAATTGAAAGGTGTGCTTTTTTAGCTACAGTGATCTGGAAAGTCCTCTGAAAAGATGGGAGTTGACACTGAGCTGAGAACTGGATGGGTAGAAAAGGCAGCAAAGTAAAGATTCTTTGGTTGGAGTATTCCAGAGAATGCTAGGCTCTCAGGCTCTAACAAGCTTTGGAAGGCATTGGGCATTTTATTATTATTTTTTATTGTTTAGTTTTTATAGTCATTTTCAGGTTCCTTAATGACTTGAATGTCTTTAAGGCTCATAACATGGCTTCACTATTGCCAGCTTTCTGTAAATTTTTGCAGAAACACATTCAGGTAAGCAGACTCATTGGCTGGCTTTGGACCTAGACATTTTAAAGAATTGCACAGCAGATCATAAAACTCCATTGCATCATGAAGTATGGTTCATTAGCTTTTTGATGAAAAACTTCAAGGGGCATCTGTTTTCCCTTCTCTGTTCTCCTCCCTTCCCCACCTTTACCATTAGAGACCATTTCGGAGTAAATTATGGCCTATTCTTAGCCCGATTATTCTGAGTCTGCCTGGCTTGACCAACCCTTCTTCCTCCTGCCAACCTGCATTCCCCCCATCTCATAGCTTCTTAAACCTAGCCTCAGAGCACAGAAGTGGAAACAAAGAGGAAGGACTCAAGCCAATTCATTATGGGTCTTGGTCGTGATACTGGTAAGAGGTTTGCTGGGAAAGCTGATGCTGCCTGGGAACTCTAAGGCTAGAATTTGTAGAGATTAGGCTCACAAGTAGCCACAGTGGACATTATGTAGGGAGATAAAGAAATAGTAGAGCACTGGCTTCCAGTGCCAGATGGTGTTGGGACTGAGGATGTGGGAGGGATAAGTATGAGAGAAGGAGAGGAAAGCTTAGTGAGGACAACAATCTCTATCTCATAGTGTTGTTGTAAGAATGAGGTTAGAGACTGTGTGTAAAATACTCCATACAATGACTGACGTATTGTAAATGCCAATGAATGGCACCTTTTTTTTTTTTTAATCCTCACCTAAGGACGTGCTTATAGAGAGGAAGAAAGGCAGGGAGGGAGGTGGGGAGAGAGAGAGAAAGAGAGAGAGAGAGAGAGAGAGAGAGAGAGAGAGAGAGAGAGAGAGAAGTTGTGATCAAACTGGCAACCTTTTGGTGGTGCATAGGATGATGCTCAACTAACTGAGCCACTCCACTCCAGCCGGGCTCCTATTATTATTAATACTATAATTATTTTATTTTATTTTATTTTAATGGTGTTCTCTTGTCCTACCAAAGAGGGCATATAAGGCTCTCAGTGAAAACTATGACTCTGGCTAAAAAGAACAGTAAAGATCATATAGATTTAACTTTAAAATTTAAGAAAGAGACAAATTTATAGAGCATATGTTCAATTATGGCTGAATTTTGGAATAAACTCTTAATCCATGGGCTCTTTCCCTTTCTGGAAAAATTATATTCTAAGCATTTTCACTTGCTCACCAAATTGCTCATTAGCAATGACCTATTTAATCAATAGAATCAATAAAATGGTATTATTTCAGTTTAATTTAGCAGCTTGCAGCAGTATTTTGTGGGCCTGTCATTCTCTTTTATTGTTCCCACAGATAGGTCAGCTTTAAAGTGAAAGACAAAAAAGGTATTTTTAATTTTTTAATTTTTTTTAAGCAGGTGGTTTCTCTCTCTCTCTCTCTCTCTCTCTCTCTCTCTCTCTCTCTCTCTCTCTCTCCTCTTTAACAGGTGGTTCTCAAACATGTGTATCAGCATCAGCTGGAGGGCTTTTTGAAACACAAGCTGGCTGGTCCCACCCCCAGAGACTGCCAGGCTGCAGTTGAGAACACCTGCTGTAAATTAAGGCTGATTTCTCTGAACTTTCAGCTGTGGGGGCACTGGGGCTGAAAGGTCTCTACGTACTTGGCTTAATGAACTCTGTAGATTTTTTTAGTTGGTTAAGCAGTAGTTTATAGCCACTTTATGTTAAGAACATTTTTTTTTAGGTCTGCAGTGTCCAGTATTGCAATTTGTCTTCCATCAAAGTTCTCACCAAAACATGTTCCTGAAAGAATTGTGTGTGCGTATATGGAAGAGCTCTTGTGCTTAGAGGGTTGTGCTTTGAAAGGCCCCTAACAGGGGAGGAAGAAATGACCTGTTGCCATGCCATAGTGCTCTGACTTCCATATCTGTCTGAAGAAGCAGGCACTGGGAACTGTAGATGGCATTGAAGAAGGAGGTAGGCTAGGAGTTAGCAAGAAGCACAGATGTCTGGGTAAGATCCCTGTCCCCATGAGTTGTGTAGGAGACAAAATGAGTTCTATCATGCAACTGCTGTAAGACTTTGAGTCATCATGAGCAACTTTACTGCCTATAATGGAACTATATTAAATAGCATTCCATACCCACGTCTGTAGAATGCTGCCTCAGAAGCCAGTGGTGATCTTCTGATCTTAAACAATTTACAGCCTGCTAAACCCTGCTTCCCTGGCAGTGGCTATGGAAAGTTTGCAAGGCAACTGGGATAGGCGTGTGAGATGGTGCGGAGGCCAAAACTGTCCTGGAATGAGGCAAGAGGGTGGCCCTTGAGTCCCATCAGGAGGTAGAAAGGAGGAGGACTGATTTGTGGACATAAGTATCCTGGAATAATCTGTAATAATCTGTAGGGAAGGGAATCCTCTACTTCCTTATGTTCTGACAGGTGAGGTCTCAGAGTCATTGTATTTCAGGGCATTAGAGGGAAGCATTTTGTGCTTATCTGTACTCCCAGGTTGGTGAAAGCTGTAATACAGCAGTTGCTTAACATTGAATCCTGAATCAGGACAAGAGCTCCAGTCTGGTAAGTTAGCTCTGCTTTGATGCTTGACATTGTCTTCAATATCTGCCCTAGTGAGTGGCCTTCTCCTGTTTGAAGCTTGATCATGCTTTGCTTCTTTCTTTACTTTGGCTGCTAGAATCTGAGTCAGGTTTGTCATTCATGATAATTGAGCAAGATCTATTGTGCATTTTTGACTATTTTCCTCCATTTTTTTCTTTGCACATTTATCTTTCCCCTGTTATCCTATCTAATAAAAGGGAATGTGCTAATTGACCATCATACCCTCACAAAGATGGCGGCACCCACAGCCAATAAAGAGGGAATATGTTAATTGACTGCCACGCCCTCGAAGATGGTGGTGCCTAAAGCCACAAGATGGTGGCGCCTAGTCCCCTCAGCCCTGCCACAGTGGTAGGCGCACAGCACAACTGGGCCCACCCCCAGGTGGGTCCAACTGCTCCGTGCGCCTGCCTCTGGAGTCCCCCAGTCCCTTCAGGACCAGCCTGAGGCACAGGCAAGCCTCAGATGGCGGCAGCCCAGCTGCCCAGGGCCTCAGATGGCA
This sequence comes from Lasiurus cinereus, assembly GCA_011751065.1. Lineage (NCBI taxonomy): Eukaryota > Metazoa > Chordata > Mammalia > Chiroptera > Vespertilionidae > Lasiurus > Lasiurus cinereus. Next base: position 50,240,410 of record JAAGEH010000030.1, on the reverse strand, counting down.
GTGCCCAGGTGCCCAGGGCCACCTGAGGCTCAGATAACCAGGGCTGGCCAAGGCTTGTGCTGCAGGTCGTGGTAACAGCAGAGGTGTGATAGGGCATCGCCTTCTCCTGATCGCTGGATTTTCTCTGCCCCAGAGGGCTCCCTGACTGTGAGAGGGGGCAGGCTGGGCTGAGGGACCCCCCGTCCAGTGCATGAATTTTCATGCACCAGGCCTCTAGTATGGAATATATTTTCCTATCTACTTTTTTTTGAAAGAAGGGAATATGCCCAGAAACATTTTCTTAAAAAGAGTTAAAAACGATGTAGGGAGGAGAAAGGAAGGAAAATTAACCCATTTTACAGAGGACGTTTACATAGAACATCTTTAACAATGTAAATAAACCAATCCTGACTTCATAGAAGTGACTGATGCTAAATTAACTTGAAGTATAGCTATAACCAGCAAAAAACTCCATTCCCTATTAACTTACTGTTCTGTAAAATACAAGTCAGTGTAAATGAACTAGTCAATGGGAACTAATAAGGATGACAATCTGGCTGGTGTGGCTCAGTGGTTGAGCATCAACCTATGAACCAGGAGGTCATGGTTCAATTCTTAGGCCTATGCCTGGGTTGTGGGATCAATCCCCAACAGGAGATGTGCAGGACGTAGCTAATTAATGATTCTCTCTCATGATTGTTTCTCTCCCTTTCTTTTCCTCTTTGAAATTAATTAATATATCAACAAAAATAATGACAGATTCTGGGATTTACTACCAAAGAGAAGTAAACATGTGTTTTCTATGATATTGATGTTCAAAGGGGCAATGTTTCTTCGGGCAAACATACAATACAGCACCAAGTCTGAATCATTAATAGATCATTGGTAGGAATTAGAATGCTACAAGCAGCTGTGGGATCGCTGTAACTCTACTTTAGGTATGCTAGCAGTTAGAGGGCACAAAGTTCCTGTCTTTGAATTCTGCTAGGTTAGCAATTGTGATTCAAAGCTATAAATGCTGTAATTGTTACATGTTTATATTTGTGAATAATTAATTCTGCTTGAGTGGATCCAGAATATCTTCATAGAACAGGGAGCCTGTATGAAGAGGAAATTGCATACAAAAGGCAAGTATGCATCAATGTAGGTGGATGCTGGGGACTATCTACTACAGCTCAAGTTTCTTTAGAACATGGGGGTAGGTAGAAACACATGCCCTAAACTATAGTCATAATGCTTCCAGACAAGTTGCTTGTAGAATAGCCATCTTCTTTTACTTCATAATCAGTCACTTAATTTTTAGTCTCACAAACCTGAAGCCTTCCTTGTTTTCACCCCTTTGGTCTCTTACTAATCACTTTTTATTGGCTGAGTAGTTCCAAGTTATAATCAACAAACCAGTGCCAATATAGTTACAGGCATTCATTCCAATGTGAAAATGGGTTGATAGTGGGGCTTTTGTCTGCTATGATTACTTAGCTATTAATCTAATTAGGCTGAGCAAATTTTAGAATTCAGATACTTCTCTAAATAAACGTCTTTCATAATGGACTAATCTATTCTGTTCTCCAGCTCTGGAGATGCGACTGGGACTTGGCTAATTATCATTACCTTAATTGAGCTGAGCCATGTGGCAGGTTCTCACAGGTGGAGGACAAGTCCTCCAAAGCACAGCAGCTGTGGGCTAAGTTGGGGCAGTCTCAATTAGAAAGCATGGCTGACATACAAGCTTACCATTTCAGAATGATTATCACTTTGATACACTACTATAAAAGCAAAGGTGTTGAAATCTTCCATTAGACACCCTGTGGGGAGTTTAGGGTACTTGAATACTGGAGTGTGGAAAAATCTTTAAGAACTAGATTTTGTAGATACAGGGTGTACGAGGCAATGTCCACTTATTGTGACAGCTTTTAAGGCAGCTTTTATTTGGCAATGACAGTGGGGTTTACCCCACAGAGGCTGATAGTAGCAAGTGATCTCACATATTCAGCTGGAAATCCTAACAGGTTATTATCTACTACTAGTAAGTGCTAGGCACTTTGTCTATAATATGGCTACTCCTTTCAACCTTACAGGGGCTTATATTTCTAGAGATAAGCAAACAAACTCAAAGAGATTGACTAACACAAAGCCAGGAAACCAAGTGGGAGAGCCAGTGTTCTGTCTGCCCTCCAGAGTTTCTCCTTTCTCTATTATGGCCATGCTCCCCCAAACCAACAGTAAGCCTGCATCAAGTTTACAAGATTCCAGTCTACTTAAGATTGTGTTCCTACCATTTCAGCAAAAGTCAGAAAGGGGATAGTGGTTCCAGAAGATAGAATAAAGAGGCAAACTAATACTACAAACATTCCTAAAGAATGACAAAATACATAATAGAAGGTAGACCAGTAAACTATGTAATGTCAGAATAATTTAAGATTGATCTTGGTTTCAGTTTTGCAGGGTCCTTATTTTAATCCTCTCTGGAGGATATTGTTTCCATTGCTTTTCAGAGAGTGGCGGGGGTTGGAGGGGATGGGGGAGAAACATCAATGTGAGAGACACACGTTGATTGGTTGCCTCCTGCACACCCGACTGGGACCAGGTCAAACCTGCCAGCCTATGGTGTGTAGGCTGACATTCTAACCACCGAACACACAGGTTAGGGCTGCAGAGTCCTTTTATCTTACTCTTACCTTTTATTTTTAAACAGAAGGCTATAAGAACATTCAGTTGGAAGCCCTCCAAAAAGAAACAATGTCATACACTGCTAATAAAAATGTATAAATTGATAAAGTTTTCTAGGGGTCAATGTGGCAGTAACAAAAGCTTTTAAAAACTGGCATCTTCTCTCCACTAGCAATTCCACTTCCATGTACTCATCTTAAGGAAATATTAAGAACACATAAAAGATTAGTAACACGATGTTCTTTAAAGCAGTTTATTAGTGAAAAATTAGAAACATCCTAGAAATCGACACTTGTTTAATAAAATGTGGCACATATGATGGAGTACCATGCAGCCATTAAAAAAGATGCAGCAATACATTTGACACAGCAGGATGGTCATGGTGTTGTCAAGTGAAAAGTTACAAAATAGTATGTACAAGTTGATCCCACTTAAAAAATATCTACAAAAGCATGGAAGAGTCTGGAAGACTATACACCTAAGTAACAGTTCTCCCGGGATGGTGGTATTGTAAGTTATTTTTATCTTTTAAGCTATATTTTCACTTTTTTTTCTTTTTACCAACACATCTGACTTTTAGAAGGCATTAACAATACCTAAACAAGACTCCTCTGAAGTGGGAATGAGAGCAGAGCTTTGCAACCTGAGTCAGAGATACAAATGTTAGTCTGATATCACTATAATGGTTTGTTGGGGTGCTATGATGTCAAATTGCCATTGCACTGATGGAAACAGGTGGCAGGCTTACCCTTCTCAGACTATCTCACTAAGTTCCACAGCAACCAAATACTGGCATTCCATACTCTCTACCTTCACACCCACTTTTTAATATAGCCCAGCAAGATTCCTTTCCCCTGAAGACAGCACTGTTGGTACAGGTGCAGAAGGCAGGAATTTCTCAAGTGATGTCAGATAATAGGCTTGAAGGTGACAGGGAAGTTTTCTTTGTTCTACTGAAGTGGTTCTCTACCTGAACAGAACAATCACCATGTGGTTTGTAAAAACAGATTGCTAGGTCCTACCTCAGAGTTTGATTCAGTAGGTCTTGGATATGGCTTAGAAATAACTTTTTTAATTGTTTTCCCCATACAACAAATATTGAGTACACACTATGTACTAGCCTTAAGCTAACAACTGTGATCAAAAGAATTATGGTCTGCATCTCAGAAAGCCTGCATTCTGAAGTGATCAATATATACTAAACAAATAAATTATAAAACTATGTAATTTTGATTAACACTAGAAGACAATTTTTATCTTAAAATGTTACATGAAGAACTAAGACTAGTTCTACAGCCCCTTGTAGAAAAAAAACACAGTACAAATTAATGTAGAAAGTACTTGGAAATATGAACTAACATTTTTGTCAAGTTCCTAGGTATGCTATTGTCAATCTTGGGGTCTCACACTGAGAACCACTGCCCTACTGAGTAGGCTTCCTAATTAGGACCATGTGGGGAAGGGGGCACGTGTGCTCTTAAAAACCCTTTCTCCCCTTTTGAGTCCCAAGAGGTTGAGAAGGGGCTGAGACAAAGCTAGCTGTAGGTCGAACTGCAAAGCCATCTATTTATTATGGCTCCTTACCCAGGCTTGAAGTGCTACATACTACGACAACATATTTCAAAAGTTCAGGCATTTGGGAGGTAGAGGTTTTTGAGGACTCCTGTCAACAGAGCTGAGCCTAAGTAAACAAAGCTGTAACTTCTGGTCAGGTACTCCATCACCCTCCCCCCAATTTAATCTCAGAAAATGTCCTCCCAACACCAGCTCCTACATTCACATTCTGTTTGCTTGTTCTGGTGGAAGGTAACAGCAGCCTAAGAGGATGGACTCTAACCCACCGGATTCAGGTTTATTTCTCATGTTACCCAGAGTGAGGCACAGTCCCATTTCTCTAATCTCCTATATATGAATTCTTTTAATTAGCACCATATAAAAAGATTTAACACAATGGACTTTTAGGTTAGATTATTTTGAGGACAAATGTAGAGACAATCCAACCACTTATTTTTGTTTGTAAAAGAGCCTATAATTATCACCAAGTTTATTTTTTATTCATGTGTATTCTTCACAGGTTACTATACTACGCTCAGGGGCACAAAGTTTATTTAAATAATTTCGAATTGCACTGTGAATTAATAGGCATCCCAAGCTTTTCTTCTATGCCTAAAGAACCTTTATGGGCCTTTACCTGAGTAAAAATTAAACCTATGACTTTACAAAATAAGTCAAAACCAAAATAAAACCCCCAACAATCAATCATACAAAAAAGCCATTAAAATAAAAAGCAATAAACAGAAGAACAAGCCCACATGAAACTTTTGAACCATAATATTATTGAAGGCTAATGTACATCACTAGGTTACTATAGTCAATACTCATTCAGTGGAAGGCAGAAGGTTCTAATAAAATTTTACACTGACTGTGGTGAGGTTAAACCTAGATCTGAGTCTGATTTAAAGAGGGTGGAGCATAGGACAAGAGTAGAACAGATCAGATCATGTATATAAAAGAGGTATCTCTGGTTCAGTTATAAATGAGGCCTACAGTCTTGGTAGGTCAGGAAGCTACAAAAGCTAAAAAGCGAAAACTGGTATTAAGAGATTTCCCAAGTGCCAAAACTTCCCTAAAAATTGCCTAACATAGAAGATATCCCCATTTTACTAAGGTGGCATAATTATCCCCATTTTACTAATAAGGAAATGGCAGTTTATGCATCATCTGAGTTGAAGTTCAAAGAGCACTGTATGTAAGGAAGACTGAATTTGAATCCAGGGACCATTCCATTCAAGTGGCCATACTCTCCCCTTGATTACTCTACTTCCTACAAACCAGATTTATAGTTGTTGTTTTAAGTTGACCTGAATTTTTTTTAAATGATCTTTAAAGCCTAAATCTTGACTTTATAAAACATAATAGGTGGTACTCTAGGCTTTCTGTAGAACTTACTTTCTGGGAAGGAAAAAAAAAAGATCTTTGCTCTCTTGGTTCTATCACTAACCGACCAACTTGAGCAGCTTTTGGCTTGAATATGGCAATTCACAGTGTGAATCAAAGTGTCTTGTACAACTATAAAGTCTCAGAGTAATTTGTCTCATAGCACCGAAATAAAAGGATAACAACTACTGTTAAAGTTTAGACTGAGCTAAATTATCAACATGTTTACCAAGTTATTAGGAACTCTTAAACACCATTTTGAAATATCCTTTTGTGTTAAGTATTTATCATTTTTTAAAGTACCAAAAGATATCATTTTGATACATTAACATTCCCTGAAGAAATGAGCTACATCTTTGCACTTCTTGTGTAAGTTAGCCTGAATTACTTTCCATTGTCAGAATTGGCTCCAGGCCTGGCACATCTTTTCCTCTCTAAAGTACTTTCTCTTCAAACCACCTCCCACTCAACAAATCTCAATCAGGTAACTCCCAAAGCATCAAAACAAAGTACCGTATCCTATCTTGATATTGACACTGATTCTGTATCTTGTTGTTATCAACACAGTACCTGGACCTCAAAAAAAGCTTAATGAATGATAGAATAAGAATGATAGAAGTTCTAACATGGAAACAATCTGTTGATTCACAGCAATGGTCCAAATAACAATTTTCTGACTCAAAGTATGTCATAATAATTTCAGTAGTGTGTTTTTCATAATTACAGATCCTGATCAAGATAAACTAAGTTTATTAATAAATTTTTAAAATTTTATTAGCAGAGTAACCAAAAGTGGTTTACATAGACTTTATGATGAATGTAGTTGCACTAGTCTGTATTTTTATAAAGACTTGTTGTTCAATAAGAACAAATTCTCTGTATTGTACTGCAGTATGTTCTTAATGAGTCCAATTCTGATCATGCATTAAACTGTGCCAATTAAATAATCTTAAAACATCGCTTAGTGAACTGAACTTGCCTCAGATGTTTTAGAAACTTTACTGCAAATATACCAGAGAAATATGATAGTGCTTTTGAAATACTAGTTGTTCTTAAATTTAAATCATTCAGTAGTGTTTAATAAAATTAACAACCCCCCTCAAAATAACCCATCAAAATATGGTATTGAAATCATTCAACTTCTGTTGGAAAACAAGGTAAACATGATATACGTAACTGCATTTCTGTTCAAGGAAACATTCAGAAACATATTCTTCACAAAAGAGGTTTATATCCTAGATCTCTTTTGAAACCAAAAGTTAAAAACAAATTTTAATTTTATTCTTTGGCTATACCTAATAAATGAGTCACTGATATCAATTCACAATAAATTTATTTTACAGAAAAGAAAAAGCTTGCCATTAATGAAAAATTCAGTAGAAAACAGTTCTTCTGTTTTAAGTTGGGGCTCAAAATAGAAGCTGCTTATTAGTGAAACCTCAGTAGAAAGAGAATTTTGTAAGAAAACATTCTTGGCATGAAAGCTCTAACATAAATTCTGTAATGAAATAGTTACCATGCAATTTTATTGGCAGAAAGCCGGTTTCTGATGGCTGGTATTTTCTTTTCAGTCTCTTTAAGACATTAACATGGAAGATACTAAACTTGCTTTATTTAGAGTTAATTGTATATAAATATGGTGTCATGATGGATAATATTTCCATAGTCCACCTATTTAATTGAGCAGTTCTAAGTAGGTAATTGGCACCCTGCCCTTCTGATTTCCCCTTTCCCCCATTAGCCAGTCTGAATCCATTCCAACGACACTGTACACAGTGATCACCTACAAAATAAAAATAGTTCATTACTATATTAAAAAATAAACACATAGAAACCTAATCAGATTTGTATTTAATTATTCACTATCAAGGGACTTTAAACATTATTGTCAATTTTGCTAAAAGTTAAAGGATATTTTTAGAGGCAGTTTTAGAAATCTTCAAGTTATTTAGCAATTAAAAGCTTTAAATATTTATGTGATATTATATTTTGTTAAAGAATAGTAGTTAAAATTCTATAAAATACTATAATCATCTGAAATCTATGAAAGCATTCATGATAAACTATTTCCAAATAAGTAATGAGGAATTTGCATTTTGTTATAATACTATAAGATATGTCAATCTATAATACAGTTTTCTTATACCCACATTACTCACCTCATCTGCAAGAAGTGATAATTCACTACTGTTTGCAGCATCATAATCGTACAGAACCCTGGCCTTCCTGCTGCCACTGCCCTCCTTAAGGTCAATAAGGTTGGAAGGAGAGGTCATTACTAGGCCACTTGAAGTCATGGCAGAAGAACCAATCACATTTGATGAAGCAGATGGTACAGGTACCACGGAAGTCTGATTGTTGTTACAATGATAACTGGATGGAAAACTGTTAAAAAGAAAATGGCTAATTGACTATTTTCAAGCAACCAAAGCTCCTAAATACCACCACTTGATGGCAGTGTTTACTTTCTACCAACTTTCACTGTGAATAGAGATTTATGGATGTTGATATTTTAATGACAAAGTATGCTATCTAGCCTATTATGCCTCTTGCAGTAATTCTTGACTCCTCTAAGCCTCATGCACATGAAATTTGTCAACAAATCCTACTGCCTCTACTTTTAAAATTCACAACCTGAATTTGACCACTTCCACCACATCTACCACAAGCCACTATCAACTCCTGAGTGATTAAATCATTCCAACAGGTTCCAAAGAGGTTAGTTTCCATCCAATGTCCTCTACCAACTATCCTCAACTGAGCAGCAAGAATGATTATCTAAAAGGCTAAAATCAAATGTCACTCTTCAGATCAAAACCCCTCCAGAGTCCTCACATTTGAATAAAGACCTAAGTCCAAACAGTGGCTTCCAGAGCCCTGTGTTCCAGCTCCGTCTCCTCAATTCATCTCCAACCAAGCCTTCCTTGCTGTTGGTTGAATATAACAGCCATATTCCTGCTGTACCCTTCCTGGAGCATCGTCATTCAGAAGCTGCATATTTTGCTTCCTTACATCTTCTAAGTCTCTATCTTCCCTGACAAATAGCTACCCTAACCAAGGTACTCGCTTACTGTATTTTTCTCTATAGCATTTATCACCTTCTAATATATGATGTAATTCACATACACAGATTTTTCTACTTCCCTCACCCCCAAATAGAATGTAGGTTCCATTTCTAATTCAGGTTTCCCTCTAAAGTTAAGAATACATTTCCCTGTATCCCTTCCTGAGTGAACTCAGTACTCAGCAGTGATTAAATATACACATTTCTGAAGATAGAAATAAAGCCCTCTCTCTCCACCTATGAGGTTTTAGAAGTCTTTAACCATGGAATTTTACTTTCAAATTTACTAGTATGTTTGGCCTTGTTTAGCCACTAAGGTCTACCTATGTCAATTTTGGGGGAATTAATGGAAAAAAAACCCCCAAAAAACGAAACGCTAACCAATCAAAAAACAAAACAAAACTTGAAAGGCCTTTTTACCTTCTAAGAACTTTAATGACACATTTAAAAAAAACTAGACTTCCTGATGTAACCTGATATGTTAAAACCTCCCAATTACTTAAGAATAAAATACATTTACTAATCTTGTGAGAAATGCTTCTGTTTCCTCGTCTGTGAAATGTGGATATAATAGTACCTACCTTGCTGGTGTGAGGATTATAACATTATTACATATGAGGTGTCTAAAAGAGTGTCTGGGGACACTGGAGCCCTTTCTAAGTGATTGCTGTTTTTCAGTTACTACTAACAACAATTGCTATCTTAGCCATTAGCATTACAACCTGGTTCTACTCTTCAGAAATAGCTCCTGAATTTGTTACTATGGATTTGGATGACTTTCAAATTCTACATTTAAAGACTTACAAATTTTCCTACTCTCAAACATTGGTCGTTACCAGTAATTCATCAAGGCCAGAGAGACAGGCTAGACATTCTTCTTCAGAATAATAGCACTATTTTCATTTTGTAATGTTTGAGGTTATCCTAAAGTACAAGCAAGCAAACTAGATTTTGTTTGAATGGCTGAATTCCAAGCATTTGTGTGGTTTTAAGCAGAAAGCAAGTATGAAAGGTAACAATAGCAACCCCTCTGCTGTACTCCCAGAGTATTAGGACAAAGTGAATAGGAAGTACTAAAGCTTCTTGGGCTTAAAATAGTTATAGTGATGTGGGGAAGAAAACGGTATTCTGCTTTCAGATATTAAAACCACTAATAAAACTTTAAATATAAAAGAAGTGTAAATCCTTCTATAAATCCTATTAGAATAACTAATGGCAATAGGCTACAATTTAAAGATTTAAAATTGGTTTTATAAATGTGCTTAATTTTGTTTTAAGTCTAGTTTTGAAAGATTAATATGCAGAAAGGAACATCAAAGTGTTGAGGGCATTTTTTTTTTTGGCATTATTCCTTGAAAAGTAAACTTCAAACACTTTTGAAGCTATTTTCATATAGCGCTATAAAGGTATTCACTTAAATTATCTTCTCATCCCTGTTACCATTATTCTGTGCTAGAAGAGCTCAAAATGTTTTTACAACCTCAGAAGTCTGATAATTACTTTCTTTTTAAAAAAAACTGATTTTGCTCTATCCAGGTTGGCTCAGTGGGTAGAGTGCTGGCTGTGGACCCAAGAGTCCTGGGTTCAATTCTAGTCAAGGGCATGTACCTTGGTTACAGGCTCCTTCGAGGCCCGGGTCCTGGTTGGGGCTCATGCAGGAGGCAACTAACCAATGTGCTTCTCTCACACCGATACTTCTCTCTGTTTTTCCCTCTCTCTTCCACTCTCTCTAAAAATCAATGGGAAAATATCCTTGAGGATTAAAAAAAATTACAAAAATAAAAAACCTGACTTGAAGCAAATTAATAAAAGCCTTTAATTTTTCTAATCTTTACCTCTAATACTACTTTATAAGTAAAAACCTGAATTTCTTATCAGGAATCTCATGTGAAAAGAAAATTACCACCTTCCCAGTTGTTTCTGAAGATCTAACATGTACTGGTAACATTGTGCATAGTAAGTCATCTGGGCTTCTACAAAGTCATTCAGACAGCGGAGGTGATGGGCCTGTAAAGGAAAGTTACAGTCACTTCTTAGCTCTATACTCCACTTAAAGTGGTAAATCATAAGGGAAACAGAATACAATACTGTACTCAGGGAGAATCACTAGTGTTTAGCACTTTACTACAAGGCTTATTAAGACTTACCATGGCCAACAGTGTAATAACAAACTGGTTAGCCAACAAAAACCAACAAATGGTTGATTATGGTGGGAGAACTAAGTGTAGGGTGTAAATAAAAATTTAAAATATTTCTTCATATATCTTAAAAAGTGTCACTGCTAAAATTTCCTGATAAATAACTAAAAAAGAAGTTCAGATTTTCTTCCCCAAATTGCCTGAGGACTATCAAAGTCTTTTGTTCCAAATGAATTTCCAATAAATGAATACTCACGTGTGTACTGCTAATTCCTTCTAGCAGAAGTCTGGTAATCTCTGCTTGACGATCGAATTCACTTTGAGTTATTCTTAATTCCTGTTCAGACTTAAATTGGAACACAGTTTTAGAGCCTCATTAAGAGGATTTAGTCCACTTTACATACATTTATGTAGCCTGTCAAAGAAAATCCCCAAACAGATCCTAAATGATTATCTGGCAATTCTTTGATTCTGCTTTTGTATCTAACCTGGTCCCTGGTTTCTAGATATTAGTGTTTCTATATTACTCAATCTAGACAGAACTGATTCCTTACCAGTACTTGATTCAAAAGAATCTATTAATGCCAAAGCTTAATGGGATACACATAAAAGTCTTGAAACACTACTATGGGACAACCAATATATTTCCAAGTACCAAATTTGCCATTTTACAAAATCTTAAAATTACTAGTTTACATATATAAAATACTTTTAAAAATCCTCAATTACTACTATAGTTACTTTACTTTAAACTTAAAGATAATCTTTAATATTAAATAAACTACTTCAGAAAAAAACCATAGGATTTTAACCCCTCTGGTGGTTTAGTTACCAAACATATACTTGTTTCTAGAACATAGTTTTTAGGTTTTTTTTCCTAAGGATTCTTTTTCCTACAATAAATGTCTTTCTTTTAAGTTTTCTTCCCAAACTTTGCATGAAATGTGTTTTAAGCAGAAATATTACCCAAAAGAAATGCTAGGTTTTTCTGTAAGTAATGGGTGCCCTTTAATCAGTGGTGTGTTGGGTTAAACCGATTTTCTAGAAGATTAAAAAGCTCTAATATGTTGATTTTCATGTTATAAATATTCTTACACAGTTGATTTCAAGCTACCAACCTGAAGTTCCTGAACCTGGAGTTGGAAAGAGGTGAGTGTATAATAGTACACTACTCTTAGTTTCAACCATTGATATAGGTTTAGTGCTGGGACAAAACAGTTCACTAAATATAAAAACAGTAAATACTGGCAAAATCATCTCAAAATTTTCGTAAGAGTTGGTTGGTAGTAAGTGAGGAGGTCACTCAAAATAGCTCTCATTGGGAATCATCATTATTAATAATCTACACTAATAAAAGAGTAGCATGCAAATTGACCATACCTTCTTGATGCCCACTAGCCAAGCAGGAGGTAGTATACAAATTAACCCAATAAAGATGGAAGGTTAATTTGCATACACAGGCGCCAAGAGGCTGGGTGGGATGCTTGCATAGTTGCCATAGTGACTATGTAGGCATTCCACACTGCCTCAACCGCTCCGGGCCTCTGGGCAGGGTGGGAAGGTGGAAGGCAGCTCTGGGCCAGAGCGAAAAGGCAGTGCTGGCAGCCAGGGGAAAGAAGGCCCATTATTGTACGAATCTTCATGCATTGGGCCTCTCATATTATGATAATATTTTCCACCTCTCCAGAATAAATATCTTCCCACCCCCAGCCAAATAATTACAATACTTCCAGGACTATGTAAAACTATTGTAAGTATAAAAACAAGGTCTGAACTTTTTCCCTTTCATACCCCATTCTTCCTCTTTCACTCCTGGTGGCAACAGTTAGCCTACTGAACCAATTAACAAGGAAGTAGCAGCAAAATAGATAATCAGTTGCTTAAGTATTCTAATTTCACTGGCAATAGGCCTGGCAGGGAACTATTGACCACTAGATTGGATTTGTAGAAATAAACTTACATTACTCAATAAATCAGGTGTTAAAATTAAATTTACTTGACTAAAATCAGAATGAAAACCTGCTGCTTTGATACAGGGTTGAAGTAACCATCATCTGGAAGCTAGTAAGAAGTGGAAAATAGCTCCAAGAGAAAAAATTAATCAATGCTCTTCTTAAGGAAAATGTTAAGGAAAACCAATCACTTCAGTGTTACATTTGCACTACTTATTATTCCGCTTGCTTGAATGCAAAAAGTTTTGATTAATAGAAGTAACCATAACAAACTAAAAATAAATAAATGAGGCTAGTTCCATGTACAATTCGAATTAATAACCTTTAGTAGAAATGGCAGAAAAGCCTACTGACAATATTTTTGTACAAGATATAAACAAGTATGCTTAAGTAGATTAAAAGTATCCTGGAAGCTTGAGTCTGAAGTAGAAATAATGTTTTATTTTTCTCTTTCAAATCATTTTAATAACCTGGCAGTGAGTTAAAATAATGAAAAGAATATTCAAACTTATTTCCTTTAAGGGGGATGCTACCATGATTACCTTACACCAGTGGTTGGCAAACTCGTTAGTCAACAGAGCGGCAAACTGCGGCTCATGAGCCGCAGTTTGCCAACTACTGCCTTACACAAGCATAACCAAAGTTAAGGATGACACTGGAATCCAAAGAGTAAGGATGTTAAGAAGGTTTCAAGGTTCACAGATTAAAAAACTTGGGCCGAGACCGGTTTGGCTCAGTGGATTGAGCGTCGGCCTGCGGACTAAAAGGTCCTGGGTTTGATTCCGGTTGGGGGCATGTACCTTGCTTGCGGGCACATCTCCAGTGTGGGGTGTGCAAGAGGAAGCTGATCGATGTCTCTCTCTCATTGATGTTTCTAACTTTCTATCCCTCTCCCTTCCTCTCTGTGAAAAATCAATAAAATATATATAAAAAAAACAAAAAAAAACTTGGTTTTGGTGATTTGGTGTGGAGATGTGGAACTAAGTGTTTTAAAGCTAAAACACTGAATAAAAAAATAAATAAAATAATCTCAAGGACAAGGGATCAGTCTTCCAGGTTTGAGCAACCTAGACTTTATATTTAGAAAAGGTAAATGATAGGAAGGAAAAAAAAATCTCATTAAAAAAATAAAAACAAGGTTCAGTGTGTACTGGGGTAAGCAGATGAAAGTCCCAAATAATTTCTATTTCTACACATATAATTGAATCTGAGAGGCAGAGGTTAACTGAAATTAGGTTCAACATAATCAATTCACTTAGGAAGAAAATGATCCATACTAGACAGGTAAAAAGGGTTTAAAGAAAGACAATACATTTAAAAGGTTTTTATTCTGTCCTCCAGATCTCATTTCCGGACTTAATTTTACAAATAAAAAGTAGAGTTCTAGGGAAAAGGCTTACTGCCTAGAATTACTATATTAGGCTAATTGATTTAGAGCAGTGGTTCCCAATCTTTTTTTGGCCATGCCCCACCTAAGCATTTCTAAAATCCCAATGCCCCTGCTGTGACCTATAATTCTTATTATTCAAAAGTGAACACCTATTCACGTGGCCATTAACTTGGTCTAAACAAACTTCCAAAGAATTGGCATCCATGAAAGAGAAAAATAAAGAACAAAAGGATAGCTGAAATACTGAGGAAGAAATAACCAAGAAGTTATTAAAAATATAGTAATATGAAGTGATATGAAAAAATAGCAAATAAAGTTTCAAAACACATAATAGAGAACTGAAATGCACAAATATGACACAATATATGTTTATATACTGTATATGAAGTCCCTAGAACCATAAGAAATGCAAAAAATTCACTGTTACTAACTCATTCTCGAATTGCCCTCCTTAAAAATCAAACAGGCCGCTGTGGGGCATGTGCCTTATGTTGGGAACCACTGATCTAGAGTATATGTCAGCATAACTTGAATCAGAAAAGCAAGAAGAGTTCTTTTAAGATGTAACTTGGGAAAAGGGCAAGAATTTGTTGGTCTGTGATATCAGCTAGAAATTTAGATCATGCATTTTCTGTGACAAACTTGGTCAGTGGTACTTAATTTATCCTATGGGCTTAAATCTTAAAATATTCCAGAAACATAAGCATTTTTAAATTGTGAAAAAAGCGAGATTTACAGAAGAAAATCAATTTTGATATATTTAAGTTTCTTTCATATATACATAAATAATATAAATATTTGTTTCATGAGTTGTTTCCCATTATAGCAAATATTTCCTAAAGTTGTAGAGACTGAATCAAATACAATTTTTAAGTATAGTTGCATGCTAACCAAAGTGGAAGAGACCCTGGTCTTCTTGTTTAACTTATATTCTCTTCTATATTACTCTGCCATCTTTTCATGCTAGAAGTTCTATAAAAAATCAGAGGCCAGGGTGAAACTATAGCTAAACTAATGAATAGATTCCACAAAGCGGAATGAGAGCAAAGTTAAGAATTTCACATTGGATTGCCAAGTCATAGAATCAAAAACTCCATAACTTATATACAGAACAGACCATAGAGTCATCAGCAATTCTACTATAAAAAAATAAGTGAAAAACGCTTCTGAAGATTTCCAATAGCATTTGAAACAAATAATGCACTAAAGTCATGATTTTATTTATTAAATTCTTGCTTAGTTATTTGATTTCCCAGCCCAAGAAGATTAGAAATGATAACAGGCTAGTAGCAGACATATGGACAACTTCTAAAAGTGACAGTTTGACAAGAAGACAACACACTTCAAAAACAAAAGATCTAATTGTTACACAGTACAATAATGAATATTCATAATAAAGACCTTAACTTTAAGTAAAATTCAATATATGCTATTCTGTTTAATGCAGCATTGAAATACTTTTTCACAAATGTTTTCAACTAAAGTGACAGAAAAATAAGCTTTGGTGCTGGAAAGAACAAGCTTTCAATTACTAGAAAATGTATTTGTGTGACACGAACACAGAGAATATGATATTAACTATATTCTACATAATTGCCCTATGAATAAGCCAAGTATTTAAACTGTATCTGGCAAGGCATTGTAAAGATTACCACTTCATCTATCACGTATCAATAGTGTGTGCAAACAATATCTCTGCAGCACTATTCTATTGCTCTGTGGACCTGAGTATTCCATAATCATTTTCAGATTTTATAAGATACAGTAACAAAGACTGTGACTAGCCCCATAGTTATCGTCCAATATTCTGAGTGAATGACAATTAAATTTGTTTCATAATTCTGTAGTTTAATAATTTACTTACTTTTGTCACTTCCTCTGCCCAAATCTAGCCAGCATTAAAAATTAGAGAAAAATATATAGCATGAAAGAAAGTTGGAATTTAACATTTTCTACAACTTAGTATAGAGAAATGTAAATATTTTAATTCAAATGGCATACTCCTTTTCTCAGGATCTCATTATCAGATGAAATATAGCAGTAACTAAATTAGTACAGCTTAATATACTGTGAAAGTATGCCTTCATATGTATAAATACTATCGATTTTTGAATCTTATGCTAATTCTATAAATTAATAAGAGTAAGTTTTCTAAAATGGAATATTTAACCCCTCTTAGTTCTAGTTTTCTTATTTATAAAATGTGAAGTTTGGACCAAATGATTTCTAATTCCTCATTAGGCCTAAAATCCTACAACTTTAGGAAATTAAAATAAAGCAAAGGCAAATGCACACTGAACACTGATAAAGTCATTGGGATGGGAGAGGGGGCAATAAACTAGAGATACTAATATAAAATTACCAGAGTTAAATATATCTTATTATAAGTAGATGATATCAGTAATAAGACAAATGCCTGATAAATGAAACAGTCTTGCTAATTTGTTAGGATATTTTTACAAAAGAAAACCTATGATTTATATACTAACTTACCAATGACAGAAAGAAATAGTCTCACACTTTTCATTTTCCTACAGATAGGACAATGGAAATAAATAAATGCATTCTCTTGCTATCTCAGGAAAGCCCTCATTTAGTCAAGGACTCATGGATTTCTCCCCTCCCCCTGCTCCCCCGTTTTTAGTTCAATGCTAATATTGGGAATAAAAGCAGTTTAACTGCCGACAATCAACTTTACTAAAATTTCCATGTCACTTCTGTGGAAGTAATGTATCTAGGAGTATAATATACCAAATACTAATAAATCTTTACTAGCTAACATTTTTAAGATTTGGGCAGTGTTCAGATTTTTCATATTTCTATTATGTTAAAAAATCAAAAATTCTCAGCCAGCCAGGTGTGGCTCAGCAGTTCACCATCGACCCAGGAACCAAGAGGTCACAGATTTGATTCCCAGTCAAGGTATATGCCTGGATTGCAGGCTCAATCCCCAGTAGGGGTAGTGCAGAAGGCAGCCAATCAATGATTCTCTCTCATCATTGATATTTCTATTTCTTTCCCTCTCTCTTCCTCTCTGAAATCAATAAAAATATATTAAAAAAAAATTCCTAGCATCTCTAAAATTTCCTCAAATCAAGTTCAACATATACTTTGGATACTACATATAACAATTCTCACTTTTAATTCTTGTCCACCATTATTTCTACTCAAAAATTTTCTTAAATGAATTAGCATATGGAGGTATGGGCCTTGCCACTACATAAATACCTAAACTATTGGGGTTTGTCTTGACCTTGAATTGCAAAAGAAATTCATTCTATGTTGAGTTTGGGTGAAAATTAAGGGGACATTGAAGGTATGAGAAACAAAGTGAATATATATACCTTATACCTTTCTCTAAGTTTTGTTAATTTTCTTTGCCAAAAGTGAACATATAAAGTGCCAGTTAAATTAACATCTTCTATAGGGCATAAAAGGCACAGTAAATTTGTGTGTAAATTCATACTAAATTCTGAATTTGGCATAGCTAATATATTTGGCAATTAGGATACATACTTTCTTTCTAGTTCCAATATTACTTAAGCTATTATTCCACATATATTTTGTTAAACTGATGAATGCATAGCTTTGAATATTTTAGACCATTAAATGCAGATGATAGCAGGAGAAGGCACTTTTTTCCAAGATGTAGAAAACACAGTAGGCCAACAAACCTTTAGCCATTTTACATGCAGGAAGTTGAGCATGTAAGAGAAATTTACCATGTTATCTCCTTCAAGGTGAGCTGAGTTTAGTTGCTTAAATACATAGGTAAGAGACAAAGAACACATTATACCAATGAACACAATGAAACAAGTTATTTCTGCACAATAAAGGACACACAAACAGGTATTATTACTTTAAAAAAATCTATTTGTTCTATGGAATTTCATAGTGGTACCTATTCTACTTTTCCAAAAGATTCAAATTTTCAAAGACAAAAAAAAAATATGGCTGATGCCTGATTTAAAATTAAAATCATCTAGGGAAAAGGCATCACTTTAAAAACTGCTGCCATTATCTATAATTTTTATTAAAATTTTCACTATGAAAGCCCTTCTGCCTACCCACAGCTTTCCCATTCAAAGGAATAACTACTCATAAAACAATCCATGAAAATTTATAAATAAGTAAAATCAAAGAAAGTCCAAGGTTAGAGTAACCTCTTCAGCTGCTACTTAGAACTAGGAAATGTGTCAAAGAAAAAAAAAAAATAAAGCAAACCCAAACTTCTGGCGGTTTCTATTTTTCTGTATTCTCTAAGTAAAATGAAAGTAAATGCAAAAAGCCTAATTAGGGAAGTTAGTCTGTTCCTGAAAATGATGTCAGGATAACTCTGAGGTAAAATTGACAATGAGTTTGGAATTACTGTTCTGTCAAAGAGCTCTTTTCATGCAGTAACTAATACAGAATCTCCAAAAGGGGAACAGTATAGAAGAAAATAATTTATTTCGCACATACAAGGTACAGGGGTAATCTCATAAGACATCACTGTCTAATACCAAGTTATCAGTTTTAAATTTCATTCAAAATCAAGTCTCAGTCTTGCCGGAACCGGTTTGCCTCAGTGGATAGAGCGTCGGCTTGTGGGTTTGATTCCGGTCAAGGGCACATCTCCAGTAGGGGGCGTGCAGGAGGCAGCTGATCGATGTCTCTCTCATCGATGTTTCTAACTTTCTATCTGTAAAAATTCTGTAAAAATTCAATAAAACATATTAAAAACAACAACAACAACAAAAAATAACAAAAATCAAAATCAAGTCTCAGTCTTTTCTTTCCCAAAGAGACTTTTACCAATATTGTGGTAACATGCTCCTTAAGGCAATGATTTTTGATGGTAGTAGTGGCAGTGAGTTGTGAATAGAAGGCAGTAGGAATGTAAGGCTCTTAACAAAACATATCTCTTAGCTCAAATTAAGAATTAACTTATTAGCATCCTCTAATAAACCCAGACTTGTTTATGTTATACTATCACAAAGTTGTTCCAATTCAAATCTGATTCCTCTCTTCAAACTTTGGAATAAAGATTTAAACAATATAAATGTTAGATTAAATAAGAAATAAAACCTTTACACAAAGTTTTATATATATCATGGAATTACTATATTTAATATATACCCACTCAGTTTTATCTGAGATTGTTTTTATGAAAAGTATACAAGAACTTATTAATCCAAATAGGTTTCCTTCCCTGCAAAGCAGTCACCTGTCAGTCCCTGTTGCCACTGTTTGAATGTTTTTGGAACTAATTTTGGTGACAACTTTGTCAGTCAGTTTAAGTCACATGTGGAAAGGGAGTTATATCTACTTTTTAAGCCACACACAAGCATTCTCTAGTGTGATTCATTCTCATCTTAAATACTATTCGTTTTTCTATTTCAAATATAATAAAGATATCTCCAAAAAACCTATTTGCCATCACCAGTGCCTGAGGTGATGACACTGCTCGAGAAGCTCATAATTCTCATAATTTTTGTTTTTTAGCAACTAGGGTATCACTGAAATTAGAATATTGCCTGCTAACTTAACTATTTTGCACTGATTTGGATGTATTAAGTTCTTATAACAAAAACAACACCCTAAAGTCATATTCTAGTCTTACTGACAAATTGTAGCTTACACTGTATATGAGTGAAATATTTTACAAGTCTAAAAATTATTAATCTAAAATGTTTTTAAATTAAAGAACACTACTTACTGAAGCTCTAGTTTCTGCAGCTTTTGCCTTTTTTAGTCTGGTTTTTGCAGCATCCAAATCCAGTCTCTTATTTTGTAGTAGCTTCCTTTCTTTCTATAAGAAAAATATAAAGGCTAATGATGTTAAAATCCAATAAGAGCATACTTTTAAAATGTTATTTTATATTAGTATTTAAAGTATTATTTTCCATAAAATATATGAATCATCTGATAAGCTGAGATTTATAATTACAAAATTGGCTATACAGTATTTAACTTCCTTTTCTTACTGTTCTCAATTTTAAAGCAATAGAGACATTTGGGATATCTGGGTAAGATGGCAGGTGACAATGAAAACAGAGAAACATTATTTTCAATACTTTGGGATTTTGCTCCCCAGGAAACATTTGGCAAAATCTTCTTGGTTATCGCAACTGGGGGAGGAATATTACTAGCTCCCATGGTAGAAGCCAAGAATGCTGCTAAACATTCCATAATGCAGTATAGCTCCCACAACAAAGAATTATTCAGCCTAAAATGTTAATAGTGCCCACGATGAAAAACTTAAAAAAACAAAATTAAATATCTTTACTGATTTCAGAGAGAGGGAGAGAAACATTGATGAGAGAGAAACATCGATCGGCAGCCTCCTGCACGCCCCACACTGGGGATCAAGCCTGAAACCGGGCATGTGCCCTGACCGGATATCGAACCACCACCTTTTTTGGTACATGGGTCAATACTCAGCTACTGTGTTACACTGGCCAGACTGGTATGAAAAAATTTTCACAGTATTACAGTTTATCTAGAAAGTGCCTATGATGAAGGAAATATAGGCCTACTGCAAAGCTGCTTGATACCCAATGTGATCACATATACCATAACATGGAGAACAACTCTACTATTCCAACTTACAGAATATATAATGAATAAACATACAATTCCTCATGGAAACTTCAAGCTTCTATAAAATAGGCAGTTTGTTTTCATTTTTAGACAGATTTCATATATCAAATTTCATCCCATTGACAATCTAGTATATTTTAAATTGTATTTCAATTTGCTGATTTTTCCTTTGTCTCAGACCAAATACTTTTATCTAGAGACAAATTCATTATAAATATGTTTTTTGTAATATTTTATAATAAATCTGTAAGTAATATTTGACCTAATATTTAAATTAGAGCAGTCTTGCAATAATCTTAGAAAAAAATAGCCACCTAAATCTCTATCCTCCATCACTTAATAACAGACTAATAGGTTAGGTTTGGGAAAGTGATATTATTTATTTCTTACATGTCAATAAAAAATGCAGCTATGTAAAAGGAAAATAACATATTTCTAGGGATGCTAAAAGACAGGAAGTCTAATAGCCAGAAACATAGCTTCTAATAATAAGGTTTCTGGCTCCCACTTTAAATGAATAGTTATATGGCTATCCTATGATGATATTTTGCGCCATATTTTAATAATCATTCCAGGAACCTCTCTCTATAGATTTTAGTGCTGGTAATAAATAAGAATGATGTAAGAGTATCAATAACACAAGGACACAAAAATGGAGTCCATTTTGATTAGCTTTGTGTTCTGTTAAATACATTTCTAGTTAGGTTATTTAAAATTTCTAATCTGTGACATCTACACATTTAAGATGGCAAATTATTAACTAAAACCTATAAATATATACCTAAATATTTTACTAAAAATTAAAGCACTTTTCAACTCACAGCAATTGTTTTATAATCTCCTTCTATGAAGTTTCTTAAAGGAGTGAGAAAATTTAAAGCTGATGTTTGAATCAGCTCTCTGTCTGCTGTTCCAATTCGTTTTTGTGTTTCTCCACACTTAATAAGAGCATTACCTGAAAAGGAAAAAAAAAGGTTGTTTTTAAACCATTGTCTGATAATGTCGGAAAAAAGAATCATGTCAACATAAATCAGCAATATGATCTGCTTCATAGTTGTCACTTGTTTATTTAAGTAAAAATCAAATAGAAATAACTGTAGTTAAAGCCTCTCAAATGATCATGTTCTATGAAGGCCTTCAATTTAGTGAAGGAAAGGCATGGGTCTCCTTAAACTTTTATGACTTCCGCATCTAACTGTGCCTGGCACAAGCAGGTGATACAAAAATCTGCTTAATATATATATAGTTTTCCTAAAATAGCTAAACATTAGAAATAAAACTATAGAAATTTAAAGTATCTCCCAACTTCTGAAAAAGATATATTTTGAAGAACACAATGTAAAAATTTTAAAGTTGTATATCTAAATGGGTTAAATGGCATTGATTGCACAGTAGTTATTTCCTCTCACATAAAGAAGAGAACTACTAAAGTTTAAGTCTGTTTAGTTCCAGAATTTATGAGCTATTTAATAAATCCGGACAATATATAAAAAATCACTTATTTTACCTAGGATTTCATATCCATTTTTAGAACCAATTTCTTTCTTTCTTTTTTTTAAAAAAATATATATTTTATTGACTTTTTACAGAGAGGAAGGGAGAGGGATAGAGAGTTAGAAACATCCATGAGAGAGAGACATCGATCAGCTGCCTTTTGCACGCCCCCTACTGGAGATGTGCTCGCAACCAAGGTACATGCCCTTGACTGAAATCGAACCTGGGACCTTTCAGTCCGCAGACCGATGCTCTATCCACTGAGCCAAACCTGTTTCGGCAGAACCAATTTCTTGCAGAAGTCTTAAAAACACTTGAACAACAGAAAAAAAAGCTATAGAAATCCAAAATTGCCATATATTTGAGAAAATTAGATTTGAAGAATAGTAATATATAACTCTGAGCCTCAGAGTTATACATTAAAAGAGTCAGCACAAAAACTAAGTTGAAGAAACTGTAAAACATGATCATAAAAATGGAAATGAGAGAATCCAAGATGGCGGCATAGGTAAACACCTACACTGCTGCCTCGCACAATTTCAAAACTACAACTAAAAGATAGAACGGACATCATCCAGAACCACAGGAAAGCTGGCTGAGTGGAAATTCTATAACTAGAGGGAAAGAGAGGGGCTCAGGAAACCCAGAGGAGCTGCAAAAAGCTGAGGTACGGAGACGCGCGCGGAGAGAGCAGGTGCCAGAGTACCTGGCTGGCTTTCTCTGGCAGGAGAGAAACGGAGACTTTCAAAGGCACTGAACCCCTTATCTTACGACACTAAACCCCAGATCCAGCCAAAACTCATACGGGGGGAGTTTGGACTGTGTAAAAGGAGAGGTGCACGGAAATTTGGGGGAGTCGCGGAAGATCAGAGGCCTGGTGGCGCGCACGGCACTGCGCAGAGGACAGACTGCTGATTGTGCCACTGGCTTTCGCGAGTGGGCGGGAGACAGACCCTCCCAACTGTGCCACTTCTGACTCCACTAAGCCCCAGTTTCAGGTGAAACCCTGGGGACCTAAACTCGTGTGGTCCTGGAGCACAGGGCGCGCACACACAAGGACCGCTCCAGCGATTACCCAGTCACATGAGACTCAGGGGCCGTGGAGGGCGGGGCTGACTGGAAGGCACGGTGGTCCCTTAAGCCCTGAGACTCCACCCCTCCCAAGCTCAAAAGAGAGGCTTCTGCGGTTTTGCAAGTCTGGTATCATAAGGCTGAATTCAACACTGAATTTCTCCCGGCATAGTGAAAATGCCAAGACAAGGGAAGGGATCACAAACAAAAGAAATGGAGGAAAAACAAACAACTGGATATAGAGTTCAAAACCATGCTTATAAGGTTTTTTAAGAATATGCTAGAAAAGTTGGATAAAGTTAACGAGAGTCAAGAGGAGATGAAAAAGGACCAACTAGAGATGCAAAAGATCCAACTAGAGATGGAAAAGGTCCAACTAGAGATGAAAAAGGACCAACTAGAAATTAAACATACACTGACTGAAATAAAAAATATTATACAGAGTCCTAACAGCAGACTAGAGGAAGGCAAGAATCAAGTTAAAAATTTGAAATATAAAGAAGCAGAAAACATTAAACTGGAAAAGCAAGAAAAGAATCCAAAAATGTGAAGATAATGTAAGGCCCTCTGGGACAGCTTCAAGCGTACCAACATCAGAATTGTGGGGGTGCCAGAAGAGAGAGAGCAAGATACTGAAAACGTATTTAAAGAAATAATGACTGAAAACTTCCCACATCTGGTAAAAGAAATAGACTTACAAGTCCAAGAAGCACACAGAACCCCATATAAAAGGAATCCAAAGAGGACTACACCAAGACACATCATAATTAAAATGCCAAGAACAAAAGACAAAGAGAGAATATTAAAAACAGCAAGAGAAAAACAGTTCATTACCTACAAGGGAGCACCCATAAGACTGTCAGCTGATTTCTCAACAGAAACGATGCAGGCCAGATGGGAGTGGCAAGAAATATTCAACGTGATGAATAGCAAGAACCTACAACCAAGAATACTCTATCCAGCAAAGCTCTCATTCAGAAATAATGGGCAGATAAAGAGC
The DNA here is from genome assembly GCA_011751065.1 of Lasiurus cinereus. Lineage (NCBI taxonomy): Eukaryota > Metazoa > Chordata > Mammalia > Chiroptera > Vespertilionidae > Lasiurus > Lasiurus cinereus. The sequence goes on along the minus strand of JAAGEH010000030.1, from coordinate 50,216,133 downwards.
TTCACAGATAAGAAAAAGCTAAAGGAGTTCATCAACTCCCAACCACTATTATATGAAATGCTGAAAGATACTCTTTTAGAAGAGGAAGAAGAAAAAGGTAAAAGACAAAAAATTATGAACAACAAATACATATCTATCAACAAGTGAATCTAAAAATTAAGTGAATTAAAAATTTGATCAACAGAATAAACTGGTGAACATAATAGAATCAGGAGCACAGAAAGGGAGTGGACTGATAATTCTCAGGGGGAAAGAGGTGAGGGGTGTACAGGGAGAGACTGGACAAAAATCATACACCTATGGATGAGGTCAATGGGAGGGAGGTAAGGGCAGAGGGAAGGGTGGGAATTGGGTGGAGGGGTGCTATGGAGGGGAAAAAAGAGAAACAAATGTAATAATCTGAATAATAAAGATTTAATTTAAAAAAATGGAAATGAAATATAATCCAAACATCCAGAGATAACCATTTTTAACATTTTTGTATTAATGACATTATATGTAAAGAAAGCAATAGTGATTCCAACACTTACAATGTGTCAAGTACTTTTTTATAAAAATAAGCCCTCAAGAAAACTTTAAAAAAAAAAGAAAAAGAAAAAGAGGAGACATATGTAAACAAAAACTACAACGTATCTTAAGTATCACAACAAATATTGCAAGAGTGCAAGTGAAGAATCCATTTAACATTTTAAACATAAAAAGATCATATGAAAGCTCAAAATAATATATGCTTAAATATATTAAATTAAATTGAAATGAATATACTTATTTGTTACTGATAATTCTCACTTCATTGAAAATTTTAACATAAAAATTTTGAAGTTAAAAGTGATTCCACTAATATTAGGTAAATGTTAATGATGTCTCTAAGTAGTAAAAATCTACAAGTAAAGATAAATAGACCTTTTGCCTCCCACTTACCATAAGCTGTTCCAGGGCCAAACTCAGTCCCTGCATCAATCATATATTGTCCCAAAAGTTCTGGGTTGTTTACACGACTTGGAGCTTTTCTATCCAGTTTCTCATAAACAAATTCTTCTATCCTGGCATCTACATGAAAAGTTTAAAATTACCAATTTCAAAATAGCAAAACTATTTAAAAGACTCTTTTGTTCCACTACCAGCCATTTATCATCCTGTAAAATTAACATGAAATTAGCATGCTTTCAAGTACTTATATTAATATACTAGGGTCATGCATGACATTCGTGTACCCCAGGGTGAAGCCCTCGCGGGATATCCACAGGGAGCGGGCCTAAACTGCAGTAGGACATTGGAGAGCTGGCCTAAGCCACAGTTGGACATCCTTAGTGCTGCTGTGGAGGCCGGAGAGGCACCCACCACTGCTGTGCTCCAGGCATCAGCCTGGCTTGTGGCGTTCCCCCTGTGGGAGAGCACTGACCACCAGGGGGCAGCTCGTGCGTTGAGTGTCTGCCCCCTGAGGGTCAGTGCATGTCACACCCACCAGTTATTCCGCTATTGGGTCCATTTGCATATTACCCTTTTATTACATAGGATAATTTTTAATTTATATGTTGAGAATTATATAGCACTAAGAAACTATTTTAGAAATATGAGAAGTATTTTGGAACAAAAATATTTTAAAGTAAAACCACTATATGAGTATATTATGGGATTTTAAGTTCCAGAAAAGGGCTGGTATTCATTTTATATCTAGTGAAATTACATTTGCCCCATTCATATAATGTCTAACTTTTAACTCTGAATATATGTTTTCAATTTTAAAAGCAGGATTTTTCAACTATGAAAATATGAATATAAGGTATCTTTAAGAACCAAAGAGTCACATACTTCTGACACCTTTTTTGGGCTTTTGCTTGCTCAAAGCTGTCTCTCCCTCCTAGAATCTAAATATAGGCATAGGGGTTTAAGAATAGAGTAATCCAGGCTTGGAATAGTCTGCTGACAGAAATCAGCAATATGATGCCTTGGCTTAATTATATTTAATTATATTTAAAGTATATACTAGTAGATACATAGATACCTCTGAGCATGTGTTCACTCAAGATTTCACCATTACAAATAAGATTAAAATACAAGAGAAAAGGTTAAAAGCAATTATAGAATATAAGTTTAAATGGGAAAGGGAAAATATAAATAAACATTTTAGTGTAATATTCAAGAAACTCACATTTACATTGCTGCCTAAAAGTGAGGTGTTTCAGAGACAAATGAGAACAAGTCCAAATTTCCAGAAACAATGATTAAATATAAATTAAAATTAAAATCCAAAAAGAAATATGTTTTTTTTAAGCATTTCACACAATTCCTCCACAAGTGTAAGTTTTACACAGTGCACTGAAATTTCAAAAATGAGCTAAACCAATACAGAAACACTTCAGGAGTTGGCAAAAGTATTAATTATAAAAAGATAAAATATACTTTTGTGGTAGACACTGGTACAGTATCAGAAGAGTTTTTAAAGTCTAAAATGAAATCATTTAGATCAGTGGTTCTCAATCTGTGGGTCGCGACCCCATTGGGGGTTGAACGACCCTTTCACAGGGGTCGCCTAAGACCATCGGAAAATGCAGATATTTACATCACGATGCATAACAGTAGCAAAATTTCATGGTTGGGGGTCACCACCACATGAGGAACTGTATGCAAGGGTCGCGGCATTAGGAAGGTTGAGAACCACTGACTTAGATGATGTTACCTAAGTTTCAGAATCTTATTTTCTGACCACCACAGTAATTCTTAGCTTTGTTATTTTCTACCTATTTGGTTAAAAGTATAAATCCCATGTTGATTTCATTCAGTTAATAAAAGATTTGTTCTATTTAAAATAAATGTTTCATTTCACTAAGTCTTAAAAAACATTTTGGCAATTCTGCTATAATTCAATATATATTTCTGAAAAACACTAGGTTCTAAAAAATCATATGCTAAAAATGACAGGGCTTACAGAAAAAAAGCTGGGTTTAACCACACAAAATCTAAGTAACTTTATAACCAGAGCACAAACAAAAAAATAAAAAGAATTGTTACTACTTTTGAATTAAAACACTAATATAATATTTATGAGCTATTGTAACTTCTTTATAAGAACACCATTCCTGTTTACCAGCCATGCATGACTTTTATTTGCCATTCTGGAAAACATGTTTTAGAACAGACTATATGAGCAAGGAACTCTGGATAGAGCAAGGAATAAGAGGAAAACATTCTACTTCTTTTTTTTTTTTTAGGTGCTATGGTATATAATTTAAGTAGCCTTAAGTGAATAACAAAGACCACATAATATCCAAAGACTAGGCCTCAAAGTGTAAAAGGCTTAGTTTAAAAAATCACTGCAATTTAAATAAAACTGCAAAGAATTATTAATAGTTTGTACAGTGCTTGAGTTTTTATGCAATAGCAACAAAGTTGGAATTTTAAGTACTTAAAAATAAGTTTATGGCACTCACAACATGGTCACAATAACATTGGGGGAAAAGAGGAAGGAAAGCATGCATTGTTGCCTTTCTCCTTCAATTTTGATATGTTAAGTTTCCATTGAAAAGACTGTCAATGTTCTTGGTTCTAGTTCAAGTTCCCCTTCTAATTAGCTATGCTAAATTAGACAAAATGCTACCTTGTAAGTTTCAATTAATAAACAATTACGGTGCATCTTATTTGCAAGGTTATTTATTTAGTGATCTGCTTAGGGTTGTCAGAAAATCAAATGGATTAATTTATGTAAAAACGTAAAACTTAACATAAACAAGAGGTAACGAATTAACTTTCCCCTTAATTATTTAGGGATAAAATTCTCCTTTGGATGAAACAGGAAGACTAATTTACTTTATTTTCATAGATCTTAATATCTCTTAAAATTCAAAGATACTGCCTGAAATCAAAATTTCAAGAGGATTTTACAAAAGCCTGAAAAATGTTGTCAGTTTCTTAGGTGGTAAACTTTTTTTGTTTATCACCTAACAAACTGACAACAGTTTATCACCCTCTTCTTAACCTAGGCACACAAAAAGCCATAATTTCAAAGCTATAAACAAAAAATTGTTTTCCAATAGAAATTAAAACTTTTTTAACATTAAAAACCCTACTAACAAAATTTTTTAATAGGAATAGTCAATAAGGTAGGCAAAAGGTAAAAAGTTTCTTACTTGGATTTGGCTGCAATAACACTTCAGTTTGTTTCATTATTTTTTCTGTCCATATTTTGGTACATTCAGCTTTGCTAAGAAGGTTCTCTAAGTGAGCATCCAATTCTGTCTTCTCTGCCTGGCCAAGCTTTTCTTCTGTGAACTGTTAGTGATTATTTTAAAACAATATTAAATATACTGCAAATACATTTTAGCAACTTATATTAATAATTAAAAACAAAACTCAAATCCAAACAATCCCAAACATACATTTGTAAACCACTGCATGTAAATGTTACTGGTTTTGCTCCTATGATATTTTTGCCCTTATCTATACCTCTTTTTGTAGCACTTAGGATCCTATCTTATAGTTAATACATATCCTCAGTTCTGCTAAAATGCATGATATGAATTCTACAAAAAAATCAAACACACTGTCTGGTATATAAAATATATAAATATTTCTGATTTATAAAGGTAGCATAATAGTAAGCGTAAGAGTTTTGAGTCAGCTGGATATGAATTCATATCCTGACTTGCTCATACCTGAGCAAGCTTTTGAATATTTTTTCCTTAGGTATCCTCTATCTTAAAAAAGAGTCAATATATAGCTTACAATACTTTGAAAGTTAATTAAGAGTATGTATATGTATGTAAATCACATTGTTCAGTGACTGATCATTGTTACTGAATTTAAAAAAGGCTGTTTATGTTTAATGTGGCATTATATTACAGGTACTTTAATCACACTTTGACAGGTTTTTATGAGATATTCTGAAAAACTATCATTTAAGTTGTTTCTTTAAGATAAGTTCCAGCAATTGATATATAGAGTAACTTTTGGAATATATCCTATTGATACTATGGAGGCATCTTTTAAAGATCATAAAGTGTAGTTAAATATACTCAATGTACATTATCTTGTGTTAAGTTTTGCAGGAAAAGCAGCATTGCAAATACAGTAACAAAGAAGTAAAAAGATTTTCTTCCTTTTAGATTTTCTGAACACTTTTGGATATTGTTCATTAAATACTAGAAGTGATGACTCAGCCTGCTTATCATGCATAATTATTTTTTCTAGAATACGTGGCTTTTCCCATCATTACACACGCATATCACTAGCACTAATTCTATGCTCATTAATCATGACTCATTTCCGGGTAACAAAATATAATGTCCACCTTGCTTTTTCTCTCTCCCCTTCTCATTTCTTAAAATATCTTCTCCTGCTCCACTTGTCTGAGTTTTATTATGTTTCTTCCAGCATCCTTGTTTTTGGTCTAATACTTTCAGTTGATTATCACTTAGCACTTTTAGCTGAAAGGTTCTCCAGAATGTTATTTTTAGACTTTACAACCCCCACCAAGGTCTTGTTCAGGTGCTAGAAATGACAGCTTTAATTGTTTCTGTAAAGTCTTAGGCCTTATTAAGACTGGCATTAGTCAAGCCCTGACCCAATGGGTGGGACTGACAAAAGCAGTTCCAAAGGTATTCCCTAAGCCTGTAATCTTGAGTATATTGTAACTGAGGAGAGTTCAGGCATTAGGCAAAAATCAAAATCCGTCTCCCAAAATCAGCTGGGTAACTATGCAATCTCAATCTTAAGACAGAACTCTATCTAGTATTCTTTCAGATCCCTGAGATTCTAAGCAACAGACCTACTGTAGAGATATAGATTAGAATTTTACATGTTAATACACCCAGGTGAACATTATCTACTGGTAGATCACCCAGAAAATAAACAAGTAAATTACATACTTTGATAATAAGGATACAAAGATAAAAAGAAGGTGGAGAGAGGACCAACATAGATGGTCCTATTATTTCTTAAGTGAGTTACTAAATGATTAATTGCTTGAATTAATGAATTCAAGTGTAGAGAACTGAAGAATTCATTCTGCAGGGAGAGGTAGAGAAGGGGAATCAGAAGGTTTAAAAGTCAGAGGGATATGTAAGCTGGGTCTGGAAGAGGGAGCAGAAGTTTAAGAATTGCCAGATGTGAGTGGTAAGAAAAATAGCCTCTCTGAACTGGTAACAACTGAGATGGGAGGATAACAAATGAGCTATGAAAAGATGCAAGGGAAGAGTATAGAGTCCTCTGATGATTTATCTTCCAGTTGTATTTCTGGAGGATCATTAGTGGTTCTAAATATTATTATTATTTTTTTTGGTAGAAGCCTTTAATTTATACTTAAAAACCAAGACTAGATTAATACAACAATCAACAGATCCAAAATTAAGAACCAGTATTTATTAGATCAGTCTTTCTGCAAAGCACTCTGCTAAGAACTATTATAAGAGAGCTAAATGAAAAATATTACACCCAAGCATTATAAACCTGCAGGCCTGTTTTTCAGTATATAAAATCATGTTAAACTTTATTGATTTTTTTTTAAGATGCACCAGAGGATATTTTTCTATTGATTTTTAAAGAGAGTAGAAGAGAGAGGGAAAGACGGAGAGAAATATCAATGTGAGAGAAATGCATCTATTGTTTGCCTCATGCATGCCCAGGCGGGGAGGAGCCTGCAACCAAATAAGGTATGTGACCTTGACCAGAACCAAATTCAGGGCCCTTCTGTCCACAGGCCGATGCTCTCTCCATAGAACCAAATCAGCGAGGGCCATGTTGATATTTTTTAGAAACACACTGGAATTAAATAAAAGGGCTAGAAATTACTAAAAAATGTTTATAAAAAGTGATTTAAGAAAGTCATTTAGTTTACCTGATACAGGTTAGGTTTCAAGGCAGGTTTTTCCCCAATATTTCAGAGAACCAACAATTAGAAAGTTAATTATTTGAAAAAAACAAAACAAAACAAAACAAACACATTTCAATCTTCAGGTCAAAAGGCTTGTTTGCTCAATTAATATTTTCTTTGTGATTCTCATACCCTACATCATTACAGGTATCTCTAACTATACTTTTTTATTTTAAGTGTGAAAGTGTACTAGAGCAAAGATGAGTATTTGCAACAAATCATTTATTTGTAAGAGTATGACACCTTGGGCAAAATATTAAACAGTCTGATCCTCTACTTCTTCATCACTGAAATTATGATACTTACCTATATAATGAGTTTTTGACTGTTTGATATAAAATGCACAGCTTAGTAAATGGCATTTTCTAACATACATCAAAATCCTGACACTGTTAAAAATACAGAAGTATAAAAAGGATCTAATAAAGGATCTTTTGAGAAATAAAATCAACTGTAGTTTCTAATTACAACTATTACCATTGAAATGCTACAAAGTTATTAATAATTTTGGGTTGAAAGATGTTGAGAACTAAAATTTTTAAGGGTAAAATTCAAAATTGTAGGTAATTAGGAAAGGAATCTTTTTAAAAAAATATATTTTATTGATGTTCTTAAGAGAGGAAGGGAGAGGGAGAGTTTGAAACATTGATGAGAGAAACATCAATCAGCTGCCTCCTGCACACCCCGCAATGGGGATGTGCTCAAAACCAAGGTATATGCCCTTGTCTGGAATTGAACCTGGGACTCTTGAGTCCACAGGCCGACACTCAATACACTGAGCCAAACTGGTCAGGGCAAGGAATCTTTTTTAAAAAAGAATTAACAGGTTTTTTTGTCCTAATGAAAAAGGTACCATTATTATAATTTTATGTTTACCTTTAGACAATACTGTTAAGATCATGAAAGCCTTGAGGGCAAGAACCATGTCATATGTAGATTATACATCTCAAATACAGTAGAAGAAAATATATATTATGTTCTCCATACATATTTTCATTAATATCTAAACCTCTTTAATTTATTTAATAAAACTCATTTTCTGCAGTAGGTGCATTCTTAAAAATGTTTTAAACAAAAATATATCCATTAAATATTGTACTATTTTGTTATTTTAATACGTTATACTTCTGATTAACAATGGGAAAAATCCTTATTTCCCCATAATAAAATAATGGGAATCATCAAGCCTTCCACAATTGCACATTTAAGTAATAATAATTTAAATTTATAATTTCAACTTAAATATGCAACGTTAGCAATATGGTTATCTCTCTTTCCACTCTTCGTTTGTTCTATGTAGGATTAAGGTTACCTTTAATTGATTATTGACTATCATGTAGGAAGCAGAGGGAGATTGTAGGACAGGAGTGCTGTGAATAAAGTCACAGGGACAAGAAACCACAGAATATGTTTGGTAATACAGTGGTAATACAAAGCATTAATTTAAAGTATTATTATTATTTTTAAATATATTTTATTGATTTTTTACAGAGAGAAAGGGAGAGGGATAGAGGGTTAGAAACATCGATGAGACATCGATCAACTGCCTCCTGCACGCCCTCTACTGGGGATGTACCCACAACCAAGATACATGCCCTTGACCAGAATCGAACCTGGGATCCTTCAGTCCCCAGGCTGACGCTCTATCCACTGAGCCAAACCGGTTCTGGCTAAAGTATTATTTTTGACAGCAAGTATTTACTATAAAGGACTGTCTTTGAGTCAGCCATATTTTGCCAGGCCCTGTAATCCTTCCTTCACTACAGGATAGGAATGTAGCCTACAGTATGACATAAAGAGCCTGGATTCCCTACCCTGCTTTATTAGAAAGAAAAAAGAACTATTAAGTAAAAGGACATCTCTCTCATATAAAATTCTAACCATCAATTCTCTGAGTAAAGTAATATTTTAAAAGTAACAAAGTTCTTGGGAGGGAGAATGTATAACAAATTCTGAATATAATGTATTAGTAAACTATAAAGTAGATTCTTCTTAATTGGTACTCAATTTTGGCTGCTCTTTGGAATTACTTGGGGGAGTTTTCGAAAACACTGATGCTGAATCCAACCCTAAAGATTCTAATTTAATTGGAGTAGGGTGTGGCTTGTAAAGATCCCTCAGTTAATTTTAAGTGCAGCTAAGACTGGGAACCACTGTTCTAAACCATACATAATAATTATTATTTAAAAATATATATATATTTTATTGATTTTTTACAGAGAGGAAGGGAGAAAGATAGAAAGTCAGAAACATCGATGAGAGAGAGACATCGATCAGCCGCCTCCTGCACACCCCACAGTAGAGATGTGCCCGCAAGCAAGGCACATGCCTCCAACCGGAATCGAACCTGGGACCTTTCAGTCTGCAAGCCAACGCTCTATCCACTGAGCCAAACCGGTCTCGGCCATACATAATTATTGTAACATCAGGTTAAGAAACCATCTTCTATTTAGTAGTCTGTTAAGTTAATGCCAATAGCATCAAAGGATGTGAACACAGTTTTAGGTAGCACTAAATACACAGAGTTTTTACATAATGAGTAAACAAATGGACTTTGAATGTCACATGTATTATATATTAGAATTTGAGAGATAAGGTAAAGTTATTTGCAGTTTAAATTCCATGAAGGAAATAGAATTTCAGAAGGGCTTGAGAGAAAGTATTTGGCCAAGTTAGAATTCCATTCAAATAACACCTGAGAGGAGCTAGTTGAGGGCATCATACTCATCTTTATATCACCAGCTTAGTGTCACCATTAATGCTTGCTAAATCAAATTGGAAATTGAGGTCAAGTTTGCAACTAAATTTTATAGACATTCCCCCTCCCTCACCCCATCAGAAAATACCTGGCAGTCATGAAGTTCATAATGTAACTTCAGTAGTCAGTTCAAAGGAAATTAATATAAACCCCTTTCTATGTAATTTAGTTTGAGAAATTTTTTTAGACAGTATATATTCTTATTTTAAAGATGGGGAGCCCAGTTTTGCTTCAATATCAATTGTGAATTTAAAATATGCACACTTGAAATATTTATTAAACCAAATAAGAGAACAGTAATTCATAAAATGGTTATTTACTAAAAAGAGTAAAATATTTAATTATGACAAATTAGAACTAGACTATGAAGTCCTTTGAAGGCATCAACTAGGTCTGTTTTTTTAAATATATATTTTATTGATTTTTACAGAGAGGGAAGGAGAGGGACAGAGAGTTAGAAACATCGATGAGAGAGAAAAATCGATTAGCTGCCAATAGGGGATGTGCCCACAACCGAGGTACATGGAATCGAACCTGGGACCCTTGAGTCCACAGGCCGATGCTCTATCCACTGAGCCAAACCGGTTAGGGCAGCAATTAAGTCTTATTCATCTTTGAATTCTTCAATGCCAAACACCCTAAGAGGTATTCAATAAATACAAGTTGAATTGATGTTTAATATTTTAGAATTAATCAACTTCAAGGTCAGCAGATATAATATTAGAAAAATACTAATGAAAATAACAAAATTATTTAACATGATAAATGATTCAAAGAGTAAACTTTAGTTATGGTTACTACCTTCCTTAGAGAAAATGATATAAAAAATTAAAAACCATGTTGGATATTGTGAGAAAGGAATAAAAAAGAGAATTCTTTAAGACATACAATCTTATTAAAGACTAGAGGCCCCGTGCACAAAATTCATACAGCCCTGTTTGTACCCTCTCCAATTCGGGACCCCTACACTTTTTTTTTTTTAATCTAGCTAACCTCTTTACATTTAAAAAAATTAACTGAAATATCCCTACTCTAGGAAATCCTCTTTGAACAAATGTCTTTATAATCTGTATTAAGTATTTTCATAGTATACCATTCTTTTTCTTTAATAGCTACTTAGAGTGGGTGTAATGTGGTTTTCACTCTTGCATCTGAAATTTTTCTTCTTGTTCTTGTAATCCAATTTACATTTGCCCTTCAAGGGCTTATATTTGGTTCAGTTCTTAGTTGGCTCCCTGCTTTTTTTTAAGCAATAAATTTGGGTTGTGATAGTAAGCCTCACTTATAATCAAGCTTGTAGGTCTCTATCTGAATATTTCTATAATACCTATCACTTCAGCATATTAAAGGTAGTGTTCATTTATAGAAAATAACAATAAATGTCACCTGATCATTTGATCTTTTAGTAATATTTTATAGCAAGATGTATTATTTTAGTAATTTAGCTATTACAAAACTGAGGCATACAGAAATAAATTACATTGAACAATAAAGAATGACTCAAATATCAAAGCATAGTACACTTAGGGTTTCCCTTGTCCTGTGCCTCAGATATGATAGCATAGTACGCAGTTCATGTGGAACTCAGCTTCCTTTAAAATAGGAAGGGATGCCATACTCAAGAAGCAGCTACTTCCACACTTATTTTTTATTTAATTCATAGCACATACTCTTTGTACTAATTATTGGAAAATCATCCTAGCAATTGCCTATTTCTCTCTGTATTGTTGCCTTACATTCTGATGTTATTACTGCACTTTTATCATCCACTCACTCTAATAAGATTGTGAATTTTTTAAGGGCAGAGATCATGACTTGAGCTTGTGTTTGTCATGGTGCCTAGATAAATACTCAAATGTCATCTAGTCCAAATGATTGTGATGAGAGAGGCCCACTGTTGCGGGAGACCTCTGATTTTTATTTACGGGGCCTCACTTGTTCTGTGCCTTTACAGAGGGGTGAGTAGGGACTGAGGGAATTTGAGGAAACGTGGACAGAATTCTCCTCCTAAAAGGTTTTGCTAAGCTGGCGACCAGGACCACCAGGCATTTGTCCAATTAAAACCCGGACACACAGCAATAACAAAAGCACTGGTATCCTGCTGCTAATGCATGGGGATCAAACCCCAGCCTGCAGGAACTCACCCCTGTAGTCAGGAGTAGGCTGCTGGATAGATGTGGGCTGGTGCTCCTAACTCTGGGAAGAGGGAGACTTTGCATGGCTGCAGACTAGAGGCTCAGCCTGGCCTCTTTGCCCCATGATCACGGGGTGGCTCGGCCTGGCCTCTTCGCCTGGTGATCTTGGTGCGGCCTGGTCTGGCCTGTTCTCCCTGTGATCACGGGGTGGCTCAGCTCGGCCTGGTCTGTTCTCTCTGTGATTGTGGGGCGGCTCAGCTTGGCTCGTTGTCCCCGGCCTGGCCTGGCCTCTTTGCCTCATGATCGCAGGGCAGCTTGGACCCGGGCAGGCAGCTTTGTGCGCTGCCCCCACCTCGTGCCCTGTCCCCAACTGTGGCTTGGATCCCTTGGATCCCGCCAGCGGCATAGGGCACTGCCTGCACTGCCTGAGTATGCAAATTTATCCACCATCTTTGCTGAGTTAATTTGAATATCACTCCTGATTGGCTGTGGGAGTAGTAGAGGTATGGTCAATTAGCATTTTTCTCTTTTATTACTGTAGATATGAAAACCACAGAATAACAGAATTTTAGAGCTCCAAGGGGCCTTACATAACAAGCATTAAGAGAAAATTGCCATATACAGAATTGATGAATGACACAGGATTTCACACTAAGCACCTGTGGTCTTAGTTGTATCTTAAGAGCAACTTGAAGTTGTAACTTAAGAGCAAGAAAGACTACAGAGAGGCGGCAGAGAGCATTCAAGATGAGGTTTTACTTAAGAACAAAAGTCTAGAATTAGGAAAGTACAAGATATTTTTGAAATTAGAAAATAATTTGATAGGAATAATGTTTATATATGAGTAAGAGGAAAGATAAAGCTGGAACGAGTATTTAATACTCAACAAAGGAGTTTGGACTGAAGAGACAGATTCCATGAATTAATAAATGGTTTTTAAGACATTACTAACTGATGGAAGATAAATAACTTGATGCTCTTGTATTCTATTGTTTTAAGGGAGGTAAGAACAACAAAACCACCCAAATGGACTATTAAGAAATGAATATTCCTATTCATTTATACATTTTATCTTAATATACTATTTTAAAGTACTAAGGCACATACATTTTGGAAGGGTGAGAATGGAATGAAGAGACCCATTTATATGCTTTAATAGTTTGATTTTACTTTAAAAAAATTAGGGGCCATTTCAATTCTTAATTTAAAAATTTTTAAGTAAAATGAAAAAATGTATGGCAGCTGATTAACTAGAGAATGACCTATTCCTTAAGGTATAAATGTGAACTTGAATTCCATTCCTATTCTTATTACTTATAACAAGTAACTGGCATACATAACCTTACTCTATTCTTAGCATGAAACTTGGCACTTTGGCATTATACTGATGTCAATTCAATTTAGAGTAGGAACTCAGTTACTGACTAAATACTGATAAGCAGTGTTTTGTTGAAAATTACCAGACAGCATTCCAAATTTCACATGTTACATTTTAGAACCATATTTTTCCCCTTATACATTTTATTTTAAAAAAGTATTATAGAAATGTCAAACATATACATACAAAAGCATAATAGTACGTATAATGAAACATGAACCCACAACCCAGCTTCAAACTATTAACAGTCTGCCAATGTTGTTTTAACTGCTCCCATTTTTTCTTCTGAAATATTTTAAAGTAATTCTCAGACATGATACAATTTATACAAACTTCAGAATATATCTCTAAAAGATACAGACTCAACATAAGGAGCCTGCTCCTCCTGAAATATTTCTTTTCTTAGTAAATGGCTCAAGCCAAAACACTGGCGTCATCCTTTTGACTCATTTTTCTCTCACAACGCAAAGCCAATCTAACAAGCAATACTGGATAGATTGTGAACTTTCCCTGCTATCACTCTTATGTCACATCATCTTTTACTTTTTGCCTGCCTTATGTCCACAGCTCCCTAACTGGTCTCCCTAGTACCCCCTGCAACTTCAGTCTTTATACTTGTTCCCTATGACTGAAATGTTTTTTATTAAAAAAACTGGAAACTATCACTTCCTTGAGGTCTCTTTGAATATGACCCTATTAGAAAGGCTTGCCCTAACCACCATGTCTACACAACAGGGCAACAACCATCACATCTATCATTAACTAATCCTCGCTGGCCTATTTCTCCATTACCACCTGATATATTTATTTCATAGTTTGTCTTCTGCTAGACTGTGAGCTCCAGGAGGGCAGATATTTTCTTGATTTTATTCATTACTGTATCACCAGTGTTCAAAATAGTAGTGACAGGCAGTCAAGGAGTATGCAGTTAAGTATTTAATACTGAAAATTATTTGATAGCTAACAGAGTAGAACAGAATTTAAAAATTCTTTCCTAAAGAATCTGAAACAATCAGTAATTAAAGTTCATTTGGAAAATAATACATCTTTTGAAGGCTTTGACAGATTTTTAAAATCTAGTCTATAGACAATTTTTGTGTCCTATCGTTAAGCAGTGTGGATTATGTACCTGAAATATAGTAAACTGTATTTAAAAGAGTGGCATTATATGGTGTCATATTTTCATTCAGCATTTTCATAGGGAATTAGCACTGGAACAATACCACAGTATCTGCCTCTTTTGCAGTTAAACATTAAGTCTTATAAATCAAAATTCATTTCAGATCTTCATTCACTACATTCTTCTTGCAACTAGTCTTTGAACTATGAGTACTAGGCTAATTTAAATTTAAAAATTACTTTAACTATAAGGTTCAATGTCTTTTCAATATACCTTATATTTTAGTGGAGGATGGGGAGAAGAGGGTTAAGGTAGCTAGCTTATTACTCACCATGCCGAGTCTGTAACTTAGAAATCAAGACTTAGAAGGAATATCCCATCTCTTAAGTGTTACTTGCCTAAGTGTTATGGAAATGCTCAGCAAGTACCAGATGATGTTTAATTTAATCCCTTTCTAGGCCGTAACATTCTATATGTCCTAAACTTGCAATGCTTATCCAAGAAGAGAGAAACAGCTTGTAATAAGCAGTAGGTCAGACAGCACCTGCTGTTCACTAGCCACACAAGTTAAGCAAGTTACTCACCTCTCTAAGGCTGCTTCCTCATATATAAAGGGGATAAATAAATAACATCTATCTGGCAAAGTTACAGAAAGGACTGAAGATAATCTGTCAAATGAAATGTTTGACATCGTTTCTTTTTTCTTTTTTTCACAATATAAGGCAGCTATTGCCTCTAGTTCTACCATTCTTTTGCCAATGCAATGCAATGCAATGCAAGATGGACTACGCCAGAAAATGGTGATAAAGTGGCAAAGCAAGACAACTTTCCATTTCAGTACCAATTTGGTAGGCACATTAGAAAACTGTTTTGTTTTGTTTTGTTTTCCCTTTACAAAAGAGCACGCTGTTGTTACTGTGACTGTGTCATTAACTTCAACAGCAGACTGTTTTATAACCCATGCGGTGGTAGAATTTACATCTGTCCACAGATTTAACCGAGGTGCCATAAATAACGTGGGTGACGACTGCAGAAAATCGCCCAAGTTCCCTGGTACTGACACTTCCTGGATTGCGGAGTCCCGGGAGCTGGTCACCTTCCCCCCCCCCCCCCCCCCGGCAAGTGTATCGGGAACATAACCACGGGGATCAGAGGCGCAACAGGGGTCCCTCCCCTCCCGCCCCCAGCCCTACAGCCGGTGCTTCCCGTTTTGAAAACGTGTGGGCAGCCCCAGGCTCCCTCCTTCCCGTGGCCTTAGCGAAGTCGGGACGCCAACGGGCGATCTCCATTCCTCCAGCCGACTGCCAGACCCGGGGGAGAGGCGCTGGCGGCGGCGGCGGCGGCGGCGGCGGCGCTCGGGGCAGAGGGGCAGGAAAAGGACACACTTCCTTCTAAGACCCGGCGGGGAGGGCGCGGGGCAGGAAAAGAAAGGGCGGCGGTGGGGTAGGAACAGTCTGTCTCTCGGCCACCCGGCGGGACGCGCCAGGCCCCCGCCCGCCCCGGGACGGAGCGAGGTCACACCAGCACCCGCGTCGCGGGGTCAGCGAGGCGGGCGGTGCTGTCGGAGCTCCGGCTCCAGGCCGAACTCCAGGTGTCCTCCCGGGGCCCGGCCTCCACCGCGCCTCACTGGCCCCAGGGGGCGGCGGCCGGGCAGCAGGGGTGCGGGAGACGACGGCCAGGCCCGCCGGGGCGCCAGGCCGCGCCCATCTCACGGGGCTCGGGCCGCCGCAGGCAGGCCCTGTGACCGGCGAGGCCGGGAGCGAGGGCACCGACGTTCGGGCTGGATGCTCCCGCATCCTCCCCCCCCCTCCCCGCCCCCCGGTCCTCCGGGACACGCCACCCCTTCCCCCACCGCCTACCTGCACCGCACGGCTGAGGAAAGTGCCCGCGTCGGCCGCGAACTTCTTTACGTTGAAGTCCATAATGTTCATCCTGCGCGGCAGCCGGGCGGAGCTGCCGGCTGACCTAGCGGGGAGGCGGAGGCGCCGCGGCCGGGCTGGGGCGCCGGGCGGGAGTGGCGGGGGCAGACGTGGTGAGTGGAGGGGGGCGGCGCCAGCCCCGCGGCCGCAGCTGTCGTTTCCGTCAAGGGAGAGAGAGAGAGAGAGAGGGTGGGGCCCTCGAGGGGAGAGAACGAGCGCCTCCCTGCGGCCCTCGTGTCCGGGCACCGCGGCCGGGACGCAGGGCCTGTGCCTGCCGGAGCGCGGCCGCTAAGGTTGGCGCTGGCCGCGGTGGGCGAGCCGGAAACGGATTGGCGTACTGGCCTCTGGGTCAGGCTCCCCAGCGGAGGAAGCGGGCGGTGCCGCGGGGCGGAGCCTTTGTGGTTATCGCGGGAACAGCGACCCCTTCAGGACCGTCGCGGCGCTGCCGCGAGGCGCGCCGGGAACTTGGCTCGCTCCGCCCCAGGGAAGGTCCGGGCCGCTGGGCGGGGCGCGCCGCGGGGACGCAGCAGCGCTGCACAGTTGTGGTTAGTCCCAGAGAACCAAGAGCCGACAATTCCGACCCCTCTTTTTATTTGGAGGAAACATATGGATGTTGGAACATAGAATGGCAGTAGCTGTGTAATTAGAATCAACAGCTTCCCTTGTCATCTTGTCCCCGCGCCCGCAGGTCTCTGAAGTTGCAGAATGGGGTTGATTTAGTGTCCCGCCGAGCCGGTTTTCATTCATTCAGCATTATTGAACACCTTGCTTAAAAAAAGACAGCCCTTGCCTTCGAGATGCTCTCAGTTCTTTAACTTGACCACCTTAGGGGACTTCGCCCCCAGCAGAAGCTCTGTAACTATTTGCTGCCTCAAGGACTTTGTGACTGCCTTGACAGGGTCGACCCTAGGTGCCCACTGTGTGCGAAGTATGATGCCCGCGACACAGAGTGCCAAGAGGAGGTCACAAAGAGGTAAAAAATGGTGAGTGAGAAAGAATAATACTCAAAGATTCAACGTGTCGAATTTTAATAACCAATGAGAATATGATGTGAAATTTGTTATAACACACACACCCCCGCCATGATTCTGAGTAATTTCTTAAGCACTCTTTCGTGAGACAGCCTATGTTTGAACTATAAGTTAAGACAGGTGCAAGCAAGGAGAGAAAGAGACCTTAGTATTTCAAGAAAACAATGTCTGTTTTTTTTTGTGTGTGGGCTGTGCCCTTTTGTTACATTAGGGCTGGGAAAATGCGGCCCTGCAGGCAATGAAATGAGCTCCCACAACTCATTCAGTGTTTTACTATAACAGCAGTAAACAGAAGCAGTGGCTGTTGTTAAAAGTCTGAAAGGTTAGCTCTAAAGGCATTTTAAGGAACAGCATATCACATAAAGATTTGTTTGTATTCGGTTATTCTTGGTGGTGACACACACAACCACTTTTTTTCTAAGATAATTCCAGTAGAATGAATCTCCTAGGCCCAAAATACTACACATATCTTTAATTTTTCCAGAAATATGGAAAATGAAATATATAATTAGGAATTCTGTTTTCTCATTTATTGTCCATATTTAGATTTTAATCTTACTATCTTTGTAGATGTCTATCTTCACAATAAGTGTATTTGCTATAATCTATGTTTGTTTCTACAGAAGGCTCACAACACCACATCCATTGTTAGAGAAAAAAACTCTGGATCCTCTCCATCAAAGGTGTAGATCTACCAACTTGAAAAAAAATCTTTACTTCTTCTTGTTGAGCCTTCTATAGCTATAATATTTGCTTCAGCAGATGATCACATAATAGAGTGTGACTAAGTGTATTTGTAGATTATATTATCTACCTAGTTTTTACTAAATAAATATTCACAAAAATGGACACGTGCCTAAAGAGTTATCACCAAAGAAACATACAGGGGTTGAACCTTGAGGTCATGGTTTGATTCCTGGTCAGGGAACATGCCCAGGTGCAGGCTTATGCAGATGGTGCAGGAGACAGCCATCAATGATTCTCTCTCATCGTTGTTGTTTCTATTTCTCTCCCTCTCCCTTCCTCTCTGAAATAAATATATATACCAGCCGGATATCTCATTTTGGTTTTGATTTGTATTTCCCTCATTATTAGTGATATTACACATCTTTTCCTTACATTTGGCCATCTATATGTCTTCTTTGGAAAAATCTATTCAGATTTTTGCCCAATTTAAAAATCGGATTTTGTTTTTTTACTACTGAATTGTACAAGTTCTTTATATATTGTTTGATGTTTATCCCTTATCAGGTACATAACTTGCATGTATTTTCTCACATTTACTAAGTTAACTTCTCATTTTATTGATGATTACTTTGTGGTGCAGAAGCTTTTTAGTTTGATGTAATCCCACTTGTTTATTTTTGTTTTTGCTTTTCGATTAAAAAAATCATGGACAAGATCCATACCAAGGATTTACCACTATGTTTTCTTCTAAGAATTTTATGGTTTGAGGTCTTATATTTAAATTTTTAATTCATTTTGATCTAATGTTTGTTTATGGTGTAAGATGGTAGTTCAGATTCATTATTTTGCATGTGGCTGTCCAGTTATCCCAGGACCATTTATTGAAAAAACTTTCCTTTCTCCATTATATATTCTTCACTCCTTTGTCATAGGTTAATTGGCCATATATACATGGATTTCTTCCTTGACTTTCAATTCTGTTCTATTGATCTATTTATCTGCTTTTATGCCTATAACATACTTATTACAATAGCTTTATAATATAGTTTCAAGCTCATGCCATGATAGAAAAGCTTCTTAGTCATCTTGCTGTGCTAGGGAGTGAATTTTATCTAGTTTACCCTTTCACTGAGGTTACGGATCTTCTCAGATTTTCAATTTATGTATGTGAGGAAGGGCATGAATGAGGAAGAACTCATAATTTTTAATTTCTGCTTGCACTAAGGGCCCAAAGTCTTATCTCTGGTTACCACATGAGTTTAAAAATTGAAGCAAGCACTTTCTTCATCCAAACCCTCCTCACCCAAGACAGAGTCATGTTATATATTATATGCTTTCAGCTCAGAGGTTCAGTTCCTTCTTAATTTCTGCCACCTAAGTATTTCTCTGCCTTTTTAAAAAAGCTCAAGTATGCATTAAAAATATTTATTTTTGCACCTATCATTACTAGGTGTCTGTAGTGGAAGAGTTTTCATGTTATCTAGACTACTGTATTAGTTAGGGATTGATTGTGTTCAACTCATATAACAGAAACCTTACTATAGTGACTTACCCAAATTGAGATTTAATTTCTCACCTACTAAAAAGTTCAGAGGCAATCAGATTTATGTGTGTGTTTTTTTCCCCTTTTCTTAGCATGTAGCTTTCATTCTCATATCTTAAGATGTCTCCTGTACTTCTAGGCATCCCATATATCTTCACAGCAAAAAAAGACTCAAAGGTAAAGGCAAAAGATATTTGCCACCTGAGACTCCCTCCCTTCCTCCCTCCCTCCCTCCCTCTCTCCCTCCTTTCCTTTCCTTTCCTTTCCTTTCCTTCCAAAATCGTTCTTTCATATGCCCCAAAGAGCAATTATTGTTTATATCTCATTGTCCAGGCCTTAGTCATTTGTTTCCTTGTAAATGCAATAGAATTTGATAAGTGTTTGTGCCATGTTAAAAAACACTCATTTTTCAACAAGACACACAAAACGAGGGCACTGTTAGCAAAGAAGAAAGGGAGAATCCTATATAATAAAAGCCTAATATGCAAATCAACCAAACAGTGGAACAGCTGGTCGGTGGGGGCGGAGGGGGCAGTGAACGGGAGGCACCAGGCCAGCCAAGGCGGGTGTCAGTGGGCAGAGGGAGGGGACAGCGATGGAGGGAGGGCTATGGTGACCGGTGGTGGACAAGGGGCTATCATGGGGGTTGCCTCACCTCCCACAGAGGGAGGTGAAACTGTAGCTTAGGCCTGCACCCCAAGGGCTCCCGGACTGCAAGAGGGTGCAGGCTGGGCTGAGGGAACCCCCCTCCCACCCCCAATTGCACGAATTTTCATGTACTGGGTCTCTAGTAGGTGTAGAATAAATAATTCTTAATATCTGCCAGGCAGGAACTGAAAGTTTATTGTACTGTAACTTCCTTTCAGATTTTAGACTGATAAACAGAGGGCTGACAACATAACTTTCAGGGCTCAATGCAAAGTGAAAGTATGGAGCTCCTTATTGCAGAAACAAGAGAAAAGTGCCATGAAAAGGTCCTAAAAAAAACTCTAAAACTTTTTCCTTTTATATTCTCTCAACTTTTATAGTATTTTTAATTTGATATTTAATGGCATTCAAAGAAAAATTAAAAATTTAAGTTATTAGCAAGAATTTTAGCATACATCTTCATATTTTATAATACCAGTTTTAAAATGCAAATATAAGAGCAGTTAACATGTATGCATAGTCATTGATATGACACAATTTATATTTCATAATGTGCACATGTCTGCATTTTGTTCTTACCAAAATAGTGGAAATGCTACACAAGTCTAACTCAATTTTTAAAACTTTATTTAATTTTTTTTTCATTAATATATTACATGTATACATATCTTCTCATTGCCTCTCTCATTCCCATGCATACCCTAACCCCATTGTGTCCATTGGTTATGCTTATATGCATGCATACAAGTCCTTCGGTGGATCTCTTATCTACCCCACCTCTCTCTAGCCTTCCCACTGTAATTTGACAGTCTGTTTGATGTTTTAAAGGTTCTGTATCTATCTTTTTTGTTCATCAGTTTATAATGTTCTTTATTATCCATAAAGGAGTGAGGTCATGTGGTATTTTTCTCTCATTGACTGGCTTATTTCACTTAGCATAAGGCTATCCAGTTCCATCCAGGTTGTTGCAAATGGTAAGAATTCCTTCTTTTTTATTGCAGCATAGTATTCCATTGTGTAGCTGTACCATAGTTTTCTGA